>MNCI01000291.1:249118-321303 GCA_015680685.1 Gnetum montanum | reverse complement strand
TACACAACTTGTGTTCAGGTACAATGTTGCTCGAATAAAGATTCGTTCACTTTAGGACTCCTACTGCTGGCACATGACAAATATTCTATCTTTGGAGTGATCAATCTGCCAGATTTTCCCTACTGTCTAGCCTAGGATGAGGAAACAAGGGAGAGCTGCCTCTTATTTATAGATATGACGGTGCATCGCGATAGCGCGTACGCAATATCGCGGGGGAGGATGCGATATCGCATATGCGATATTGCGAGGGATGCGATATCACGACGGCTGCGATATCGTGTACGCGATATTGTGGCCCTTGCGATATCATGTCCCATCACTAGGCATTGAGATATTATTGAGGAACATTGATAACATAGTGGAGACTAAATTAATTAAGGTATGAGCCAATTGAAAACCATGGATGCTAATAGAACATTTTATCTAAGGAATCTATAGAGAAGTCAAACTAAGGTACACTAGTTCTATGAAAATCTTGCATAAATCACACCATTGTACCAACACCTTTACAATCACACTAGACATATGGATTAAGTTCCCATAGGCTAAATTATTTTAGACATGTCAAGTTGGTGAAAAAGTTGTATTCATGAAAGACGACTTAAAGCAATAGATCAAAATGTTAAAGCATCAATCCTAAGAATGGAAAAGAATGAGTCAAAAAAAGAAGAAATAGGTACTATCCATTTTCTAGCAACCTAGGATCTTGAGGTGCATAGATTACATAAACTTGTAGCTCTACTTAATAAATGTATAATCAGAAAGAGCCACAAGATGAAGGAAAAATTCAACATCTTGCATGCTAAGCTCTAAAAAATGGCTACAAGTGAACCAACTTTATAGGAGAAGATGGATCTATTGGAAAACATGTATATCCTCTGCCATGAATTAGTTTTCATAGTTCTTGAGAGGAGACTCAAGGAAGCCAAGGAGGACATGTAGGTAGAATGGAGAAGATACCTTTATGTTGTCCAAGCTTCTATAGCTCAATCATACATGGAGCTAGAGAATAAACTTCATTGAGCAACGTTCAAGTTGGACATAGCCCAATGCAAGCTCTTGTAGGAAAAGAGAAGTCACAAGTAGTTCTAGGCTAATGTTGAGGAATGGTAACAAGAACTTCTACAAGAGCAAAGGCTAATGCATGAGTAGAATTAATAACTCCAAGAAAGAATGATAGATGTTGAAGCACACCTTTAGAGATTTCACATGTCGACACCTAGCTCTTCAAGCTTCTGTCCATATCAAGTAGGCACATCAAATGGATTCTTCTCTTAGCCACCATCCCCTATAACTTCTTAATGAGATGGCTTGTATTTTATTGTATTATAGTCATGGTCTATATATCTGTATATTTTTAGTCCTCTATATTGATCATGTCATGTGTCTAGTTCTAGTTTTATGTTTGGATGTTAAAGCTATGGGACTAGCTTAACTCAATTATGAAGAAATGATGAGTTATCCAATGGTATTTTGTAAGTTAATTATCGATCCTAGATTTGTGAAGTGTTTAATGTGCCTCATCTTTATAGTCTATCATGTTTGGTAGAGGTTCTTAGCCTTTTGAGATGTATCCGTACCTCCTAGGTCATACTCCAAGGTTGCATGCATAACTACAAGATCTTTAGAAAAATTATAACTTTATTTAGATGTCTTAGGACCCATCTATAATCCTTTCTTGGGTTCTAACTTGTACATGGAATCAAAAGGATAAAATGTGATTTGGGGAAATTGTGTGTTGACTATCCTATATCACTCTACCCCCTACATTATCACATGGGTGTTGATGCACCTTTTAGTAGGCTTGGTTTGGTTGACTTTATCTCTTGTGTACATAGGGTTAGTTTAGGATGTGTTGACAAGCCTTTTTTAATACCTAGATGTTGACAAACCTCTTCCATTTTCATGCAAAAAATATAAATAATTGGAATGAGTTTTTACATGGGAGAATAGAGTTTTCTACATTGTTGTTTAGCTTTTAAGAATTTGGTTTTATGTAAAGAACTCTTCCTCCCTTAGGTAAATTGATTTTCTTCCTTGTTTTATGTGTGTTGTAAGTCATCTCTTTCACAAGTACAACTAGACTCTATCAAAGTGCTATGATGCTTATGTAGCCCAGAACTATTTGGTCAATTTAGAAGTTGGTATTTGTGTGATACGTCAAGCTTATGATTTTCCCTTATTTTACTTGTTGATGCCTTAAATACCAAAATAATAAAAATTATAAAATACTAAGAATCATAAAAAATATTTATTTAATTCTTATTTTCTTAAGCTACAATGACTCATCTTTGCCCAAGAAGATCATGACTATACAACATGGTGTCAGGTCATCAAGGTTGTAACTAAAGCATTATGTTATTATTATTATTATTTATTTCTTATAATTATAAAATCCATAAAAAACCTAACATATAAAGTCATAAACATTTTCTTTATCTTTTACCATGTTAACATGGGTTTCTAACTATACAATTTGTATTATATTTATTAAATGCAAAAATATACACAAGTGTTTGTGGCATTCCACTCAACATCATTCTTAAAGCTTATGATTGGATCACACTATCATTTGTATGATAAATTCCATTAGTTCAAAATTGGTGGAACCCCAATCATCTTGGCATGAAATCAATTTGGTGCTAAATAAATCTCATTAGTAGAAGTTCTTCTAGTTGTCTTTATAAACATTAGTAAATTCTTTCTTCAAAGGTTGCACCACTATTGGAAGTTCATTTTGTGGCTCATTTTCACATGTTGCAATGGTAAAATTAATCACATATTCATGTCTTACTTCTTCATAAGCTATAAAATATTTATTCTTACTAATTAAAATCAAGAAAGCATTAGTATAAACATTCTCTTAATATTGCTACAATGTCATGGAAATCAATTAATGTATCTTATCTTTTATAAGAACTAAGAAAATATTTCTTTCTCCATTAAATGTAGCCTTGCAATCACAATTCCAATGTTTACCAAGTATGATATTAGTACTATGTATGGGAGGAATATCACATTACACTTAATTTCTAAAAGAACTAATCTTAAAAGATAAAATTCATATCTCCTTTGCTTCTTGGGAATGATCTCTAGATACCCAATAGACCCTATAGGACTTTATTTTAGGAACACCTTTCTTGATTTCCTTGTGCTTTGTTCTATAGGTTTTTTTTGTAGGTTTCAGTCTTGAATAAGATGTGGATGAATGTATCTTGATAGTGTATGTCTTTTTATGTTGATTTTATGATGATGATTACTAGATATTTTGGCATGTTTTGGGGGTGTTTTAGGCTCATTTTGATGAGTTTAGGGGGTTTCAAAATCTATGAGTACTTATTTGGAGGCATCTAAAGATTCCAGACATCAAAACAAGAATTTTTGTATTTGGCCCTAGTAGGTGGAGCATCCTAGTAGAAAATGGGACGTCCTAGCTGAGATGTCCTAACTATGCATGCAACATCTCAAGTGAGATTTTCTAGCAAAATCTAGAACATCCCAAGACCAGATGGGATGTCCTAGAAAAATTGTAGACATCTCAGTTGAGAGTTGGATTTTCATAGAAGATGTTCTAGTAAGATCAGAGATGACCCATATAGATGGGAAAATTTTTGAAAGCACCCATTCCAATTTGGAAAATAGCCATAATGTGATGAAAAAAGATGAAAATAGCTAGGAAGAAGATGATAAAACTTGGAAAATATCTAGAAAACCTCTAGGTAACTTGAAGAAAGGTTTCTAGGCTTCTTATATTTTGGTTTTAACATATATATTGATGTATTCATCATTGTTGAGGAACAAAATTGAGAGAAAATGATCTTAAAATTAAATAGCTAAGTAAGAGAGAGTGCGTGAGCACATTAGGTGAGTGTAATTACTGATTGTGGTTCCAAGATCAACTTGTGGTATATCAATGTATGTGTTCCATTCCTTTATATCTTACTTATGAGTTGAGATCTTAGTCCTGGGTTGTGGGAGAGATTCTCTATTAATTGTATCTTTCATTGAGAATAACCATTGTGTGGTTGTAGAGCCTCATTCTCTACAATATTGGTTAAAGATGACAGGTTTTGGATGATGTGGGTTTTGTGAACCTTGTTGTAATCTTCTAATAAATAAATTGAAGATAGCTAGTTTTCTTGTTTTCTAGCAAAAATTTTTATCTTTGGATAATATCTAGATTTACTACATTGAAGGTGATTTAATTATGGAGTGAACATGGTCCAGTGTTAATGGTTTCAAAGCCTAGTTTTATTTTTTCTTGGAAATTGGTTGAGGATTTTGTCAATTTCATATGGCACCCAAGAAGAAACATGTGTAAGCTATAAATCATGACATGGAGATCATGAAGTATGCCTTCCAAATGATGGTTTCTTGATTAGATTAAATTAGCATGAAGGTGGACAAACATGTTGGTCATAGCCATATCTAGAATCACGAATGTGAAGAGCATGTATATTCAAATGAAGAAGTTTCATAGATAGGTGGAGATGGAGTGGATGGAGAGGAAGGATAATCCAACTATGTAAGCATAGGAAATCATCAACCAAGGATTTCAATGGGAGGGAATCCTATTTCCTAAATAAGAATTCTATGGATTCCAATGGTGTTCAATACTTCTTTAAGCAAGCTTAATGATGAAGATGAGATAAAACTTGCGAGAGTGTTTAGAAATACTTTAAGACTTCCATACATAGAGTTGAAAACTTTAAATAGTGTAGATGGTGTAGTGACCAAAAATGTCGATGGCTAGAACACCGAGAGGTTATTAGGCACACAGCCTAACCCCAAATCTATGCGAGGGTCGTGCTAGAAAAAACGAAAACAAGGTGCCCTGAACGGTCTTGTCAATCAAATAGGGACTTACGTGGTGTTAAAATGATCATGTGTAAAAAGATTTTATACTACGTTATGCGTGGGCATTGGATGTAGCTTGGCCAGAGTGTAGTAGGATGTCTCGACCTGAGAACAATGATGCGAATGTGCAAATATGTATGAAATAGTAAGAAAGCACAAGCATTAAACTAAATGCTAGAGAGAAATGCTTGAGAAATGTAATAGAATTTGAGAATAGCAATGCACCACCCCAAAAGAGGGAGCATGGTTAATTCACAAAGGTATACATAGTATACCATAGGAATAGTGGGAGTGCAGTTACAACCTTGGTGGCATTGGGTCGTGAAGTCTGGCACTCGTCATGATGAATCGTGCCTGCCAGGTTGGCCATCATGATGTACCATGTAATGTTCTACACAGTTGCAATGGGGCTACAGTGGGCCGTGATCTACAACTCTACCTCTCTACCTATGTGGTGTGCTCTAGGTTTCATTCGCCCATAGAGTTCAGTGCCTAGATGCCAAAATGCCAAATTCCAAGTGCTTAAAAAGGTAAACATCCAAGGAATGCCAACCACTTGGGAATGTCAATGGTCAAAGAATATAACCACTAGGAAATGACAATAGTTTAGGAATGTAACCATTGGGAGATGCCAACAATTAAAGAATGCCAACCCTTGGGGAATGCCAACAGTCCAGGAATGTAACTTCTAGGAGATGCCAACAATTAAAGAATGCCAACCCTTGGGGAATGCCAACGGTCCAGGAATGTAACTGCTGGGAGATGCCAACAATTAAAGAATGCCAACCCTTGGGGAATGCCAATGGTCCAGGAATGTAACCGTTGGGAGAATGCCAATTGTCAAGGAATGTAATTATTGGGAGATGCCAACATTTAAGAAATGCCAACCCTTGGGGAATGCCAATGGTCCAAGAATGTAACCGCTAGGTTCCTAGGGTATTTATAGGACTAGGGTTAGCCCAAAATGTGGATCAAGTGCCACATGGCAGTGCGGTGGATGGGACCATGCTTGTCCCATGTTACATGTGGGACACAGGACACTAGCTGGGTAAAGTTGGCCATGCTATGCTACACTACATAGCTTGAAAACTATGCTACGCCGTACTCACTGCTACACTCTGCTGCATAGCATGACATTTGTGCTACACTATAGTAGACATGGTTGCTATGCTGCACTACATTACACACAGTAAGAGGCATGCTACGCTAAATAGTGTAATAGGGTGCTATGCTATGCTACGCTACGTAGCATAATAAGGTGCTACACTACACTAAACTATGCAGTGTAACATTTGTGCAAAAATTTCCATCATTCTAACACTTAGTGAAATTTTCTATCGTGATGTCAAGACCTAAAATTTTGTGGTGTTTCAATGGTCCCTCTTTGTTGATGTCTGGAGGAGTGGCCTCAGAGATGTTGAAAAAGAAATAAAAAACACCACAACAGATATGTAACCAACATCACTGATATGGGAATAAGATTATGTTGTTTTACCATGCTCAAGAGTGATATGGGAATAAGGTTATGTTGAGGGACAAGTGGTATAGGCAATGCTAGAGAGATAAAATTTGAACTATGGGAATGAAATGCAAATAGTGGATCATGATGTAAGATGCAAATTTAGCATGGTTGACAGTGACCATGGCATGATGTGGTTCACCCTTGAAACGTTAACCTCTTGTTGGAGTGTTTATGAGAGTGTCAAATTCAATTTAAGGCTAGGCCAATTATGAAGTTGCAACAATGTCAATTTTCTTGGGGATGTGTTTTTTTTCCATTCTTTTTTTTTTATTTATTTTTTTTTTTTTTGTGTTGTGAGGAAAACCTTCTTTGGGTTTGGATTACTACTGAATGTTAGCTGCAAGTTGGCAATTGAGAAGATGGGCTTTGTTTCCCAGGGATGATTCATGTTACATCCACCTAGGCTTTGACCATGCAACAGAGGCTCCCCCATAGGATGAGTTATGTTACATAAACCATGGGTTCTACAATTGATGTGAAGAGAATTCCATATGCATCATAGTGTGTATGCATCTAAGGGATGTGAAATCATGAGTATGAGGAGGATGAGAGGATATAGGGATCAAGGAGTGGATATGCATGAGTTGTAACAAGGATGATGGGGATGTGCACTCTTGAATGGCTTAACTAGTCCAATCATGCACATTAGAGTAATGTGGTGACTTATTGCTGTAATGAGATGCATCTTTGCATGACCACCTCTGAGGCTTCATCTTGCAAAAAAAAAATTTGAGAAGAAAAGAAAACCACAAAACATGAAATGCAAGTGCAAATAGGTGCTAGATGAAAAGATGCTGTAAATGTGTCAAATGTTGTGCCAGTTGCAAGTGCTCAGGAAGCTAGTGAAGGTGCCAAGGTGATGATGCTATGAGTCCTCTGAAGGTCGCACTAATGGCCAGTGCTCCAAAAAACTAATAGAATGGTGAGAGGCAATAATGTTGCAAGTGCCCCAAGGGTTTCACCAATGGAAGGTGCTCAAATCAGATCAGCAACATGCCAGTTTAAAGTCATGGCAGATTGTGATGTGCTAGTTTATAGTCCTAGCAGACTGTTGAATGCTAGTTTAATGTCATAGTGGACAATGGATGTTGTGCCAGTTTAACGTCATGACCCAAGGACAAGTTGTTGTGCCAATTTAACATCATGAACCAAGGACAAGTTGTGCTAGTTTATAGTCATAGTGGACTATCTATGCTAGTTTATAGTCATAGCAGACTATTTATGCCAGTTTATAGTCATAGTAGACTATCTGTGCTAGTTTATAGTCATAGCAGACTAGTGCTTACCTTGCTTATGTAAGGTGTGATGCTACATGCATGGTCATGCTGTGTGCCAACAAGATCTTGCAAAAATCAACTAAAAAGAAGACAACATCAAGCAACACCTGTCGTAAACAAAGTTAAAATGTATGAATGAAAGAAAAGTAATGAAAAAAGTAATAATTTTAGGCTGTTCCGAATTGTAGGCTAGTTTAAGGCTTTTCAAGCCATGTGTTTTTGTAGTTTTATGTTTTTTTTATGTTTGATGTTTTTCAAATGCAATGTGTAAACTAAGTTGAAGAATGTGTAAACAAAGAAAAATGTGTGATCTAAGTGAGTAGGAACATTGTAAACGCATAGGCTAGTGTGATGTAAACAAAAGTCAAAAATGCATGGCAAGTCGAGGCAAAGGGTAGGCAGGAACCCATATTTTTGGCCAAGGAAATGTCTTGGTCATGTAGTTGCTTCCTAACTGGGCATGGATTAGGGAGTGTGCAAGGCTTAGGATCCTCTAGGAAGCTATTGGCTTTAACCACTCATTTAGGTGTGTTATCCTTAGGCACTACATTGGTTGTTATAGGTGTACCACCAAGAAACTCTTCTTCTAAAACTTCTTCTAAAACTTGTGTCATGTCTATGTCATGGATAGTCGAAGAGGAAGCGTTATCACCATGAATGATAACTTGACCACCTTCGTATGGAAGGTGGATTTCTTGGTGGTTGGGAGAGGAGATGACCCTTAGTTGGGCTAGCCAAGGCCTACCTAGAATCATGTTGAAACCTAGCATCTCCTCTATGATAGTGAAATTTTCACTAGTGGGGAATTGCTCTCCTACCACAAAGGCTAAGTTGATTGTACCCCTAACTATGACACATGATCCATACTTCTTCTAAAACTTGTGTCATGTCTATGTCATGGATAGTCGAAGAGGAAGCGTTATCACCATGAATGATAACTTGACCACCTTCGTATGGAAGGTGGATTTCTTGGTGGTTGGGAGAGGAGATGGCCCTTAGTTGGGCTAGCCAAGGCCTACCTAGAATCATGTTGAAACCTAGCATCTCCTCTATGATAGTGAAATTTTCACTAGTGGGGAATTGCTCTCCTGCCACAAAGGCTAAGTTGATTGTACCCCTAACTATGACACATGATCCATTGAAGGATTTTAGACATGCAGTTTTGGTTGGATGAATTTCATCTGCCAGGCCTAACTTGTTGATGATGGAGTACAAGACTACGTTTGTTGCTACACCATCATCAACATGTACTCTGCGAATGGTACACTATCCAACACGAATGCTGATGGATAGTGGAGATATAGTGACCTCCCCTCGTTCAAGGTTAACTTTGACTACATTGTCATGAAACACTAGGGTTGTTGAACTCGATTCTTGTGGTGTAGGGGGTAACATTGTTGCACAGATGGATGCCTCATCTGCAAGGATGTCCTCTGTAACAGGAATGGATGCCAAGATTTTGGCTAATGCTTGGTAGTGAGTAGATGAGGTCATGGCTAGGTTGTACAAACTCAACATTTTATTCTTTTTCTTGAGCATTTTTTTCACTTGGTTTAGCGCAGCTACGAAGTCCTTGTCATTAGTCATTATGTTGGTCTTGACTTCCTCCACGTGGCTTGAGAGATGGATCTCTCATGAAGGGGACTTGGGCTTGGTTTGCTTAGCCTACTTGGGGCTAGGGGTCCCAGTGTTCAATTGTTGTTTGCTAGTTATGGCCTTTGCTTCAGCCATGGAGGTTGTGAGGTGCTTGTTTTTCCTCTTGCATTGCCATTTGGTGGGCCTACCCAGGTTGCTAGCATGGTCAATCCTCAAGGAAGGAGAGATTGAGACATTGCCCACTGTTGGGCTTCAGGTAGGTGAGGGGCCATCATGTTGTGGCACCTTTATGATAAAGGGTGGCTTAGGAGCTGTTGTAGGGGTTATTGTGTGACTAACTTGTTGTGGCACCTTGATGACAAAAGGTCACCTAGTGGTTTTTGTTGTTGTGGCATGCCAGTTTAACATCTTAGTGAATGATTTTTGTGGAACCTTGACCACAAAGGGTGTCGTAGATGCCGAAACTTTGATAACAAAGGGAGGCCTCTTGTTTGTGGAGGCCGAGGGAACCCTTGCCTTGCTAGGAGGCACATGGATCACAAAAGGTTGTTGCACAAGTTTGGGCTTGCCACCTATGCTAATGGAATTTATGACATAGAAGGCATTGTCTGTGTTGGATTGACTTATCATGTCGATCACTAGTTGCCTTGTTCTATCATTCTTTGCAGGTCATCTTGCAAAGCACAACAGTTGTTTGTACTGTGACCAGCCAATTGATGGTAATGATAGTATTGGTCCAATTTAAAATGTTGTGGGACTGGGGGCTCATTTGCTACTGCTAATGTGGGGTTCCTTAGTAGTTCATAGTACCTATCATGTTTTTGATAGGTAATCACTGATACGTGTTTGTGTTGGATTTGCCAGGCTTTCAAGAGTTTCTCCAGTAGTTCAAAGGGTTGCATCAGTAGTGGTGTATACTTTGAGTGATCTTTGCGCTAAAATTTGGGCCTTAGGGTGGCCCCTGCCAATGTAGGTGAGTTGGCACCAAAGTTGGTGGTTTTGTTAACTAGGGCTTTTAGGTTGCTTAGCTATTGGGCCTAAGTTGGTTTCTTTTGTGCCTGTAGCCACTGTCGCTACTATTTTTTTTTTTTGCTTGCAAGCATGTTGGTTTCTGTAGGCCACATAAGCTGGGTCATTGCTAGCTTGTGCTACTTCCTCTATGCTTTTTTCTTGGGCAAAGGCTTGGCTAAGAGACTTTGGGGCTAGATAATATAGTTTGGAATTAATAAAGTCATTTACTACACCTTTAAAGATGGCTAGTAGATGTGCCTCTACTAGGGGTTCATGCATTTCACTCAATGCAGCATTCCAGTGTTGGAGGAATTTTGGCATGGGCTCTAGAGGCCCTTGTTTAACTTGCATAAGTTGGTCAAGGGTTGCTTCAGGCTTTAGGTTGTACCTGAAGCATGTCACAAACTAGCTTATGAGATCCTCCAAAGAGGAGATTGAGGCCTTGGGGAGTGTGCGATACCAATCCAAGGCCTTGCTAGTGAGTGACATGGGTAACACACACATGATGGTGTGTGGCCAAGCTTGAAGGAGCAGGCATTCAGATTGAAATGTGACCAAGTGTGCATTGGGATCCCCTTCTCCGTTGTACTTGGTAAATTGAGGCAGTTGGGCCCTAGTTGGAAGAGTTAGGGGTGGTACCATAGGACTTATGGGGTCATCTTCATAGAAGTCCACCACCTTGGTGGTGTCAGAGGAGGTAGCCTTAAGTCAGTTGATCTCCTCTGTCAAGCTTTGGATTAGCTAGAATGCTTGATCCAAGCTTGGGGATGTGCCAGTCGGTTGCATTGGCTGGGCTTGTGTTGGTTGGATAGCATGGGGTTGAATTGTTGGCTGTGGAGTTTGACAGTTTAATGTCGTGGAAGATGGTTGTTTCCAGTTTAACATTGTAGTAGATGGTTGTTGCCAGTTTAACGTCATAGCAGATGAGTGTTGCTAGTTTAGCATCATAGCGGATAGTTGTTGATGTGTTGGATGAGCGGTGGGTGCGATGATTGAAGTAGGCCACACACAAGTGGGTTGGATGGAAATCGCAGACACCAATGAGATAGGTGGGACATAGGATGCCTAAGTTGTCTAGGGCTAGGAGGTGGCCCTTGCATGAGCATAGTGTTGGGAAAATGCATTAGTTGCTTGTGAGGAAGGCTAAATTGGCATGGTCACCATCTTAGAGAGGATGGGTGGACCAAATTGAGGAGGGACTGTACTAGGGGGTGGTTGTTGGAAGACAGTGCGGAGGGGGCTCTCATGCTTAGAGTGGGCCTCAAACTCATCTTATTTCTTCTATGAGGCTTTCTTGTAGGTTGTCCTTGCATCATGCTTGTTTGCATAGATAAGTTGAGACAATAACTGGTGGTAGGACTCTATGAGTGGGATTATGTTAAACAAGAAGGGGTTGTACTCTTGTCCATTCCAGTGAACTCATTCGTAGTCCTATTTTGCTTCCAAATCAAGATAATCCACTAGTAGCCTTGCTTGGATTTTGGCCAAAAAAAAAATTTGTATTGTTCATGGCTTAGTGTGGCTCGCTTTGGCTGGATTATGGTATCAAACGTGTTAGACATTGATGTGGAAGGTTGATCTAGATTCATATTCATAGATTGGGTTGTGAAAGTTTCTATTTGCAGAAAATGGCTAACTCTAAAAATGGAAAAAAGAGAGACTAAATCTGCTAGTAGCAGGAAAATGGATAAATGTAAAAATAAAAAAAAATGCTAAGTATGAAAATGCAGAAAAAAAGCTAGTGTGAAAACTGCTAAAAATGGCCAACTCTGGCACTACACTCGCTACGCTGGAGCTTTCTATGCTCTGAGAACTTGTTATGCTCTCTAGAACATCAAGAGTTTTGACTAAGTGCTAATCAAAAGTGTAGATAGAAATGGTTCATGCCCTCCTTCTAGTGCCAAAAACTGTAGTGACTAAAACGTCAGTGGCTGGAACATCAAGAGGTTATCAGGTCCACAACCTAACCCCGAATCTATGCGAGGGCTATGCTGGAGAAAATGAAAAAAATATGCCCTGAACGGTCTTGTCGATCAAACAAGGACTTACGTGGTATTAAAATGATCATGTGTGAAAAAATTTTATACTATGTTATGTGTGGGCATCGGATCTAGCTCAGCTAGAACGTAGTAGGATGTCTCAACCTGAGAACAATGACACGAACGTGAAAATATGTATGAAATAGTAAGAAAGCACAAGCATTAAACTAAATGCTAGAGAGAAATGCCTGAGAAATGTAATAGAATTTGAGAATAGAAATGCACCACCCCAAAAGAGGGAGCATGGTTAATTCACAAAGGTATACATAGTGTACCATAGGCATAGTGGGAGCACAGTCACAGTCTCAGTGGCGTTGGGTTGTTATGTTTGGCATGCTCATTATGATGAATCCTTCCTGCTAGGTTGGCCACCGCGATGTACCATGCAATGTTCTACAGGGCTACAATGGGGCTACAGTGGGCCGTGATGTGCAACTCTACCTCTCTGCCGATGTGGTGTGCTCTGAGTCTCATTCGCCCATAGAGTTCAGTGCCCAGATGTCAAAATGCCAACTGCCAAGTGCTTAAAAAGGCTCACATCCAAGGAATGCCAATGGTCAAGGAATGTAACCATTGGGAAATGCCAACAGTTTAGGAATGTAACCGCTGGGAGATACCAACAATTAAAGAATGCCAACCCTTGGGAAATGCCAATGGTCCAGGAATGTAACCGTTGGGAGATGTCAACAATTAAAGAATGCCCAAACCTTGGGGAATGCCAATGGTTCAAGAATGTAGCTGCTGGGAGAATGCCAATGGTCAAGGAATGTAACTACTAGGAGATGCCAACATTTAAGGAATGCCAACCCTTGGAGAATTCCAGCAGTCCAATAATGTAACCGTTGGGTTCCCAGGGTATTTATAGGACTAGGGTTAGCCCAAAATGTGGATCAAGTGCCATGTGGTGGTGCAGTGGGTGGGATCATTCTTGTCCCATGTTATGTATGGGACACGGGACACTAGCTGGGTCAAGCTAGCCATGATGTGCTATGCTACATAGCTTGAAAACTGTGCTATGTCATACTCACTACTACACTCTGTTGCACAGTGTGACATGGATGCTATGCTGCAGTAGACATGGTTGCTATGATGCACTATGTTACACAGTGTAAGAGGCATGCTACACTATGCTACGCTACATAATATAACAGGGTGCTACGCTGTGCTACGCTACGTAGCGTAACAAGGTGCTACCTTACACTATGCTATGCAACGTAACATCTGTGAAAAAAGTGCCATCGTTTTGACACTTAGCCAAATTTGTAGTCATGATGTCGAGACCTGAAATTTTGTGGTGTTTTAGATGGAACTAATGCTTTTACAAGTTGGTTGAAGGTACCTATGAACCATTTCCAATTGGAAGAGGTATCAAATGACTTGAGGGTACCTATTGCTAAATCTAGATTAGAAGGTATTGCTTCTACTTGGTGGGAAAAGGAGTCCTAGGGTTGAAACACCACCAAATTTTGGCTATCGCATCTTGACTGCAAATTTTCCTTAGTGTCAAAATGATGCCACTTTCTGTAAATTTTTTCAAGTGTTGAGACTATGCTCTCCATTGCACCAGAGTGTAGTTAGCTTAGTAGAGAGTGTAGTAAACACATATAACTAGTTCTAAAAATTTTTCTAAGTGTTGAGACTATGCTCTCCACCAAACCAGAGTGTAGTCAAGTGTAGATAGCATCAAGACCTAGTTTTTTGTAGTTTTTTCTAACTATTGAGACTGTGCTCTCCACTACCATGGAGCATAGTAGAGTGTAGCTAACTAGTAGCTAGATTTTCCAAAACATTTTCTAAGTCTGGGACTACGCTTTCCTCCAGTCTAGAGTGTAGTCAAGTGTAGTCATGTAGAACAAACTCCAAAGGCCTCAAAAATGTAGCATTGACATTCACCTCAGCTCCAACACAGCTTTGGCAAGTAACATGCATATTTTTTGCACCCCCTTTGTACCAAAATTGTAAATATGTTCTACCTTACTCCTGATAGTGGAGGGTGTAGTTCCAGAGAGTGTAGTCTCCAAAAGTTGCATTTTTTAGGTACATTGTAGTCCTCTTGGCACACTCACATGTAGTTGAAAATGTAGTCATAGTCTTGTAGTCTTGCAGAGTCTGTTAGAGCACCACATAGCACAACATCACTTACCTTGGTGGAGAGTGTAGTTGGGGTACAATGTAGTCCCAATCTTCCCACTGCCATGTGGTAGTCTCTTTGTGTTTTTTGGCAATCCTAACCCTATAAATACCTCCATCATCTACGTTTTAGGGGTATAAATACCTCCATCATCTACGTTTTAGTTGGTGGGAATTTTCATTTGCATTTGGCATTTTGGGCGAATGAGATCCAAAGGCATACCAATGAACCAGAGAGAGGCAGAGTTGTATACCATGGTCCACTATAGCCTCGATAGGCACAAACACCATGATGAGCGCTATGACCACACTTTCCACTATGACTACACTTTCCACTATGGTTGTTGTACTCTGTGTACCTTCTAAATCCCTTTTGGAGTTAACTATGTTCAATCCCATTTGGAGTGATGTTCTATTTCTGTCTCCTTCATTTTTCATGTTTTCTTTGCATTTTTTACAGTTTAAATGTGTGTTCATGTTACAACTATGCTCGGAAAACAATCTCTCCATGTCAACACCTTCATTTTTGCTGAAATCCTTGACTACGCTTGTCCCCTTGGGCCCTTATGACTATGCTCTACACCATTGACACTATTAACACCATTGATGCACTGACACCATCAACACTATTAGCATTTTGAACACCATGCAAACACTTAGCGTCATTTGGCATCACATTCGATAAGTCCACATTTGATTGACAAGACCATTCTAGCACCCTATCTCTACCTTTAGTAGGCCCTCATGTGAACACAAGGTTAAGTTGTGCATACGTTGATCCCTCAGTGATTCTAGCCACCAAAGTTTTTAGTCATTACAGTTTTTGACACTAGAAGAAGGGCTAAGACATTTCCTTTTTTGTACTTCTCTACACTATTTTTCTAAGTCTTTATTCTCTGAGTGTAGAAAGTGTAGTTGGTGGAGAGTGTAGTTAGTGAAGAGCATAGTCTCCATAGTTAGCCATTTTTTTGTAGATTCTAGACTTAGTCATTTTTTTGCAATTTTCACACTTAGCTATTTTTCGCAACTAGAAACATGCAGTTCTTCCTTTCACAACTTGATTTATGAACATGAACCTAGATCAACCATCCATGTTAGTATACACTTGACACCTTCACCATCCACCTAGAGCATGCTACACTCAACAATGTATAGTACAACTTCCTATGTGAAAAGATTTGAGCAAGGTTACCCCTGGATCACCTTGACATGGAACCAAAAAGGGACTTCGATCTACTTCATAGAGATGGATGAGAGTATATTCCTTCCTCGTTTGACATCACCCCACTCATGGAGTTCCACCATTGGTTATTGTTCCAACTCATTCATGCAAACAAGCATAACGTAGGGACAAGCTATGAGAAAACCCTATAGGAGGAAGAAGATGAGTTTGAAGCTCACTCCGAACATGAGAGTCCCTTCCACACCGTCCTCCAACAACCACTCCCTAGTTCAATAACAAATGTGCTTGTCCAACCCTATGTTCATGTAGGATTCATTTCTAGGCCCCAAACGATTTAGTCACCCTACGTCCTACCTATTTTGTTAATGCCCTTAGTGATACTCCAATCCATGCTTTCATGGTTTTCCTTGGCCATTGTGTCCATGGCATAGCCAACACATCAACAACATCACATGGCTCTATAATCAACAATCTAGCCCTCAGCTATACAACCAACATAGCAGCTAGCACAACTAGTGTAATCAGCTGGCACATCTTAAAACTTGGATCAGGCATTCTAACTGATCCACAGTTGATAAAGGAGGTGAGGTGACTCAAAGTTGCTTCCTTCCAAAACCATCAAGGTGATGGACTTCTACCAAGATGACCCTATAAGGCCTACTATCCCACCCCTAACTCTGCCAACTAGGGTCTTGTTTCCTTAACTCACCAAGTACAACAGTGAAGGGGATCCCAACATGCTCTTGATCACATTTAGGTTTGAGTGCCTACTACTACAAGCCTAGCCACATGTTATCATGCATGTCTTTACCATGTCACTAATTGGAAAATCCCTAGACTAGTCCCACACACCACCCAAGGTCTTTATCTCCTCTTTGGAGGAGCTCCTAAGCTAGTTCATGATGCGCTTCAAGTACAACTTGAAGCCTAAAGCAACTTTGGACCAACTTATGCACATTAAGTAGGGCCATCGAGAGCTTGTGCAAAAATTTATCCAATGCTATAGTTCCTCGTTACAAGAAATACAAGAGATAATCACAAAGATGCATCTCTTAGCCATCTTCAAGAATTTAGTTAATGACTTCATCATGTCAAAAATGTACTACCTAGCCTTGAAGTCTCTAAGCCAAGCCTTTGCTCAAATGAAGAGCATAGAGGAGGCAACACAAGCAAGTAAGGACATAGCCTATGCGGCCTACAAAAACTAGCATGTAAAGAAGTAGAATGCAATAGTGGTAATAGTATCCACCCATGCTAAAACAAACAATCATAGGCCGATGGCTAAGTAGCCTAAAGCCCCAACTCACAAAGCTGCCAACTCTAGTTCCTAGGCAACCAACCTACCTAAATCAACATGGGCCATAATGCAAGTCACTCCAAGGCCTAACTTTGAGCATAAGGATCACTCAAAGTATACACCATTGCCATTGAAACCCTCACAACTACTAGATCAATTGTTGAAAGCCAGGAAAATACAACACAAATGAGTGTTTGAGGATGCTTGCAAAAGGCATGACAAGTATTGTGAGTTGTTGAGGAATCCTACCTCAATAGCACCAAATGAGCCCCTAGTCCCACAACACTTCAGGTTTGACCAATTCTATCACTACCACCAAATGTCTAGTTATAGCACAAACTTCTGTCAAGTTTTGTAAGATGATTTGCAAAGGATGACTAGTGCTTGACACAATGAACATAGACAATGTAGGTTAGGTCATAAATGCCATCAGTGTGGATGGCAAGTTAGCACCAATGTAGAAGTCTTTTGTGGTCTGAGTGCCTTCTAGTAGTGCAATGTTTCCCTTAGCCTCTACATGTTTGAGGTCCCTTTTCATTGTTGAAGTCCCACCTCGAGCATCCATAACACCCTTTGTGGTCAGGGTCCCACAACGTTCATCCACTATGACATTAAATTGGCATAGCTCATTTGCTATGATGTTAAATTGGGATGCTAAAACAACAACTGCTAAGTAATCATTTGTCATTAGGATGCCACAATGTGCTAGCCCCTCACTTACTTGAAGCTCGGTAGTTTTGTAACATGTTGGTTCCTTCTCTTCCAAGGGATGATCCCATCGAAAACATGGCTAGACCCAATAGGTGACAATGCAAGAGGCTTAACAAGCACCTCGTAGGTGAAATGGCTAGGTAATAATGAGATCAAAGAGTGCTTAGTATGCTAAAGAAAATTCCTATTTTTGTAGTCTCCATGGCCAAAGCAACAGAAAAGGCCACAATATTCAAACCACAACCAAGCACTGAGGCCCGCAAGTAGGCCAAGAAAACTAAGCTTAAGTCCCCTCTATGAGAGATTCATCTCTCAAGGAGACATGGAGGAGGTTAAGGCTAACACAATGGCCCATGGAAAGAACTTTTTAGAGGCATTAACCTAGGTTAAGCAAGTGATAAAGTAGAAAAATACAACACTAAGCTTGTATGACTTGGTCATGATCTCATTTGCCCATTGGGAAGCACTGGCCTTGATGTTGGCCTCCATTCCTATTATAGAGGACATCCCTACAAATGAGAATGCCATTTGTGTAGTGATGTTGCCCCCGACACCATAGGAATCAAGTTCAACATCCCTAGCATTTTGTGATGAGGTAATCAAGGTTAACCTTGAATGAGGGGAGGTTACAATAGCTCCCAATTTTATTAGCATACATGTTGGGCAATGCAAGATTTGTAGGGTGCATGTCAATGATGGTGTGGCAACAAACATAATACCATACACCATCATCGACAAGCTAGGCCTCATAGAACAAATCAGGCCAACAACCACATGTTTAAAGTCCTTCAATGGGTCATGTGTCATTGTCAAGGGTACCATCAACATAGCCTTCATTGTAGGGGAGAAATTCCCCACCATCATAGAATTTACTGTCATAGAGAAAATGCCTAGCTCCAACCTGATATTGGGTAGGCCTTGGATGGCCTAGCTACAAGCCATCTAGCTAGGAGATCCACCTTCCATACGAAGGTGGTCAACTTATTATCCACAATGATAATGCTACCCCTCTAGCGATCAACAACCTTGACATAGAGCAAGGGTTAGAGGTAAAATTCCCTAATTATGCACTTGTGGTCGACAATGCAATGCATAAGGCTAACACACCTGAATGAGTGGTGGAAGCCAACAACCTCCCAGAGGATCCTAAGCCCTATGCGCCTCCTAGTCCAAATTGGATTAGGAAGCAATTGTGTGATCAAGGGATCCCCTTAGCCCAAAACATGCTAGGCACTTACCTACCCTTTGCTAATATATGCCATGCATTTTTAACCTTCACTTGCATTGCATTTGTTTATGCATTTACATTTAGCATGCATACTTAGCTTATGCATTGCTTCACTTTGTTTACACATTCATCTACTTAGCCTATGCATGAAAAACATAAAAAACATAAAAATCATAAAACCTTAAAATTACAAGAAAATAATTCTATGGCCCACCATGGCCTTGAACTAGCAACGTGTGGCCCAAAAGGCCTAAAACTAATGCTTTCAATTCCAAAGTGTAGCCTGCTATGGCGCTAAACTAGCAATGCATGGCCTAGAATGGCCCTAACTAGCAATCCCATCAATGTGGCCTACCATGGCCTTAAACTAGCATCTATGGCCTAGAATGGCCCAAAACTATCAATTCCCTTGCCATGGCCCGAAATGACCTTAAACTAGTAGTCTAGCAATGGCCTGAAATGGCCCAAAAATAGCAACACACAGGGCTCAGAATGACCTTGAAGTATTGCCAAGGCCTGGAATGGCCCAAAGCTACCACTTTAAAATTTTCATCACACTGCTTTCCCTTCATTTATGCATTAATTTCATTGAAATGGGTGCCGCTTGATGTTGATTGTCTAGTTGATTTTGTAGGATCTTACAGGAGCATATCTAGCATGTAGCACCATACCTCACTAAAGCAAGGTAAGCACATGTTTTCTGTGATGATAAAATGGTGCAACACTCATCTGCTATGACACCAAAACTAGCACAACAATCCACTATGATGATAAACTGGCATAGCACTCTTTTGCCATAATGCTAAAATTGGCATAGTAGTCTACTATGATTATAAACTGGCATGGCCCATTTGCCACAATGCTAAAACTGGCATAGATGTCCACCACAATGCTAAAATTGGCACAACAGTCCACTAAGACTATAAACTGGCATAGCTCATCCTTGGATCATGATGTTAAACTGGCACAGTAGCTAATCCATTATGACATTAGACTAACACATAATAGTCCATTTCTAGGACCATAAACTAGCAACCATGGTATACCAGGACCTTAAACTAGGTTCATAGTTTGCTAGGACCTTAAATTAGCATTTTGCTAATTTTTGGAGCAGTTTCCATTAGTACAGCCTTTGGAGCACTTGTAGCATCATTATGCTTAACACTTTTACTAGCCTTTCAAATACTTGTAATTGATTCAACCTTTGGAGAATTTGTAGCATCTTTGCCCTTTGCACTTTAATTTTTATTTCATGTTTGTGGTTTTCTTATCTTCTTGGAGTTGTGTTTATAGGATGAAGTCCTTGGGTAGTCATGTAGAGGCGTATCTCATCGTAGCAGCAAGCTAGCACATTGCTCCAATGTGCATGATTGGACTAGTTAAGCCTCTCAAGAGTGCACGTCCCCCTCGTCTAGTTATAGCCTACACACATACAATCCTATACCCCAATACTTTTCCATTCCCTACATAGCAACACTTGCAAATCCCTTTGATGCATATGGCACTCTCTACAAATCAAATCATAGAACCCAAGGTGGATGTAACACAAGTCATTTCATAGAGAGCCTCTATTGACTGGTCAAAGCCCAAGTAGATGTAACACAACTCATCCTAGGAAGGAAACACCAATGCTATATATTGGATGTGGTTGCATCAAAGAAAAGCCCATTAGGTGGTACATAGTCCACCTAATGGAAGGCATCTTGTAGCTAGTGTTTGGCAATGTGTAGAACCAAACATAGGTTCACCGCATAGCAAAAAACAAGCAAAGCAAAAAGTAAGAAAAAAGAAAAAAAATAAGAAAAAAAAGAGAATGGGGAAAAGCACATCCCTAAGTAAGCATAATGTAATTTTGCAACTGCACCAAGCCTTGAATCCACACTAGTCTCTCATGAGCACTTCGATGAGAGGTCAACATTTTTAGGGGAAAGCCACCTTGGTGCCATGATCATCATAAGTCATGCTAACTCTACATCTTGCATCATGACATCCCTATTTGCATTTTATCTCCCCTTTATCCCTAGCAAATTACCTACACCTTGAACTTTTAGCATACCACTATCCACAACACTCTTGAGCATGGTGCTACAACATTTGACCATGCATGGAAGAGACATGTTGGTGCCAATCTTGCTATGGTTTTTTGTAGTTCTTTGTCAACATCTCTTAGGTCACTCCTCTAGACATTAATAAATAGGGGCCAATGAAACACCACCAAATTTGGGTTGCTGAATCTCAACTACAAATTTTCCTAAGTGTCAAAACAATGCCACTTTCTACATATTTTTCTAAGTGTTGAGACTATGCTCTTTATTGAACTAGAGCATAGTCAGCTTAGTAGAGAATGTAGTTAACACAAACAACCAATTTTGCATATTTTTCTAAGTGTCAAGATAGCAATTATAGATTTTTCTAACTATCAAGACTACGCTTTCCACTAGATTAGAGTGTAGTCAAGCATAAACATCAAGGATTTATTTTTGCAATTTTTTTTGACTATTGAGACTATGCCTTCCATTGTCTTGGAGCATAGTCAAGCATAGTCAACTAGAATCCAGATTTTACAAAAATGTTTCTAAGTCTAGGACTATGGTCTCCCCCAATCCAAATTGTAGTCAAGCGTAGTCATGCAGAATAGCCTCCAAAGGCCTCCACAATGTAGCACTGGCATTCACCTTAGCTCCAACATGCCTTTGACAAGAAACATGCATCTTTTTTGCATCTCCCTTTATCCCAAAAGTGTAATTATGCTCTACCCCACTCCTGATAGTAGAGAGTGTAATCTTGGATCATAGTCTTCAAAAGTTGCATTTTTTGCATTTTTCAATTACATTTTAGTCTTCTCGACATACTCACATGTAGTTGGTAGCATAATCACAGTCTCATAGTCTCGTAGAGTTTTTTAGAACATCACATAGCATAACACCACTTCCCATAGTGGAGAGTGTAGTTGGGATACAATGTAGTCCCAACTACCCCACTATGACATGTTAGTCTCTCTACACTATGACGTGTTAGTCTCTTCATTTTCTAGCAATCCTAACCCATTAAATACCCCCATCATCTACATTTTAGGGGTGGGTATTTTGGGTTGGAATTTTTTGCACTTGATTGGCATTTCAGTTGGTGGGCATTTTCATTTGCATTTCTCATTTTGGGTAAAAGAAACCCAAAGGCACAACAGCTCGACATTTGGTATTTTGGGCGAATGAGATCCAAAGGCATGCTAGCAAATCAGAGAGAGGCAAAGTTGCATACCATGGTCCATTGCAGCCCCACCATAGCCTTGTAGGAAACCACAACCCATGGTACACTATGGTAGCTAACCCAATAGGCACAGACACCATGGCAAGTGCTAGAATTCATGGCCAAACATCACTGAGACTGTGACTACACTCTCCACTATGCTTTTTGGAAACCATGTATCTTCTAAACCGCTTTTGGAGTTAACTATGCTTAACCCCATTTGGGTTGGTGTTCTATTTCTCTCTCCTTCATTTTTCATGTTTTCTTTGCATTTTTCACATTTTTAATGCATGGTCACATTACAACTATGCTTGGGTGGTAGTCTCTACATGTCGACATTCTCATTTTCACTAAAACCCTTGACTACACTTGCCCCCTTGGGCCCCTATGACTATGCTCTACATCTTTAACACTATTTACATCATCGACACACTAACACTGTCAACACCATTAACACTGTGAACATTGTGTAAACTCTTAGCATTGTTTGGCATCACATTCATTAAGTCCCTATTTTATCAACAAGAATATTCTGGGCATCCCATCTTTACATCCAATAGGCCCTTATGCAGAAACAGGGTTAGCTTGTGCATCCATTGACCCCTCAATGGTTCTAGCAACCAACATCTTCGGTCGTTACAAGGATTATGAAAGATAAAATGTTCAACCTATCAAAGATTGGGATATAATGAAATACAGGTTGAAAAGAAAATATGAACAATCTTGTTAGAGACAAGAAACCATTATGAAGTTGAAATTCCTAAAGCAAGGTAACAAGGATGTTAAAGAATTCTATATTGAATTTTGTGATCTATTCCATTAAGCTAAGGTAAACTGGAAGGATTATGAGCAAGTTTCAATCATTTTAAAAGGTCTCAAAATGATATACTAGCAAGAGTTATCCTTTTATGAACCACAAACTCTTGATGAGGCTTATGATTGGCACTCAAGGCTAAGAAGAAATTAGGAGGATTTAGAAAGAGAAGCAAACAAACTTCCAAGGGAAAGAAGAAGGAATCTAGATTTGATAAGGGATCCATGTCTAAATCTTAAGAGAAGAGGATAGTCAAGACAAGAATACTGAAAGAGATGATAGAAAGGAAAAGCTAAGAAGGGCCAAGGAAAAAAAAGCAAAGGTAAATGTAGTAGCTCATCAAAACTATAGTGCTTCAAATGTAAAGAATGGGGACTTAAGTAATGTGAGCATTCACTTCATAAGATAGCTAAGGAAAAATATGTGCATATCATGGAGGTAGAAGAGACATCAAGCCAAGTGCTTTAGAGAGATAATCCTAATGCTCTAAAAATTGAGGATGTTTTTGAATTAAATTCTTGTGCATTCATGAGAAATGTAAATAGAGGAGATCATCATGATAGGAAATTTTTGTTTTGGATTGGAACTAGTTATCTACTTACTAGAAAATGGATTCATGTTTTGATTGATGGGGGATCCCAAGAATAAGTTATTTCTTTTAGGGTAGTTTCTAGATTGGGTTTGGTAACTAATCTTCATTTGAGATCCTATAAGGTGCATTGGTTATCTAAAACTTTTTCTAAAGGGGTAACAGAATAATATACTTTGAAATTTAAAATTGGAAGTTTTCATGATGTTTTAAAATGTGATGTGATTCCAATATATTGTGCTCATGTAATTCTTGGTAGACCTTTGAATTTTAACAATGGTGGTTAGTTTGATGAAGCAAGAAATGCATGGAGTGTTACTAGACTTGATGAAATCCATGATTTAATTCACATGATAGTTGAACAAGTGAGGAAAAAAGCTCACTTAATGATTACTTCATCCTCCTAGAAGAGAGGGAATATATTAAGAAACATGATGAAATTGGTTTTGGTTTTGTTGTTATGACAATAGTTTCTATTAACCATGATGATGGATAGGTTGAACTTCCTACAAGTGTGCTAGACTTAAAGAAGAAATTTTCCACTATGCTCAAGAAGGAAGATGAAAGGTCTAATGAATTAGAGATCAATGAGAAAAGGAATTCTCAAGCATCTCTTATGAAGCAAGAAAGTGCTCAATACTCAAAGGTTTCAAGAAAGGAAAATAATTGCTTCATCAAAGAGACTAAGAAATCTACTAGGTCCAAGATGGTATATGCTATTGATGAAGGAGAGTTCCTACCTCATAAGTGATGGGAGGTGGTGGATCAAGGCTAATAGAGTGGCAACGATCAAGGGACTACTTTAAGAAGGATCAATAGCATCACTAGAGGGTATGATACTCATTCTTTATGCAATTGTTCTATACCTTGTGGCAAGGGAAAAAAGATTCTTTCCCAAGTTGAGACTATCTCATGGAAAACATGTGAGTCTTCTAGCTAAGGTGTCTGAAAGAATGATTGCTTTGGTAAGGAATTTGATTTTCAAGCCATGGAGGAGATGTTACCTTCTGAGTTGGTACCTTCAAAGTGGATTGTAGAAGTTTTTGATGATTCCTTTGAAGAGGGGAAACTAAGGGATTTAGAGACTCCTATGTGGAATCTTAAAGCTTTAAGCTTTGATGAGATTGAACTACCACATGTTGAAGATCAAGTTGAACCAAAGATGGGAAGGAGAAGCCATGAAAAGGTAAGTGATTCTAAGATTTACCTTGTAGATGATAGTAATGCCTCTTATGAGGAAACTAGTGTGTTGGATTCTAGTTTTTCATTTTACCTTGATAGTCGTTTGTTTTATTATGATGATTAGCATCATGATCATTGTGATGATTATGATGAATTTTTGAGTTATGTTGTGCATGATGAAAGCAATGTAACTTTTGATGCCATTTTTGGTAAGAGTAAGACTAATAATTGAATTTTTCTTGATGATTATGGCTATGGTAGTAGTCATTATTAGAAGATCATTATTGATGTTGATGTGAACATTGATAGTGATGAAATTGATTGTCTTGGCTATGAAATGGATCTAAAACATGAAGGTAATATACATTGTGGTTTTGATGATGGAGGAAGGATGAGTAAGAGAATTTTCAACATCAAGAAGGAGAATGTTGAGTTTACATGTGATAAGGTGTTTCATGTTGCTATTCATAAAAGCCCATTTGAGGTGAATTATGAGTTTTGTTCAAAGATGGTGGATACTTTGAAGAGTTTTAATAGTGAAGCTCAACTTAGTGTTGATTTTGTATAAGAGATGAGTAATTTCCATGCATAAGTAAAATTAAATCTTGAGAAGAAGGCTAACGAGATGGTCCTTAAGAGGAATGAGGGAAAACAGAAGCCAAATTTTACTCTTGGTAATTTAATTTGTGCACTTGAAGAAGAAGCAGTCAAGAGGTGTTAACTTCTCTAAATTGAAAGCCAAGAAGATGGGGCCTTTCAAAATTAAGGCTAAGATTAACAATAATCCTTTTGAGATTGACTTACCAAATGATGTTGGTATGTATTTTATGTTTAAAATTTCAGATCTTGTGCATTATCATGGACTAGTTGATGAGGAGACCATACAAAGGTAGCATCAATGAATTGAAAGGGGCTATTGATTAGTGCAAGACTTCAATGAAGAGGAAGGTAATTGTACATAAGTAAAGGAAATCTTCTAGTACTCAGGGAGTTAATAGGCATGAATATTTGATCCATTGGAAGGATCAACCAACTAATGATGCTATATGGATCTATGAAACTAAACATATTGAGTGGAGTATCAGTTCTACCCCTATTTCCTTGTTCACCTAAGTCCACTTTTTAAAGGGTGGGAGACCTAGTATAGGAACACCTCTTTCAAGTTCTTTGTGCTTTATCCTACAAGTTGTTTTTGTAGGTTTCAAGCTTGAAGAAGACATGGATGAGTGTGTCTTGATAGTGTGTATATTATTGTGTTGACTTTTATTGATGATGATTACTAGGTCTTTTGGATGTTTCAAGGTGTTCTAAGCCCATTTTGATGAGTTTAGGAGGTTCTAGAATTTATGGGAACTTATTTGGAGGCATTTAGAGATTTTAGACATCAAAACAAGCATTTTTGTATTTGGTCCTAGTAGGTGGAATGCTCAACTAGAAATTGGGACATCCCAACTAAGATGTCCCAACTATGCTTACGACATCTCAAGTGAGACATCCCCCAAAATCTAAGATGTTCTAGGACCAAATGGGATGGTCTAGAAAAATAGTGGACATCTTAGCTGAGAGCTAGGTTTTGTTAGGAGATGTTTTAGTGATATTAGAGATGACCCAGAAGGATGGGAAAACTTTTGAAAATGTCCATCCCAATTTGGGAAATACTTGGAACATGATGAAAAAAGATGGAAACAACTAGGGAGAAGATGAGAATATTTGAAAAACATCTAGAAAACCTTAGCATGAGTTGAGGAAAGTATTCTAGGGTTCTTATCTTCTAGTTTAAACATAAATATTGATGTATTCATCATTATTGAGGAAGAGAAGTGAGAGAAAAGGATCTTGAGAGTGGAGAGCTAAGCAAGAGAGAGTCAATAAGCACATTGGATGAGTGGAATTTGTGACTACAACTCCAAGAGTAGCTTATGGTGTGTTTGTCTATATGTTCCATTTCCTTGTCTCTCACTTGTTTAAAAAAGATCTTAATCTTGGGTTATGAGGGAGATTCTTTATTGGTTGTGTCTTGCATTGAGAATAGTGATTGTGTGGTTGTAAAGCCTCATGCTTTGCTATATTGGTTGAGTGTGATAGGTTTTGGATGTTGTGGGTTTTATGAACCCTGTTGTAATATTCTAATAAATTAATTAAAGATAGCTAGTTTTCTTATTTTCCAACAAAAAGTTTTGTCTTTGCATAATATCTGGATTTAGTGTGTTGAAGGTGATTTAATTATGGAGTAAACCTGCTCTAGACTTAGAATGAAAAACCTTATTTAATATAATTTTATCAATAATCTTTCCTAGTATTGAATTGAAGATTGTTCACTTGAATTGAATTATCTTTCAAACTAAATGCTTTGATACTAAGCTACTAAGTAGATGAAAATAGCTCCCTTGGATTCTATAATCCAAGCTCTCTCAAATCTTAAGGATTCAAAATAGGAACTAATTAAAGAAGAAAAGAAGAAGAAACTTTATTCTTGCTCAAAAAATGGAAACAAATGTACACAAGAAGCAACATAGTCCCAATAATAGACAATTAATCAATCAAACCCTCCATTTTTATAATACAAGGAGAGTCATCAAGAGCATGATCACCCTCACACAACACTCAAGAAGAGCACTCACTTACTCTATCAAGATATTTATGATTATTAGCACTGTTAGCACTCTTGCACACTTATTTGGGCCACTTTCATTCTTTTATAGCATTAGGAATAATCCTTGGGATTTCTTAATTATTGATATTTCCATTAAAACTTGTGATTTTCTTAAAAAAATCAAGTTTTTAAAAACCATGAGTGACTACTGTTTGTAGCCACCTTGCAATTGCTAGACTGTGATCAAACTATGATTCATACTTTACTATACTTCTAAATCTTAAATATTTTCTTCTTTTGTTTTCTTTGTTAATTATGACTAATTGTAGCAAACAACTTCAAATTAAAAATTCACTATGACTTGTAAGGATTTGCAACTCATTGCGAAATCTTAGAAATTATAATTTTTGACATTTACCACAAATTGTAGTAGACTATGACTAACTATGATTCACAATTAGTCCACAGTTGCTTGCCTAGAGAAGAAAACATACATAGTTAATCCTAAGTCAACTCCAAAACCTAACCACACAACTCCTATGACTCATAGGACATGTTGAGGATGGCAATTACATTGATTAAAAGGTAGGTTGTTGTTCTTATTACTACTACATGCCCATCCTTAATTATTTTATCAAGGATACTACCTATACATAGGTCACTTAGTGTTCTTGTGCTAATGCTTGTGTAAAATAGCTATGGATTTTTTATGACTCTTCCAAATCCTTTAGGTTTTACTGACTAGGCCAACCCACTAGCATCATCATGAGTTTAACTTTCTTGGATGACTAGCCAAGTGTGCTCATGCATTCCAAATACTTTTTAGATGATCATAAGTATTAGAAGCTATAATCTATCCCCTTGTGGATTGGCAATATGCTTAATCCATAGGTGTTCAACTAGACTGCAATCTTCTTCGAGCAAGACAATAGTACCCTAGCCCTCTATTAGCATCACCATAATGCCACCTCATCTATATTTTCTATGGTAGATGGTTGTTGTTTCTTTGTGGTCTCCTTTCTTTTGTTGCATCTTTGCATGCTTTATAGTTAACCTATTTGGTAGCATGATTTTGTTTTAAGCATTTTCATGATCTTGAGGTTATGTTTCTCTAGCCTTGGAACTTATGCCTCTTCCACTACTCTATGTTTTGATGTAATCATGTTTTTTCCTTGTTAATATACTCTACTTTTTGAGTTTTTCCATTAAAAAAAGAGTTAATCATGATAGTCTAGTTGTGTTAGTTAGGAATTGCCTTTTTGATTTGCAAGTCATAAGTTTGATTCTATTTGGTGTGATAATTTGACACACTACTTTTGTGATTTGCATATCATAGGCTTGATTCTAATTTGTGTGTTGATTTGAGACATTGTTATATTTAATAAAAGGATTGTGATAGTTATTGTTGGCTATATGTTCCCTTGAAAAAAATCATATAATAATTAGAAAAAAAAACAACCCCCTTCCTCAAAATGAATGCAATAATTAGAAATAAAATACAAATTGTAACAAATAGTGATAACTTTCTAGCTTCAGTTTATCAAAATAAAATGATGTAAGAGATGAATTAATTGTTCAAATTTTACTAGATGTTGTTCCACTTGAAGTTGTAAGTAAAATGAAACATATTTAAGAATTTTATGTTTAATTTTTGATGAAACATCATAATTATATTCTTGCTACTAAAAAATAACTCTAAAATGTATTTTTAAAATAGAATAAAGAACAAGTAGTGGACATTTACAAATATAGAAAAAGATGGTAGACAAAACATCTTGATTATTAAGAATGATATAATTTTGGTTTAAAGTTATTGCAAATTCTAAATGTCCATTTCATATCATGTTATGAAATTAGAGATAAAAGCATGTGAAAAGAAACCTTCATTGGCACAAAGAGGACATCAAGGATAAATAATTCCCATATGTTAAAGAAAAGCACTAAGAAGATCTTGATATATTATACATAAAAAATTTAAATTTTTATATAATTAGGAACTTTCATAATATGGCTAATTTTTCTCCTTCAAAATTATGATGATAATTTCATCCTTTATGACCTATTAAATTTGTTATGAATAAGATTAATCTTGATAATTATCTTATATGTAATTTTGAAGTTACAAAGAAAAATAAAGCTTTCATTCTTTTAAAAACTATCTAGAAAGGCTTGATTCAAACTATTATCAATTTCAAATAAATTATCAAGATTATAAATAAATTTTAGAAGTTTTTCTTCTCATCCTATTTAGAGCATAGAAGCTAGAAGCCTCATTCCATGTAATCCATCTATTATGAATTTTTTAAGATAAAATTATAGTAACTTCCAATTTGTTCCAACTAGTGTACAATATAGATAAATAGTACAATCTCTTTTATTAAAAGAAATTCATCATGAGCTAATTTATTGAAGCATATTAATGAGTAGCAAGCATGCCAAACTCTCAAATATAAATTCTATAAGTATTATAGTGGACTATGTCATAATTAGTGGATAAACTAGTAATAACATTTAGCTTTATTAGGTGGACATACGTTGCGATCTTCCCATCTAGACAAGTAGTGACCCTTGTATTCATATGGCTTAGTCTAGGGGAAGCATATGATTATTGATGTTGATATTGAGGATGAAGAACTTAGAAGGGGGGTTGAATAAGTTTCCCAATTTATAATCAAACCTATCACACAAAAACACATAGAAATTACATAGTTTCCCAACTTGGGTAGTCCACACTAAGAGGGTAGATTTCTTGCATACCTCCAAACTTTGTTTCTTCCAAAATGCAATTTCAAGTTCACCACAACCTTTACAAGATTTGAGCTCTACTAAGAAGAGTTTCATCATTGCAAAATCTCTCAACCTCACAAGATCCCAAAAAAATCAAAATTTGGTTTATAGGATCCCACAACCTATACAAGATAGAGCTTAGCTTTGGAATGTTTTGATTCAACAAAACAACTCAATCCCATAGGATCCTAACAAGATCAAAATGGATGCCTTCTTGCAAGAACCACATCAACCCCTTAGGGCAGCAAAGAAAGAGAAATAAAAACAAGGAATGAGTGTAAATCAAATTATAGATCCTTATACTTTGAAGCATAGTTCTACAACCAATCAGGAAAATGATGTGACAAATGAAGCACACAAGTACAACAACATAGAATAGACAATGATAATTTTTATGTTGACAATACTTGCATAATTCCAAAGAATCTTGAGTCTTCTTATAGCTTTAGAGTTATTGAAAATACCTCAAAATTCATTTAATGACTAGTGTAGATGTCTCAGAAGTTGGGACGTCTACCTGAGTTTAGCCTCAATTCTAGAGATATGTATCCTTGGAGAATTGTATGTATCTTGTGAGGCATATTATTTACAATGGGGATGTCTCATGTTTCTTTAAGATGTCTTCTAGTGAATTCATTCTTCTTAGTTGAGACATTTACTATTTATTGGAGACGTCTCCTTAAATTTTGAGCTCCAGTTTTTGAGGCTTTCTTTCATTGATTTGGCTTCTTCCTTATCCTTGGAGCATCTTTGTTTAGTTTGTAGCTTTTGTTTGTGTCCATGCTCTCATCTTGCCTATGAAATCTCCATTTGACAACCTTTTATAGATTTCATTCCCTTGAGTCCTTATTCATGATGTGGAGTTTTTGTTCATGACCTGTAAATATATCATTCACGACAAACATTCTATATTCTCCATTTTTCTTAAGGTTTTTGCATACCAAAAGTTCAAAAATCTCCCCCTTTTGGTGATGTCCTAAACTTAAGAAAATGGGTTATTATTCTTTATAAATCATTAAGACATATAATTGAAATATTGCTCATGACACTAGTTTAAATATATCCACTAGATCTCGATAGTGCACTTATTCCATGAATCATAGTTATTCAAGTCATTTTACATCATCACATCATAGTCACATAATCATAAATGATGTTCATAACAACATAATCAATTTGATCTATATATCCAATTCTTAGTATGACCACATCTCAAATGAAATAATTGCCACTAATATCAAAAGTGATACCAAATTCTTCCTCTTTTTGGACATCATTACAAAGGATGGAAATAATTGCCCCTAGAAAATTGCAAGAGTAAAAGAATTTTGTTTTGTCTTGTATTTTTTTTTGAGCATGTAAGAGCTAAAAAATGTTTTATTGAGAATAAAATATAAAAAAATTACTTGATAGGACATGGTATTGTTCCCATTTCTTTATAGAGAGTAGTCAATCTTCTCTCATCAAGGGACTTGGTAAATGCATCTACAAGTTGATTCTCAGTTCTAATAAATTCTAGTTTTATGTGCCCACATTAAGTGTGTTCTTGTATAAAGTGATGTTGAATCTCAAAGTGCCTGGTACGTGAGTGTTGAATTTGATTTTTTATCATGTTGATGACACTATTTTTGTCACAATAGATAAATGTAGATTAAGTTTTTATCCCTAAGTCTTTAAGCATTTGTTTCATCCATAGGAGTTGAGTGCAATAGCTCCTAGCTTAGATGTATTTAGCTTTTGCTATAGAAAGTGTGGTAGAAGTTTGCTTTTTGGTTGTCCAAGAGACAAGACTTCTTCCTAGAAAAAAGAAATTTCCACTTATGCTTCAATGGTCATCTGAATAACCTACCCACTTTGCATCACAATATCCAACAAGATCAAATGGCAAATCCTTTGGATACCAAATGCCCCAGTTGGTAGTACCCTTTTAACAATAAAAAATTTGTTTAACTACCTTTCAGTGAGATTTTTTTGGGTAGCCTAATATCTAGCACACATTCCCTACACTTAATGTTATGTTTGGTTTACTAGTAGTTAAATAAAGTAGACTACCTATCATGCCTCTATAAAGCTTTTGATCAACATGCTTTTCTTGATCATCTTTAATAAGTTTAAAATTTTCAATTATAGGAGTGTTTTTTACCTTAACATCGACTAGGTTGAATTTGAGTAGAAGATATTTGACATATTTGGTTTGACAAATGAAGGTTCCATCTATAGTTTGATTGATTTGAAATCCATGGAAGTTTTTGAGTTCTTCCATCGTGCTTATTTCAAATTTATATTGCATAAGATCTAAGAAATTATTAAAAATAGTTTCATTAGTATCATCAAAAATAATATCATCAACATAAATTTGAACTATAAGTAGATCACTACCTTCTCTTTTGAGAAATAAAGTAACATCAACCTTACCTCTTTCAAAACCATTTGATGTAAGATGTTGAGAAAGTCTTTCATACTAGGCTCTAGGAGCTTGTTTAATTCCATATAGAGTCTTCTTAAGCTTGTAAACATGATTAGGTTTGATGGGATCTATAAAGCCTCCAAGTTGTTCAACGTAAACTTCTTCTTATATGCTTCCATTTAGGAAGGCACTTTTTATATCCATTTGATATAGTTTGATATTTTTAATACTAGTGTATGTCAAAAGAATTCTAATAGATTCTATTCTAGCAAAAATAGAAAATTTTTCATGAAAATAAATACCTTCTTATTGATTGTATTCTTTGGCAACTAATCTAGCTTTATTTTTAATGATATTTTCAATTTCATCAGTTTTGTTCCTAAAGACCCATTTTGTTTTAATAATTGGTTTATGATCTGCTCTAGGTGTCAATTCCTAGACATTGTTCATATTAAATTGATTTAGCTCATCTTGCATAGTATAAATCCATCCTTTTGCTTTAGCTTCTTCAAAGTTTTTGGGTTCAATTTGTAAATGCACAAATTTCTTTAGTTTGGCTTCTAGTATGAATATCATCTTGTACTTGTTTAATAACATCATTGAGAAAGTGTGTTTTATTAAGTCTAGGAATTTTGGGTTGAATGGAAGATATCTCATCAAGTTCATCTTCTTGCTTTTATTCATGTTCATTGTTGACTTTTGAATTTTTTTCACTTCAAACATGAGTGGCACTAGATAATGTTTGAATGGGAACAACTTCATAATTAGGTTGTGGAGAAGTAATTTCATTATCATTAACTTTTATAGTTTCTTCTATAGTATTTATCCTTTTATTAAAAAATTTATAAGCTCTACTAACTAAAGAATATCCTAAGAAAATGCCTTCAGCGGTTTTAGGATCAAATTTTCTTTAGATATCTTTATCATTTAGAATATATCATTTTGAACTGAAGACATGAAAATAACCTACTAAAGGTTTTCTACCAGTCCATAATTCATAAGGATTTTTGGAGCTAAATATTTTTACTAGAACTATGTTGGCAACATAGCAAGCAGTGTTGATTGCTTTAACCCAAAAGTGATAGGGAAGATTTCAGTTATTCAATATAGTCCTTTCTATTTCATTTAAGATCCTATTTTTCCTTTTGTCTACACCATTTTATTTAGAGTTCTGGTAGTAGAAAATTAATGGAGCATGCCATTTGTTTGGAAAATTTCTTTAAAATTGGCATTTTTGAATTCCCCTCCATTGTCACTCTTGATAACTTTAATGCCATAGCCTTTTTCTCTATGAATCTGATTGCAAATTCTTAAGAAATGATCAAATAACTCATCCTTGTGATATAAAAATGTAACCCAAGTAACATGAGAGTAATCATAAACAATAGTTTGAAAGTACCTTTTCTTTCCCAAACTAAGTGTTTGAGAAGGACCAACCACATCCATATGAAGTAGATCTAGACATACAATTTTTCTTATCAAATATTACCCTTATTTTCTTTCTTTTCTGGGATGCTTTATAAGTGTTCAAATTAAAGTATTTGAGTTTGAATAGTCCATGAACCATTTTCTTTATTACAAGAGTTTGAAGAATTTCTTTTTTTATGTGGCCTAGCTTCTTATTCCATATATGGGTATCATTTGTATAACTAGTTAACCACTTAGATTCTAGGTTAGGATTGTTTCCAAATACATTGGTGTAAACATTTTCCTTTCTAGTTCCTTCTGTCACAATGTTTCCTGTGGTTAAGTCTTGTATTCTACAAGTTTCTTTAGAAAATATAACATTGAAATTTTAATCACAAAGTTGACTAACACTAAGAAGATTATTTTTTAAGCCTTTAACAAAGAAAACCTTATTTATAGTTGGTATTTCTTTACCTTATGATCGCAATAGTTGTTATTGGAGCCTCCATGTCATCTCCAAATAGGATGGCTTTATAATTATGTTTTGTGAAGTGGGTAAAGTAGGTCGTATTACCTATCATGTGCCTTAAAAATCTACTATCAATATACCACATGCTTTTTTTCACATTAGAGAGAGCTACTTGAGCCATCAAGTTATTTTTAGGCTTTCTCTCTTTTTGTTTCCAAATCTATAGAGTTCCTAGCCTAGACTACTTTTGGAAAGACAAAGTGCATTGTTTCATCCTAAGATAGTAATATGCTTGAATATGATTAGATTTTCCACAAAAGAAAAAATTTAAAATTCTAGGCTTTGATGCTTTATCAAACCTAGATCAATTTCCTTCTATAGAATCTCTTAGACATTCATCTTTTTTATTTTGGTCTTTAGGCCTCTCTAAAGAGTTCTTATTCATCTGCTCAATCACATTGGTTAGTCTTTGAATTTTAGCCTTAAGGTTTGAGTTTTCTTTCTTAAGATAAGAACATTCATCATTAAGAACTGTAATTTTCATTTCCTTGACATGTAAAACATATTTCATTTTAACGCATAAGCTTTTGAAAGAATAACTTCATGGCAAAACAACTCATACCTTTCTTCAAAGAATTTTCATTATTTGACCTTCCCTTGTTGTCTAGATTATCAAAAGTTTTATCAACCTTACAGTTATAGTTTCTCTTATTCCTAAATGTAAAAGAGAAAATGAGAGAGCTACCTTTACCAATGTGATATATGAATTGAATACAATAATTGATGAATCATATTAGTCTCCTCATCCAATTGTGCCTAACATTGATTGTCCCTTTCTTGTTCATGTTGCTTTATCTACGTGAGATTACCATGCTTTGATACCACTTGAGGATTGAGAACTTAGAAAGAGGATTGAATAAGGTCTCCAATTTGTAAACAAACCTATCACATAAAATAGAAAAAAATTACATGGTTCTAGTCCACACTTGGAGGGTAGATTCCTTGCACACCTCCAGACTTCATTTCTTCGAAAATGTGGTTTAGAAGACACCACAACCTTTATAAGATTTGATCTCTACTAAGGAGGGTTTCTTTGCTACAAAACCTCTTAATCCCACAAGGTTCCAACAAGATAAAAATGTGGTTTAGAGGATTCCCATAACCTATACAAGATAGAGCTTTGCTCTGCAGTCTTTTGATGTAGCAAAACAAATTAATCTTGTAGGATCCTGATAAGCTCAAGATGGATGCCTTCTTGCAAGAACCACATCAACCCCTTAGGTCAACAAAGAAAGAGAAAGAAAGACAAATAATGAGTGTAACTTAAATTATAGATCCTTCTACTTTGAAGCATAGTTCTACAACCAATCAAGTAAATCATGTGAAAAATGAAGTACACAAGTATAACAACATAGAATAGACAATGATAGCTTTGATGTTGACAATATTTTCATAATTCCCAAGAATTTGAAGTCTTTTTATAGCTTCAGAATTTTTGAAAATGCCTTGGAATTTGTTCAACATCTATCCAATGGCTACTGTAGACATCTCCTTCAAAGTTAGGACATCTACCTGAGTTCAACCTTAATTTTGGGGAGATGTCTTCTTGGAGAATGGGACATCTCTTGTGACATGTCTCTAGGGAGACATCTTCTTTATGATGGGGATGTCTCCTATTTCTTGAAGACCTCTTCCTATTAATTCATTCTTCTTGGTTGAGATGTCTACTATTTCTTGGAGATGTCTCCTCAACTTTTGAGATTTGGTTTTTGAGGTTTCTCTCATTGATTTGGCTTCTTTCCAATCCTTGGAATATCTTTATTTGTTTTTTAGCTTTATTTTGTGTTCATGATCTCATATTACCTATGAAATATCCATTTAAAATCCCATTGTATATTTCATTCCCTTGGGTCCTTATTCATGATGTGGAGTTCTTATTCATGACCTGTAAACACATCATTGACAACAAACATTCTTTGTTCTCCATTTTGTTAAGGTTTTAGCATAGAAAAAGATCAATAGGCATTAATATGATTAAACTTGGTAAATAAATAAAAATTAATTAATTAACTAATTATTTAATTAAGAAAAATAAATTCTATCTAGCCTATGATGATGAGTGTTTATTTCTAACTTATCATTACAGCATAGATGTACAATAACTGCTAGGACTACCAAGCAATTTTGCTATTGGGTGTACCAAGTATTAATATTATTGGTATTACCAAGCCAATGTGTTTTAATGCTTGAAACTAGATTGCACTTATGCTGCTAATGATTATCGTGTGATGAAATGTAAACATTATGCTAAGAAAAATAAGAAAATAATAACAAAAATTAATTTCAATAAATGTAAAAGTATGCTAGGTTAGAATGTTGTAATAGAATAAAATTAATCTCCATCTTATTATCATTTATGAATTGTTTCTAGGTACAATCCACTCAAATAAAATTTTGGATAGTTAACTCAAATCCATGTTGCATGCTCTCGTTGACTATTCTCTAAGCTATGAAAACAAATTGATAGAGTTTGATGACTAAGTGACTAAATAGTGTTATAAATGTGGTGGGTAAGCCATATTTATAGATATTTATTGAGACTAAGATGTCACATATACTATATTTCAATTGATGACAAAAGGATTTTTCAATGTTTATAACATATATTCAAAAATTGTAATATGATTGTAGTTTTGGTGCTCACTAAGCATGCATCATGTCTTTCAAAATTATATTTTAGAATTGTAGAACCATGAATAGAATTTCTTGAAGAAAATGAAAATAATAAATAAAGTTAATAGAAGATCAACTTTATCTTTTTTTGATTTTTCTTGCTTAAGTCTCTTTTTAAGGAGAAGCATCAAAGCATCATTTTTTTCAATGCATTTTACAATCCATTTTGTTAAGAGAGAAACACATTTTTTAATTAATAAGGCTAAGTACTTTATATTTTTTATGCTAGTAGAGTAAATATTTGAAGCAATTTTAGGAACAAGCCATAAATAATTTGATCAATTTTTTCACAAGAAGATTTTGTAGGAGCCCAACAACTAGAGTAATAAACATGAGAAGATTAAAGAATTAATTCATAATTAAAATTTAACTTTCCATGAAGGGTAAGTTCATTTATTTCCATTTATCAAACTTATTTCCATAAGTTAGTAGCATAGCTAAACTCTTGTAATTTTCTTTTTCCAAAGTTAGAATATTTTTTAAGTGCCCATAGTAGGAACTCAAGTAATTGTATAGATCTTTATTCAAGCATCTTGTACCTAAACACATTGATGTGACTGAGAATAAAGATATAATTCTTGAGATTTCTTGTAGTACTTGGACTAGATTAATATTTCTTACATAAACTTTACTATTAATGTAATGTACATTCTTGTATTAATTAATTAATATGTTTAATAATGAACACATAAGTATGACCACTTCGAGCACACTATTCAATGCTTAGTAATCCTAGTAGTGGAAATTTGGTACATTTAATAATTAACACTTGGTAATCCAACAACATTAATAGAAGTTCATGATGTGTACAACAAGTGGACCTTGATACTTATGTAGGCTAGTTAGCTTAGAACTGTTAGATAGCTAGAGTAGTTAATTTGCCAACCATTTATCTTTACTTTAACACTTTGGATTAAATCTATAAAAATATAAAATATATATAAATATCGTATGCCTTAGCTCACACTTAACCATACATGAGAACCTACACAAGTAAGAGCTAAGAAGATAATAATCAATTTCCCCAAGTCACCATCTTTATCTATAGGCATACTTAGAAACTAAGTCCATGGAATCCAATGGGATCGCTTGTGCAATGCTTTTGATTTGTATGGTTAGGTGTAGGGACTACCTGGTGCTGATCATTGGCATCATTGTTGGGAACTTAGTCTAGCTGAGTGCACTAAGTAGAAAAGATAGTGAAATCACAAAAAGGTTATGTAAAGATCATTCAAAGATAAATAATTAAGAAAGAAAAAGCAAGCACACTATTTATTTTTGAGCAACATTCACATGATCTATTCATGCAAGGAAAAATCTCCACCATTCATAGGTAGATCCAACCAAAGATATGAGGTCTTAAAAACACCCCAACAACTCCATGTTTTTTATACCCATCTAGATCCTTACACTCTAGATTTCACCCTCATCCTACATTAGGATGAGTAGCTACATGGAGGGACATGGAAGGAAAGATTATGTTACCTCCGAATTGATCCATTCTTGCAATGCTGATGAATAGTTTGATCAGGTTAGGCATTGTTGGACTTAATATAGAGTATGAGGTCCAAGACCACATCTACAAGGATTATCATCCCACTGATGTCCAATGGAAGAAGGATCCAAAAATTGAAGCAAGATATTTGGCTTCAAAAAGAAAAGGGTCCCTACCTAGTTATTCTTGTAGCAACACAAGGAAGGTGAGGACTTCTTTTTAGGCTAGTTCCACTATGCAGATTCTTCCTCTTTCTTTGATGGAGAGACCCTTACCCAAAGGTTGTAGTCAACTATAGACAACCTGGGTGGGGGAAAGAATGGTTTTGAATGTTTGGAGACCTCAAAAGATAACAACCAGAGCCACTCATCTAAAAGTAACGAAATGATAATCATAAAGAAAAATATTAACAAAATGATCAAGATAGGGATTGAAGAAGAGGATATAGTAGGTATCATTCTAGTGCTAATTCTCCTTCTTCCTCATCCTTATCATCATCCTCATCATCTTCCTCCTCCAACTCTGATAGGAGAAGTAGTGGTCAAGAAAAAATAAAGAGCAACAAAGATCATGATGAAGATGAATGGTGAAATAGGGATGATTGCAAATCCCACCAAGATGAATGAGGGTAATGACAAGAACATCAACAAAGGAAGGATCGTCATCATGAGAGAAGAAATAATAGGACACATAATAGGCATCCTGGCCATGAAAAGGATCATCGAGATTGCTGTGACTATGGTGAGCCACTACTAGCTACCAAATATATGATAAATATTTTAGAGGTAGTTAGAATCCCAACCAATCATGTGAAAGATAGTTGCATCAAGAGGCTAGATATGAACAATATTCCAAGATTTGAGGAGGGGTATAACTCATATCCACAAAACCATCTTTAATTATTTCATGATGACTATGCCTTGAAAAACATTGAAAATAACCTAAAAACACTAAAACTATTCCTAAGAATACTCATTAAAGAAGCTAAAAGTTAGCATCGGTCCTTAGGGTTGAAATCTATTCATCGATGGAGTATGATGTTAGAGCTTTTTAATGACAAGTATCAAACTTACTCTAGAGTGTTGAACTTGCAGGATAAAATCCAAGGATGGAAATAAGGCAATCATGAGTCCTTGGATGTGGCCCTCGGTAGGTAGTATTTCCTTTTACATTGATGCCTAGGCCATTGATACTCTCAAAGGGATCAGCTATGCCATATCATAGATGGGATCAAGAATGAAATGAGGAAAACTCTTGGGGTTTATATCCAAGGAAGACTTTCTAAGCTAATGGCTTATTAGATCCAAAGGTTGATTAATCGAGTGGCTAAAGAAGAAGGTGAGCTTACAAATGAGAAAGTATAGAGGAGTACAGTAGGAACCCCTTCATTTACAAAAGGGAGATGTGTTTCTATGATAATGAGGAGGAGGCAACACTTGATGAAATGGTACATAGGAAAACCTTGGTAATCCAAAAATCTATGACTAAAATATTGGCTAAGGTAGACAAGATGTTAGACTCCTTGGATGATAAGTTCTAAACAACTCTAAATATTTCAAAGGAAAGAAGAGATCAAGGGGGTAGTGATTATGAAAGAAGGAAGAAAAAGGATACATACGAGGGATATCATAAAAATGAGTGTAAAGTTACAACAATAGAGGAGGTTGTAGATTCTAAAATAGATGATGTTGGTTGTAACATTTTCCAATACCAACATCATAAGGGATGTTGTCTAATGTTTTCACACTTGCAAGGATCTAGGGTGTACATTTTGAATCCTAGATTGGAAAAATAGAAAACACCCATGTGGTTGCCTTATCCACAAGGAAACTACAAGTAGCAATTTCACCAAAAAGCATATTATCTAAGTGGAGTGCCACCTCAACATCAAAAGTAGTATTAGCATTGGCAACACCCATAGTCATGGGAGATGCCACCACCAAGGTAGTAGTATCCTTATTAGAAATAAAATCCCTATGGCTACTATGTCTAGTAGCCTATATTCCTACATGACTCCTCTAGTCACACTTCCTTTCCATACCACCACTATCCTTTGGAATTCGACAAAGCAACTTCTCCAAGAGTGAGTCTCCTTTTTCCTTCTATACTCCTCAACACTCATCCACTTCTACACCACAATTAACAATACCTTTGCTACCTACTTCATCAATGTAAGGTGAAATTCTCATGTAACCACAATAAAGAAATGCCATGAGGGTAGTGAATTTATAACTAGCTATGCAACTAAGTGGTCTTAAATCCAAGCCTTGGAAGAGGTCATTGTTTAGAACTAGCAATCCCACAAAGTCCTCTCAAAAACTTGTGGATACCAACCCTACTACTTATACCTCTAAAAGCCATATTGAGTCACCTTTAAATCAAAAGTCTCCCCAAATTCATACTGTCATGTTAACCCATGTGGTCATAGATTGGATTAAGGGTGACCATCTTTCCAAGAAGTGATATGATTCTAGGAGTCCCCTGATCTATTTATAGATCATAGGAAATGAACCATATAAGGCTCTTTTGGATTTAGGTTCTAGAGTTAACTTAATTTTCCAAGAGATGTACAAGGCTTGAAACCTCCCTTCTTTGAAAAAGAGCAACATCAAATTAGTGCTAGAAAATCAATCCATCATTGTTCCTTTGGGATTAGTGGAGGATATTATGACCACCATCTGTAGGTCATCCTTACTAGCTAATTTTCTAGTGATCCATGTAGAGAATTACAAGGGAGACTTTTCTATTATTATGGGGAGGGAATGGCTGAGAACCATAGATGCTAGATTGGGGATTCCAAATATTTCCTTAGAAATTTATGAGGATGAGTTTGAAAAAGTGGAGAAGAAGAGAGTTTCATGCATTGCATATAATAATATAGGGTACCGTTGCATGCAGAAACTATGGGCAATTATGCAATCAGTATGCAAAAACAATAGTAATTTAGAGGTGCCTATATGTAGTAGCCACAAAATAAGAAGGTACCCAATGGCCTAAAAAAGATGATGAAACTAAATCAAACATATGCATTGAGAGCCTTATTAACACTTACATTGAAAGCATGGAGCAACTCCATTGCCAACTCTCTAATGTATAAAGTAAAATGAATTGGGAAAAGTTGGATATTCCTAACAGTTTCAAGCAAGAGCCCCTTGAGTTAAAGGATCTATTGGTAGGCATGGAATATGCTTTTCTAAATAATGAGAAGTTGATGATCATTAATGTTAAACTTGATCCTACATAGAAACAAAAATTATTAGAACTATTGAACAAATGACCAACAAACTTTGCTTGGTCAAATCATGAGCTTACTAGGATATCCTTGGGTATGCTAGCACCAATTCTACATAGAATCCTTCATATGGCTAAAGAGGCAACCACAACAATGATTGAACCAAAAACTTAAGTAGATCATCAAGGGAGAGATTGAGTAACTCCTCAAAGCTAGGTTCATCTATCCAATTATAGATAGTGAGTGGGGTTAGCCCACTCATTATTCATCCAAAGAAAGAAGGAAAAATGAAGAGTCTATATAGACTTTTGGTTGTTGAACATGACAACATATAAGGATCACTTTCCATTACCATTTGTAAACTAGATGTTGGAAAATATAGCAAGCCATTGCCATTACAACTTTCTAGATGGTTATAATGGCTATAACCAAATCCAAATAGCACTAGAGAAGTAGGCCAAGACTACATTCACAAGTTCTTAGGGAACTTTTGCATACATAAAGATGCCCTTTGGCTTATGCAATGCTCCTAATGCATTCCAACAGTTGGTTCTCATAATCTTTCAATAATAGATTAATGGTAGGATAGAGGTCTTCATGGATGACTTCTCTCCCTATGGGGCTACATTTGAGCAAGCTTGAACTACCTTGAGTAAGTTCTTTAGTGATGTGTGGAGACTAACCTGAGGGTCAACCAGCAAGAGAGCCACTTCATAGTCCAAGAGGGCATTGTCTTGGGACATATAATTTTCAATAAAGGGATCAAGGTGGACCTAGAAAAAATATGGATCATCCAAGGAATATCTAGACAACCAAAAATGGTAAGATGTAAGGTCATTCCTTGGCTACATAGGTTATTATAGGTGCTTCATCAAAAAGTTCTCAAAAATCATCAAACCATTGGTGAAACTTATAAAGAAGAATGAATCATTCACCTAGACCAGGAAATGCAAAACTACATTCCAATAGTTGAAATAGAAACTCATAGAAACTTCAATTCTATAGGCACCTCACTAGTCTAGGCCATTCCACATCATTACCAAAGCATCCAATTACACTTTGGAGGTTGTGCTTACATAATTGGATGATAAGAAATGTCCATACTATATCCATTATGCAAGTAGGAGCATTGTGGGTGCATAAGTAAACTACACCACCATTGAAAAGGAACTCATTGCATTGGTGTACATCTTAGAGAAATTAAAGCACTACATGCTTGGATACCAAGTATTTGTGCACATCAATCATAGTGCCATATGGTTCCTTATGAATAAATCAATGGTGAGCCCTCGTGTCATATGGTGGCTGGTGATTCTTCAAGAGTTTGATCTTATGATGATTGATAAAAAGGGGATTGAGAATATGGTTTCTAACCACTTGTCTTGATTATAATGGAATAGAAAAAGGTTGAAGGATCATTGTTTGATCAATTTCTAGATGAAATCCTCTTTTCTAGTTCTATTGATGTCCAAAATCCCAAAGACTCTAACTAGTATGATCACATCCTCTTCTACCTACCCACATAGGAGATGCCACATGAATGGGATAGCAAGAAGAAATAACAGTTTCTATACCAAGCTAAGAATTTCATGGAAATCAAAGGTAACCTCTACAAGAGTTATCCTGATGACCTAGTACAATTGTGTGTACCTGATGCAGATCAACTTCAAGTCCTCCAGGACACTTAAAAAGGTCCTTGTGGAGACCACTATGTTATGAGGAGGATAGTCATTAAAATCCTCATGATAGGATATTACTAGCCAACAATCATCAAGGATGTCCATCACTTCTTTTGTTCATGTGATAGGTTCCAAAGAGATGAAGGGATGATTGCATGAATGAAAGGACTCAAATAATGGATTCAATCACTAGAGCCTTTTGATATTTGGAGGATTAACATCATGGGGTCCATCAAGCCCATGTCAAATAGAAAGGAGTATATAATCATCACTATTAACTATTGTACAAAGTGGGTTGAAGCTACCAACATCATTGACTATTAATCCTCTACGGTGGCAAAGATTTGTACAAAGTAATATGGTAAACAAGTTTGGTGTGCCAAGGGTAGTAATTTCTACTAATGAAACCTACTTCACAAGTGCCACTTTTCAAAAACTTACATAATGCTTGTGGGTTAAACATATACTTACAACTCCATACCATTCCCAAGCCAACGATCAAGCTAAGATCACAAATAAGGAAATAACAAAGATACTAACATGCATTGTTGGTAAGTATAGGAAGAACTAGGGAATCAAACTCATTGATTCTCTTTGGACTTATTGATCAACATGGAAACTAACTATTGGTCATTCTCCCTATGAGTTAGTGTATAGAAAACTCCCAATTCTTCCCATCCAAACAAAGCTTCATACACTTTCAATGACATGTGGTCTTGACCTTGATTTAATTCTAGCCTAAAGAGAAAGATTAATGAACTTAAACACATTAGAAGAAAATCAATTAGTGGCCCTATCCTTGAATGAAGTGCACAAGACACACAACAAGTAATGCCATGACCTCAAAATAAGAAAAGTGAAGATCCAATTGGGAGATAAGTTTCTCTACTAGAACCCCATGCACATACCTAAATGTACAAAATTTTAAAAGCTATGGGAGGAACCTTATATTATACATGCAACTTTTCCATTGATGGCCATGATGATTTACCACCTTGCCAGCTCAAACAAAAGGTTATTGACCAACATTCAACAAGTTAAATCTTTCCTGGAGTTAACTAGTAACTACAACACTTGAACTAACACCAAGCTCACTCTATCTTTAAAAATTTCTCCTTTCAACTTAGTCATGGGGGAGATGGCTATTCAAGCTAATATTTTGTAATGGCTCCTCAATTTTTTTTAACTTTTTTGTTTTATATTATTCTGTATATGTTTTTCATTTTCTTGATTATTTTTCAATTTATTTTACATATTTTTCTTTATTTAAAAATTTTATTACACATGTTTTCTTCTTTATTACCATCAAGAATTTGGTGCTTGACACAACTACTACTTGTTGGAAGTTTAATTGAACTCTATAGTTTGAATTGTTTGCTTAACAACTAGATTTCATCTTTGAATTATGACATTGATTTTCTTATGATAGTAGGTAGTGAGCTTATATCATTTCACCCATTCCACTTAACTCCATGGTATTCTCTTGTCTTGGAAGCATGAGGTCCTTTCTTAGTTATAGCTTTAAAAAAATTTGTGACCTTGGTACTTAACAGACATGGAATGAATCAAGTGAAACTAATAAGGATGTGGCTTCAAGGGAACTTATCACCTTTTATATCTGCCTATCTTCTTGATTTTTATGAGTATTCTTATCAATTTCTCACCATTCCTCATGTCAACTATTAATAGGAAGAATGTCTTTACATGATGTGGTTTCCATGAAATAAAAAAAATGAGAATTCAAAGCATGTCCCTTGGATGAAATAATGAGTTACAAGCACTAGGTATGGAGCTAGAAAGACATGTTAGTGATGTTTGAAGGTACCTCTCTAACTAAGACCCTCTTAACTTTCTCTTTTTTCTTTTTTCTTTAAAATGGTGGGCGATCTTTAGGAGTGTTCATGAACTCTTGGGTGTCAAACGGTCTAAGTGTATTGATGCAAAGCCACTAAAAGTGGTTGGACTCAATTTTGACTAAGGATTGAAGAATATCAAGTCCAATTAATCACAAAATCCACAAGGAGTTTAAGTAACTGGGATTCTAGACCTCATTGCCACACACACTCTCTATCTCATTGTTCAACTCTTGCCATCTCCCACCTCACTACCTCTTATCATTTTCAATAAATATGTCTATTTTGGTATGTCCTAGTTCTTTGATGATTTCTTATCTGGATTCAATTTTTAATAATATGTGATCATTAATCATCCTTGGCATTTACAGAATCCTAGGTATGAGGCATGCAAGGGCATTAAGGACATGAGCCTGCTATGGGGAGGATCCACTTACTTTCTCCTTGGTCTATTTTGGTAAACCTCTTGTTCCATAGTTATTTTGCATTCAAGTCCATTACATTTTCGAAATGAACATATAGTTTTTCACTCCTTGGAAATATAATTTTCTCCACATCCCCTTTTCCAAATAAATTTCAAGCCCTCTTCCATGATTTATCATCATTCTAGGCTTTTCTATTTTTCTTTGGACTCCAATTTCATCATCAAACTCTTTCCCAACACCTAGGTTTTATTTGTGAAAATTTATCTCAAATGGTTGCATTGATGCATTCCCGTTGATGTAGCTTAATGCATTGATGCTTCAATAAAATTATATAAATATACACCAATACTTAGCAAATTTTTTACATTTTCTCAAAATGCAAGGGAAGATTTTACCATTATTTAGAGTCCAAAGAACCTTCCGAGTGCCATAACTTTCAAACTGTGTATCCGATTCACCTCATTTTTCAATCCTCTAGCTACCAAAGGTAAGCTTTATGTTGTGGGGGCCACAAACCTATGGTTTATGATGGAAAATCTTTCAAAAAGTTTTTTAACTCCACTTGGTTTAACTATTAAAATTTCCATCTACATCAAGTTAAACCTCATAGAAAAACTATGATGGCTTATGACTAAAATAATAATAAAATAATTAATTTTCCATGATTACAAACTAACGTAAGTGTAACTTAACCAAATGAGAGGGGTATAAAAAAGGATTAAGGCTTACACATTAATTGCTAATCCTTGGTTACATTTGTGATCATAGATTGTACTAAAGAGGGGAGCACCCATGGGATGATCATCACAGAAAAGGGAAAAGGAGCCATGAGGAGGAAGGGGGTAGTAGTAGCCATAATAGCTACAAGAATAAAAGGCTAAAGCTACTCACATGATGAGACCTCTTTGAGAGAAGCTAGCAGTGAAATCTATTCCCTAGATTCCCCTAGTAGAAACTAGCCAATCTAGGTAAGATGAGGTATCAAGGCCAAGGCCTAATCTAGAGGTCACATTAAGTAAGGCTTATCTTGAGAAAATTTATCTCAAAGAGGTCCAAAGTTTACTTCTCCAAGAACTTAACTTTAGACACTTCTAGGACCTATGCTTAAGGAAGTCCACACTCAACTACAAGAGTCTCCCATGTGGTCCATTCTTTCATCCAGTGAAGAATGGTACAGGAGGGAGATGTACCTATTTTCAAATAACTAACAAGGAGATGCAATGGTTAAAATCAAGGATATAACCATCATCTACTTAGTTGAAGACATTGTGGAGGCCCTTGACTTGCCTAACATAGGGGAAAATGTCATGGAGATATCTATATTGATTGAAAAAATTACTTGTTGAAAGACCAAAAATTCCAGCACAATAGCTTTAACCCTGAATTCATAGAGCCTCCAAAAAATGAAATCCAAGATACCTTGGACAATCTGGAAAATCACCCAAGGACTTATAGAGTGCAAAAATAAATAATGCAAGAAGGAAGAATACAGATCTAAAAACTAAAAGCAACTACAAATTATACAAAAAAAATGAAATCTTAAAACTTTATTAAAATATAAGAAATAAGTTCAAGAGATTTGTACAAGGAGCATCCATGGAAGAGAAAAAGGGGTTCACTTTGATAGGGGTTCAAGGTCCATTGAAGTCTATGCAACCAAATTCATGATCTAGATGTCTTGTCACTTCTAATGTTATCAAATCTCCTCTATTGCTACCTCAGATCTACAACATTGGCTACTATTGTGGTTGAGAATTTTGAAGAATTTGGTTGCTAAAGTGCTTTATTCTAGGAGTTGAGAATCCTAGGAGTGCAACATGAAGTCCAAAAACTTATAAATCTCATGGGTTTAATGGGTGTTATAAGGCCATAGGAGTTCCATGCTAAGGGGGACCTAATAAGTTGCATTTTTGCAAGTGTGTAAGAGCTCTTAGATGCTAAAAAATTTCAAAGCATGTGAATACAAAAAATGTGTAACCTCAAAATGATTTTTGAGGTTTTTTTTATAGGTTTTGGGCCATGATTGGTGCTACAAATGTTTTGCAAAATGGTTGACAAATTGGCTACAAATTGTTCCAAATTTCTACCACATATAAGTGAGATGGTTGCCAATATTGGGAGTGTTACTATTTATGGAAAGTGCCATACCCCAATGGCCATTTATTTTACTATAAATAGTAATGAGGGTACACCATCTACATTGTATTTATTCTTCCATGCTAGGCCTTCAACCTTCCTTGCTAGAGTGCATGATCAACGTTGAAGTTAATGAAGCATTGAAATTTGGTCTCTATCACTTCTATAATAGTAGGAAGGTGAGTTAATGCTAGGGGAATGAAGGAATAAATGCTTGGAGGGAAAACTAGATCCTTCCATGCTAGGCATTGTGGGTCCCTCATCCTTCCACCCTAAGATATACCCCTCCATGCTAGGAGTAGATGACCCACATCCTCCCATGCTGGGGGGTAGGTGAGATATACCTCCTATAGGTGTTTCTAGCATAGAAAAGTGTATACTCCTCATAAAACCTATCAAACTATGATTTTTGGCATCCCAAAAGGCATTTTTAACCCCCCCTAAGCCCAAATATAGATAGTACATGACCTTTTCCACTTGAGGGATGAGGCTTTAACCACTTATGAGGCATTTTTTCAGTCCCAAAAGTATGAGAGATGTGAGATGTCCTCTCATAAGTTACAATCTTCACATTTACAATGAATTTTTACCTTGGGTTTCATGGGGTGAAGGCTACATGATGAAAAATGGTTACAATTTGTGAATTTTGGTGGTGTTTCAATGGCCTCTCTTTGTTGGTGTCTAGATGATTGACTTGGGAGGCACCAATAAAGAATAAAAAACAACCCAATAAGTCCACCATTAATGTTCTCTCTCCATGCTTGATTTATTCATGTTGAACCATGCTAAAGAATACTTGTTATAATGGAATAAGGCTATGATGGGAAGATGGTAATGAGGTTATGGAGAGATGGTTACAAGGGCTAACAATGCATTCCAAGTGTTGATACCATTACTATGATGTGGTGTTGATGTGTAGGTTAGATAATTCAGAAGTGTGGCTTACTTGAAAAATTTATTTGAGGAACCAACACTTCATTCTTAGGTTTCTTTGGCCACTGGGCTCCTCCCTTATGTTTGGAGCCATTGGTCTTTACTAGCCATCTAGCTTGGCAACCTACATCCCCATTTTTTTTGTGGGATGAAACCTTCATTGGGTTTCTTATCTAAGGTAGGTTAGATCTAGTTTTCCTATTGAGTGAGTTATGTTACACTAAACTAACTTGGGGTTATCCCATTAAATGAAGTATGTTATGTCTAATGAACTTAATGATTTTCCACTAAATTGGATGTGTTATATTCAAGTGGAATTGGAGATGGAGTATGAAAAAAGGATGTCATATGACCATAAATGCATGAATGTTAGACATTGGTTAACATTATTACTCAAGATATGGAATGTCATGATCAAGATAAGGTGTTGGGCTCAAGGAGTGGTTTTAGATGGAGGGCAATGATACAAGCACTCCTTACATAGCTATAAAAATTCACTAAATCTTGCACATCAAGGTCATGTGATGACTTGCTACTATAATGAATTACACCTTTGTGATGGATCTTGGCTTCATCTTGCAAGCATAACTCCAAGAGGACAAGAAAACCAAGTAGATAAAGCATGTTATAACATTACAATGCATACAGACCACATAGCATGCTGAGATGAAAAAAAATGATAGAGCTACCCAAGACACTGAAGTTGCTAGTTTAAGGCCAATGTGGGCTACGATACTAGGTTAAGGCCTTGGAAAATCATGTTGCTAATCCAAGGTTGTAGCAGACTATGGTGCTAGTTTAAGATCACAATAGACCATATTGTTGGTTGAAGGCTTTGGTAGGTAATCAAAACATTCATTCACGTTTGCTTGATGTTGGCTATGAACACTATTGCAGGCTACATGTAACATGGCTTTAGATAGGAATGATTAACTAAATTAGCTAATTCATTCCATCCATGTCTATAATCCTAAATACTCCATTACTATAGGCTATGGTGATTAGGAAGGATCTTTTCCATTTAGCTAAGAATTTTATCGTCATGCTTGTGGATGGCTTGGAGGATCAAGTCGCCTTCCTTGATCTTATGGTTGGTTAGGTTAGGCTAGTGTTAATGTTTTTTCCTCTCTTGATATTGGTTGATGTGAGCAAGTGTCCATATTTTCTCCTCCTCCATTGAGTCCAAGTCCATAGTCTACAACTCCATACTTTGCTCATTATTGATGAAGTTATTCAAGACTTCTTGGAATGATGAAAGCTATAATTCAAGAGGTGAAATTGCTTCAAAACCATAAACCAAGCTATAAGGTGTTACCCTAGTTGTCATATAGTAGATTGTCTAATAGTCCCAAAGTGCCTAGACAAGTTGCTCATGCCATTTATGCTTACTATTATTGAGAATCTTCTTGAGCAAGTTGATGATGGCCTTGTTACTTACTTCTACTTGTCCATTGGCTTGAGGGTAATAAGGAAATATGAAAGAATTCTTAAAGCCAAGGTCATGATAAAAATCCTTCATTTCTTGGCTACTAAATTATAGTCCATTGTCTGTAACTATGGTCATAGGTATGCCAAAATGGGTTACTATATTGTCCAAGATGAATATATAGACTTGTTTAGATGTTTTCATCCTTAGGGGAATAGCTTCAACCCACTTTGTGAAGTACTCAATCGTAGTGATGATGAAACTATGCTCTACTAAAGACTTAGGTGTTATAGGTCTAATGATATCCAACCCCCCTTGTTAAAATAGCCAACTTATCTAAGTAGTGTGTAACTCAATTGGTAGTACATGTATGAGATTTCTATGCCGCTAGCACATGTGGCAGGTCTTAATCTTCTCTAGGAAATCGCTTTCCATATAGGGATAGTAGTAACCTAGTCATCTAATCTTATTGACCATAGCTATAGGTCCTATATGTCCTCAACAAACACCCTTGTGAACCTAATCTAGTATTATTCTAGCTTTGGCTTTATTCAAGCACTTTAACAATACACCATCATAGGACTATCAACATAATGTGTTATTACCTATTATGGCATTCTATTTTGATTTTTTACATACAATGTCCTTTTGAGTAATAGTTAGGCCTTGCGAAAATTCACCATGCATGAGGTAAAATTTGATATTATCATACCACTCCCTAGTAGGAGCAATATGATCTATGGAAAAAAAAGTGATGGGGATAGCACAGTCCATAGTCAAGGTGGACAACTTACTAAACACATCTAGCATCACACTGAGGGGTCATGTTGTAATTGCATCATCCATGACACTCTCATTTCAAGGTATGTGTTGGATATTAACATTTGTAAATTATTACAATAATTGCTTTTCTTGATCACAGTAAGGCTATAAATGTTTGAGTTTACATGCATAAATCTTGGTTACTTGGTTAACCACAACTTGTGAATCACCTCTAATCATTAATTTTTTGATTCCTAGGTCATGAGCTACCATCATTTCCTTGATCAAACTATCATATTCTGATATGTTTGTGGCACATCGAAACTTAAAATGGTAAGTGAAGGATCAAACTTCACTAGATGGTAATGTTATGTTGACAACAACATTAGATCCATGGGCAATTGAAGCTTTATCAAAGTGCATGACCACCTCATAGCCCTCGAGCACATGGCTAATGGTGGTGACATGTTCATTAGGGAACTTAGGATCTATGGTTCCATGGTCATCAATGGGTGATACTATGAGTTGTATGACTATAGCTTGACCTTTCATTGAGGATTAAGGGATGTAATAAAGGTTAAAATCTATTGTTATGGCTTTCCATTAGGATATATTTCTATTCTCGTAGATATTGATCATTATGGCTCTAAGTATGTTATCTTTGCAAATTATGTTGACTTGGCTTTTGAAGAGGATGGGTCTCTACTTATTTAATTAGAATACTACTACTAGACAATACTTCTCCACTTTAGTGTATTTGGTCTTGTGAGCAACTAATGCATGGCTAAGGTAGTATACTGACATCTCTACTCCATCATCACATGTTTGATAGAGTAGAGAGGCAATGAACATGTTGGAGATAGCAATGTAGATGTAAAATGGTTTACCCTCTTAGGGAGAATAGACTGTTTGTAGTTGCACCAAATCTTGCCTAAGGTTTTCAAAGGCCTCTTAGCATTAAGTTGTCCACTCATAGTGAATCCCTTTCTTAAGTAAGTGTTGCATGGGTTGTAGCTTATCTATAAGCCTAATGATAAACCTATGGATAAATTGTAATATGCCTTGTAGTCCCTATAGCTCCCTGAGATTGTTAGGTGCTACCAATTTGGATATGGCCCTAACCTTATCAGGATCGACATGTATCCCTACTTCAAACACTTCAAGGCCAAGCCTCTTGCTGATCTTGATACCGAAAACACACTTTTTGGAATTGAGCCTAAACTCATACTTGAGGCATTTCTTAAGTAAAAGATCTAGGTCATTATCATGGTCTTTGGCCACTTTGGACTTAATAGGTATATCATCCACATAATCATTAAACAAGCCTAGCATGTAATCACTAAAGATGTACATCATGACTCATTGGTAAGTTGCTCCACATTCTTAAGGCAACAAGGCATCATAGTGTAGTAAAAGGTACCCCAAGATGTCATGAAGGCTATACTAAGTTGGTGCTCTAGGTTAATCCTAATATAGTTATATCCTAAGAACCCATTCAGAAAGGTCAATAAGGCATGCCCAACCATAGTATCGATAAGCTGATCAATACTAGTAAAAGGTAAGTCAACCTTGATGGTCGTCTTATTTAGGTCTTGGAAATTGATGCAAATATGGATAATCCTATTCTTCTTAAGGACTACCACTATGTTGGACACCCATTTTGCATATTCAAGAGCCCTAATGAAACTAGCTTAGTAGATTTTTATGATTTCATCACAAACTACCAAGTCCAACTAAGGTCTAATCTTGTGCAATTTTTGCTTAACTGGTCTAATGCTAGTGATGAGCAGCGAGGTGCCCCTATGCCAAACCATACAAATATGAGTGTTCACATGTGATTTGGTTGAACTCCAAGGATTAAGTGCTTATGTGCTTACATAGAACAAGGATGGGTTATGTGATTATTGTCCTCCCAAGTTTACTTGTAAGGAAAAATTATATGGTTAAATAAACTTGAGGTATATGATTTTTATGCTTTTTATGTTTTATGTTCTTGGCGCTTAAAATAGGGAAATGAAATAATTTAGTAACTAATTTGATTTAACTAATCAACTATTCTCTAACTAGTCCTAACACCAGCATCTGTTCCCACTTGCTGGACACATCCTGAACTAGTGTAATACTACTGTGATTACCAAATGCTAATCGTTACTAGGTTACCAAGTGTTCCACGTATGTTTGAAGTGGTTGTGCTAAGTGTGATAATTCATTGATAATTAAAAATTCAATGGAAATAACATTGATTAACTATTGAAAGCATCAAATAACAGTAAATAACATGAAATGCAATAATTAAGCTATTCTAAATGTTGCAAGGTTTATCATAAAGTTTTTTTTTATTTCTAGTCACAAGGTGTGCTTAGGTACACAATTCTTGAATAAAGATTCATTCACTTTATGACTCCTATTGTGGGCACTCAGAAATAATTCTAACTCTAGAAGGGAAAAAAATATAAGAGTTCAGCTAAGGGACTAAAAAAACTAATAATAAACCAAGTGTCCTAGTCTCTTATTTATAGGAAATGAGACAGGCTCTGACATTGCATGTCCAATATTGCTTCAGTACCTCTGATATCACATATAAGGATCCAATATCATGACTCATCAGCTAGGATCAAGTATGATGTTGTGTTGCATTAAGTATGGATCTAAGCTTTCCATATCTTCATATGACCAAGCAAACACCTTGAAGTTGTCTTATAGGACCTTGGTGATGTTTTGAAACTATTGAGGTTCTAGTGAAGAACTTAGTTTTAGCATTTTCTCCTCACCACTATGTGTTGTAAAATGAACCTCAACCAGAGAGTCTTTAGTCATGTCACCAACCTCTAAGTCAAGGGTTTTAGCTAGGCTTTTAGGCCATTCTATAGGTTTCTCGATAGAGGCTATGTGATCGACAAGACTCTTAGGCTCAAGATCTAGGCAATCAAGGTCAATACACCATTCTACATCACCATAAGGACCAATTAGCCTCAAAGGAAAACTAATCTACTCCTAGGTACTAATACTTCAGTCTTTCATATCAACCATAAGCACATTAAGTGACACTTGGGTAAAATGTCAAAATTCCATAAAATTATGCAAATCCATGCTATAAAATGCAAACACAAGGGAAGAAGGTTGTATAAGGTTATAAGAAATAGAAAGAGGCCAATAAGATGAAATGAAGGCTAAAAAAGGCTAAAAAGGCTAAATAAGGCTAAAAATAGCATGTAAGATAAGACAAGTTCAACTGAGGTCACAAACTTACCAATTTAAGGCCTTGGTAGGTGGTGATACTAGTTTTATGCCTTAGTAGGCCATGGTCACAAGGTGCCAAATCGTGATTATGGAAGGTCAAACCCCATCATTTAATATGAATCAAAAGCTAAACAAGGCCATACAAGACTATAATAAAGATTAAAACATTGAACCAAAGGTAGTGTTGAGGCCAAACAAGGTCAACAATGCAACAATGGTAAAAATAGATCATGATATGATAAAGAAAGGCTAAATAAGATAACGCAAGATACATATAGTGAATCTTGGTTAAAATATGGATAAAAAGGATTAGATTTTGCCAGTTTTAGACCTTAGTGGGGCATGGTTTAAGGATACAAGGCTTTTGGATAAGTTTTGGACATCAATGAAGGTTGTTTCAGGCTTGTTTGAACTAAAAAAGCAAGGCTTTTAAGGCTTCCATGCTATCTAGCATGGAAGGGATGATCCCCAGCAAGGATGGAACATCCAGATAGTTTCCTACGATTTTTTTAATATTTTTTTACTTTTGATGGCTTGCATGTCAGCAAAATTGATTGGGAAAGAAAATATGCTACTTTTTAGCATCAATTTCAATCCTTGGAACCCTCCCTTAAGCCTAGAAATTTCTTCCACATTAGCAAGCATGAAGCTAGTGTGGAGACCAATGAAGGTATGTTGCATGACATCAAGATGGTCAAAACTATAGTTCTAAGGTCTTCCCATGGTAGCATGGGGTCAAATCTATCAAGATTGATCATTTTGAAGGCCGAGAAAGGTCAAAAGAAGGTCTTAAAGCTTCACCTCCTATCTCCATGCTAGATAGCATGGATGGAAGGGGGCTTAGCATAGATGATCAAAATCTAGACCAAAACATGATTGCATGTCCATTTGGAACTAGGATCTAGCAGTTTTGCATATCCTATTAGGGTTTTGAGGCCATTTTGGATGGGTTTTAACTGTTAAAATAGGTTTGAGGTAGTTTACACACTCGCCAACATGGATCAGAGCGGGTGCCCTTGCTTTTTTGATCTTAGGGTGGTTTTAGGAGCAAATTGACAAGGTTTCTAGGATCATAGGGATATAAACCATGATTTCTCAAGTTCTACCTAATTTTGGCTAAGTTTAGGAGCTATTTAAGGTCATGCAAGGTTATTTCCCATTTGATCCATGTTGGGGAGGTTGCGCTAGTGTGGAGGATGGGAGTTGATAAGATTCAAGGGCTAGAATAGGTTCTAACAAGCATAAACTTGAGGCTATGTGGCCTTGGGCTTTGCTAGTGTAGGTTTGTGGTCTCCTTGAGTGTTGATTTGCTATCAAAGAAAAAAAAAAGGAAACTTCTCTATGTTGGCTCCATGATGGTTAGCATGGAAGAAAGGGTTTACAAGATGGAAAGACCATAAATCTAATATCTAGGCTAATTTTGACCACAATCATCTATGCATGTCAACTCCCATGGTTATTGAGGTTAAGGACTGGCATTTTTGGTATTACCCCCTAGTTTTCATGCTAAAGTCATGCTGGCTAGCATGGATGAGGTGACCTCTAGTGTGGAAGACTCAAGGGAGCCTATTTTCTGCTATCTTTTGTTAGTTTTGATCATGCATGTGTGTCTCTTGGGTTGCTGTCATTGATGGTTCAGAATTAAGATCAAATTTTGATAATTTTAAGGGTTTGTAAATGGTTTTTAGGCTTATCCCACTTGTTCCATGCTAGTTGCATGTTAGCTAGTGTTGAGACACCATGGAAGACCTTAGGGAACTATATTTTTATAGTTTATAGTCATTTTCAGGTAGTTCAATGGCTTTCAAAAGTGTTGACAAGATTTTAGAATAGGTATAAGATGATTTTACATTGTTTGAAAGTGTATGTGCTCCTCTAGAAGCCTTCCTAGCCACATCCATGTTGGCTCCATGTTGGCCAACATGGAAGAAAGGGGTGCTTAGTGTAGAAGGTAAGAAAAGTCTAAAATGAAACAATTTTTGTCAAGTTTTAGCTACTGGAGACTCCAAGAGGATCAAGTTGTCAATAATAGTCAATTTAAGGGCCAATCCTAGAAGTTTTGAATATTCCCTTATTCATCCATAATGGCTCCATGCTAGCCAATATGGAAGAGGGTCTACCCTAGCATGGATGAACTTGGGTTTAGGTTTTGAGCCACTTTTGACAAGATTTGAAAGAGCTTTAAAGTTTCTAGGGTTGCAAAGGGTTAAGGACCAGGATTTAGCATTGAAATCCATCAATTTGAAGTCTTCAAGATGTTCATGCAATCATCGTACTTTTTTGTACATTGCATGGGGTACCCCCAGTGCAGATGGAAGGGGTGATGGCTTTTTAGCATTTTTAATGAGTTTTAGAATATCTGAAATCTCTAGTAGGCTTTAAGAGGGTCTAAAGGTTACTAGGGTAGGTTATTTGGCTATTCTTGGTAATAATTAAGGTTTTATTAGGTATCCCCTAGGCTTTCACACTAGCTCCATGCTAGGTAGTGTGGAGAAGGGTTTCACCAGCATTGAGAAGGTTATGTATGTGAAATCAACTTATGATAAGGCTAAATTTGGCTACCAAACATTGTTAAGTGGTTTGTAGGTCAAGGAGTAGTAATTAGGTGGTTGATTTTGGCTTTCTTAAGTTTCCCCCATCCATCCATGCTAGGTACTATGGAGGAAGCCTTCCCTAGCATGGATTAACTAAATTCAAAAGTTTTGAGCACTTTCAACTAGGTTAGGTGAGGTTTTAGGGCTACTAGAGATGACTGGAAGGGTTCTAGGTCATGTGGGCCTACCTTAGGGGTAAGATCGAGGCTTGATAAGCATTAGGGAGTAAGTATGAGTGTTAGCCTCCTTACTCCATGCTGGGTAGGATTGCCCCATTGTGGATGCCCAAAATGTCAAGTTTTGACAAGATCTAATTTCCTTTCAGAGCCCAAGGTTGGATGACGTAGGTCACAACTACTAAAAATGGCAAGGGAGTCAGTGTGATAATGTTGTAAGGTAGGGAAGGCTGATATCCACACTGGCTCCATGTTGTTTAGCATGGATATAGGGGTGGATGGGTTGTATCATGGTTATAGGTGTTACAAGATCTCAAAACCCCAACGTTGATGGAGCTTCCTAGCTAGGAGTGCCATGAAATAAAGGCATATGTTGGGGTCCATTGCCTGAAATTCAAAAATCTGAATTTGGTTTTCAATTTTCCATCATTCCCAACGTAGAGAAAACTCCCCATCCAATTTGCACTGTAGTGTGCCTTGAGTTCCAATAGATAAAATTGGCAATGGGGGAATAGGAGTGGGTGTTTAGGTTTTGATCTTGTTTTTATGGTCAAATTGCTAAGTGTTGAGCACAAACTATTATTCTTCTACTAAAGTGCATCCCCTAGAGCTATAGTAGAGATTTCTTAATTGAATTAGCATCCATCTTTCTATGTAGAAGTACTAGATCTTCCTCCTAGCTGGCATAGACACTTCACTCCTATATTTCAAGCTTCTTCAGCATTGGTGGAGATAGATGAAGTAGCATTGGGGTAGTAGTAGAAATCAAAAGATTTTGGAGGCACATAAGGCTACAAAGAACATCTCCAAGTTTCCTAGGCTAGTTTCCATCCAAGCATCTTCTATGGCTAGTCCAAGGTAGGCGATTCCTAGCAATCTCCTTTAATTTTTCTAGATGCTTTTGTGCTTTCTCTAGCTAGGGTAGGAGCTATTTTTTTAGATCTATGCCAAAGGAATTCATAAAATTAAATTCCAACAAAATCCTACCTTCTATTTTGATGGCTTTTACATAGATCTAAGGTCATTCGCTCATTTAGGCTTCAATTGATTTGCTTTTGAAATTAGGTTTGCAATTTTATGTGCTTTTTACCATCAACTTTGAGGTGAGGTTTAAGATTGTTTAAATTTTTTGGCTTTAATTTGAGGTTAAAATTAAAAAAAATTTGTGAATTTTTGTGTTTTTGATGCTTTTCTGGTCAAAAAAGAAAGAACATTTATGAATTTATTTTATAGAAATAGCTAGTTATTTCTAAAATATAAGGTTACATGCTTTTATTTCTACGTTTAAGGTTTTCAATGGTTGTGGGCTTACTCAATTTGGAGCAGTAATGCTGAAGTTATAACCATTTTTGTCTAGGTAGGCCAACCCAAGCCTAGCACTCCTCTAGCTAACATGTTCTTGGAGAGGGGCCCACTATGGGTTTGACCAAGAGCAGGGAGTTCCTTACCTAACTCTTGCAAAAATTTATTATGATAATGTGGTCACACTTGTCCATAGGTTTGGCTAGGGTCATAGTGGAGACCTTACCACTAGGGTCTACTAGGCCAATCGCTAGATTCATCACTAATGATCTGGTGGCCCAAGCAACAAGAGACCTAGTAGAGACAAGGAATTGCATCAATACACATTACCTTTTAGACATCTAAAGAATGCTTGAGTACTCTTAGTACAATCTTGATAATACTCTAATGATGGTGCATAGAGTTCACACCCTATTCTAGAATCCTTCAAGAAGCATGTATCAGTTACAAGGATAAGCATGGTTATTATAGGTTCTTGATGTTTTGGCTTTACTATTTTTATCACCTTTCTTGACTTATCAATTTTTTGAACTTCGTGCATGTACAAGGTCAATGATCAAGGCTTGATCATGGATGATCAAACTTTGGTAGTAGCTCAAACCACCTTGAATTTATTTACCAAATATCCTAGTATTCCAACTATTGTGTATGAATAGTTGAGAGGGGATTTTGATAAATACACCACTAAATTCAACCCTATCTAAAAGAAGTGTGTAGTTGCCAAGATAGCACACATCTAGTGGATCACCTCCAAGAGTGTCAAAGATAAAGGCATTGCCACTAGAACCCTTACACAAGATTCACTGATCAAGAAGAAGAAAGGTGAGAGTAACAATGTTTTCTATGTTATACTTAAGCTTTTATGGTCTTTATCTACGATCTAAACATGCTTGTACTGATGCTAGGTAGTTATCGTTGACATGCAAGACATTCCACTCCTTTCAAGATCATTGCACCCATTTCTAGACGCTATGTACATACTCTCATCCTAAGGTTTAGGGATGTGAGACCAACATAGGAGTGGATAAAAGGGCAAGCATCTGAGGATGTTTAAGAAAAAATCATGCTTGCTAGTTTTCTTGATGTCTTCATGGCACCTAGCCTTTCCATCCCTTCCATAGAGATGTTAAATGTCATTGACTTCTTTAATGTAGGAGCCAATGTGCTCCACATCATAGCATGAGGCATAGTGATTGTCATTGCCATTAGTAAGGCAACCTTCTATGAATTTTTTGGTATCCTTGTTGATGGGGTGATGGTTGCCACCAAACCAGTGAAGGAGATTGGTCATTACAAGGAAGCTTATGAGTGGCTTAGTGCCAACAAGGGCTACTCTAGGCTTTTGTTGGATGGCTTCACAAATTTTGAAGCAAAGGAATCTTATCCTTTGTTTTGATCCAGTGCCTTCCCTAAATTATTGTCTCAAAAGAAGGTAATCGGTATTGCATAGGGATGAACCATCAAAAAGGTCTTGATGGATGGCACATGCTTCAACTAGGCTAATTCTTTAGCTATGGGCCTCAAGGAGGAAATCCTCAAACTTTGTGAAGATGCCTCTACGATAATCCACATGCATTATGCATTTTTTGTGGGTTATCTAAAGAGATTCACAAAGTTCTTGGTGGTGAGTAGGAATGGATGATGGGTAAGCTAGGACTTAAACCAACCATCTAGGCCTTGGATAAAGCATGTTTATCCAACTATGCAAGCCCAAAATCCACCAAAGAACATAGGAGATTTACTATCTATCATCACCAAAGGATTTGATGGTATACAATTGTATATTTTGTTTATGGTATACTTGTTGGTTTTAGTGCCATTAGTTGTGTGGGACTTGACCCAAGACAAGGAATTTGACTCCTTACCTAAGCTTCCTTTTGAAACTCAAAATGTCCCCATGAAGCTATACAAAACTACCATTGATCTTGCAGTTTCATGTGCAAAAACTTCATGGGAGTAAGTTGTGGCCTTGAGGAGAAAAATAAAAGGCAGTTAGAGAGGCTTAGGGATCTCAAGGATAATAAGACCTTCATGAAGGCCTAAGTGGATAACTCAAGAACTTACAGACTAAAGAGATCATGTGGGCCTATTATTAGTGCACTATCCATGGCAAGGTGGCTCTTTCTAGGGAGTTGGTTGATCAGTAGATGTAGATGGATTTGATCTTTTGAAAGGCCCAAGACTAGAAGGATTACAGTGCCTAGGTCCTAGAGTGGGGCCAGGTGTAAAAAGATCATAAGAGATAGTGTAAGGCTAATTGGGAGGCATACTTGAAATGGCTAAAGAAGGATACAATTGAATATCGTAAGATGAAGCTGTTCATTTAGGGAATTGAGGCTAAGAGTGCTTAAAAACTCTTTGAGAGCACTGTCACAGTAGTTGAGTCTCCTTCTCTTGAAGTCACTACAACTACAGATGAGATTTATATGGCTACAGTCTCATGGGAGCTGCCATCATGGATGGGTGTGGATAGGATTAACATCCTCATTGAAATTAATTTTGAAGATGTCAACTAGGCCAACATGATGGAAGACCAGACTCTCCATTGTTTGGAGACTAGCCTTCAACATCTTCTCCAAGAGTTCATGAAGCCAAATTGTAAGTTTGAAGGCTTTTAATTTTTGAATTTTAATTTTGGATTTATTTAAGTCATAGTTTTGGCTATTAGTTACTAATTGATTTTATGTTGTTATGCAATAGGCATCTAGTAACACTAGAGGCCCCAACAGTGATAGTGATGATGATGATAAATCACCTCCTATTCCAGATGCCCTCTTAGCACCACGAGACATTTGGTGTGATAGCACTTATTTTCTATTTCATTTTAGTTTTCATGTTGGATCTTACATGAACAATGTTGGCCAATGTTTGAGATGTAGACATTTTGACACTTTTGGTTTACTACTTTAATATTTATGCCATACAATCTAGCCATGGCTAGATATATTTTTATATATTATTCTTAAAATGTTTTAAATTTTAAGTTTTGGTTTTAGTTTTTCCTATATATGTTGTTGATGACTTTATTGTTTTAAGGTTTTAAGGCTATGAATGTTGTAAATAACTATGTTGAGAATGGCTATGTTGGCTAAACTATAAGACTATGAAAGGCTATAGGATGAGGTTTTCTTGTCGATTTTAGGACATGGTGGGCTATATGTTTATCACTAGTTTAAGGTCATAGTGGAACATGGTGCTAGTTTAGACTCTTAGTAGATTGTGGTGCCAATTTAAAGTCTTAGCGAACTATAGTGCTGGTTTAAGGCCTTGTAAACCATGGGTTTTGCCAATTTTAGACCATGATGGACCATATAATGTTGCCAATTTTAGGCCATGATAGGCCTAGGTTGAAAGGAAACTCATATATTTTTTGGTGATTTTCTATTTTAAATTTTTTAATGGGTTTTCTATTTTATACCATGTTAAAAAAGAAAAGTAAAAATAGAAATGCAAATAAAATTATGTCTTTAGGCTACATAATAAAAAGGCTAAAACAATGCAAAAATAAAGTAAACAACAATACTCAACAGGAAACAAAGGAAATCTAGGCTAACTAGCTATCAATGCATGGATACAAAGGTTGCAAGGGATTAACGTGGAAGGATTAGGGGTGCACCTTACTTGTGCAAACTCTTCCTAATCTTTGAAAGGTTAGGAAACATGTAAGGCATGCTTTGCACAAGTTTGTACTCTCCATCCCCTTCACTAATGATGTTGGAGGAAAGTTCTTCCCATAGTGTGTTATGTTGTTCATTGTTGTCGCTTTTGGCTTTCTTTGCTCTTTCAGGTTTTTGCATTTCGTGGTTGGGAGTTTGCTCTTGAAACTCCACTTAGACCACTGCTCTATATCTACATTATTAACATCCAGGGGAATCACATTATCATCATGAATGATGATTGCATTCCCTTGTAATGAAGGTGAATCTCTTGGTGGATAGGTGAAGATATAGCCCATAATTGAGCCAACCAAGGTCTTCTTAGGGTAAGGTTAAACCTTGGTATCTCCTCCACTATCAAGAAATTGGAAGTTATGGGGAATTACTCCCCTACTACAAAGTCCAAGAAGATAGACCTCTTGATAGCAACCCTTGACCCATTTAAGGACTTAAGAGCAGATGTTGTTGTATGTTGTATTTGCCCTATCAAGCCTAGGTGTTCAACAATGGTGCATGGGATAATATTAGTTGTAGCACCATCATCAACATGCACTCAATGCACCTCTTACTGCCCTATGCATATGTTTATGAAAAGATGAGCCTTGGTCACTTTGCCATTTTTGGGACTAGTTTTGACCATGCTATCATGAAACACCAACGATGTTGACTTATTTTTCCTTGGTGAAGAAGGAATCATTACCACATGGATGGATTCCTTGTTAGTAAGAATGTCCTTTGTTGTGATCCGAAAATTGGATCTCTGGAAAAAATTGCAAATCTAGTGCACAATGGTTCCTCAACACATGGATCCCTAGGGCCTTTAAGAAAATGGGATTTAGGGCACACTGGTTGGTCTAGTAGATCAACTAGGAACTTGGAGGGTTTCCAAAATAATATAACAAAATGGAATGCAAAAACTAATAGTAGATTCGACTAATGCATAGAAAAATAAATAGATATATCTTGCACACAAAACTCAAAACTTAAAACTTTATTAAGCAAAAATAAATAATAAGTTAGAGAAATGTGTACAAATGGTGCTTGAATGTGTAGTAGGGGGTTCACTTGGATGGGGGTTTAGGGTTCATTGAAGTTAATGTAGTTAACTCCATGATCTGGATGTCTTACAACTCCCATTGCTATTAAACTTTCAATACTACAATCTACGATTTGCAACATTGATCACTACTAGAGGGTGAGAAAAGTGGAAAATTTGAATGCTAGATTAGTCCATGCTAGGGTTTGGAAATCCTTGAAGTGTAGTGTTGACACCAAATATCCACAAGTATCAGGGTGATAATGTTTCCATGTTTGGGTTCAAGAGAATGCAAACATGGAAGATTACAAGAGTTCTTTAGTACTTGAAAATGCACCAAGTGTGGAATTATTGCTTATGTGTATGCTTAATGTGTTCAAGTGTTAAAAAAGAGTGGAACCTTGAGAAAATTACTAAAGTGTGAAAAGTGTTGAACATGTAAATGGTGTTTGAGGTTGGTTTTTATAGGTTTTGGGCCATGAATGGGGCTGAAAAATAGTTGTGATTTGGCTACAAAATGCCTGCCAAATTATTGCAAAATTTCTACCTCATTCAAGTGAGATGGATGCCAAATTTGGGGGGGGGGGGGGGGGGGGGGGGGGGGGGTGTGGGTGGTGGGGGGTGTTACTATACATAGTAAATTCTTCCCCCATGGCCATTCTATTTACTATAAATAGTAGCTAGGGAACACCTTTCATTTTGAAGATGAATCTTCTATGCTGAGCTCTCCATCATGCTTGTTGAAGTGGCTGGTCAATGTTGAAGTGCATGAAGTGATGAATTTTGGCTTTTATATCTTCCATGTTGGTGGCATGTAGTTTTCATGCTAGGGTAAAACTTCCATGTTTAGGGGGAAGGTTTCCAAGATGAGCATGCAATCTCCATGCTAGGGGAAGAGGGAAAGTTTCCAAGCTAAGGGGAAATCCTCCCATCTCTCCATGTTGGGGATAGGTGAGATCTACCCCCCTACAATTTTTTCTAGCTTAGATAAATGTATACCTCCCATAAAACCCATCAAATTACCATTTTTGAGATTTCAAAAGACATTTTTGATGCTCCCAAGTTCAAATATAGATAGTAGATGACTTTTTTGACTTGGGCAATAAGGCTTTGATCACCTATGAGGCATTTTTCAATCCCAAAAGTATAAAGTATGTGAAATTACCCACTATGGATTACAATATTCATATTCACAATGAAGTTTTGCCTTGAGTTTCATGGGGTGAAAACTACATGATTAACATTGGCTATGACATACAAATTTTCATGGTGTTTCAATGGCCCCTCTTTGTTGATGTCTGGAGGATTGACCTGAGAGGCACTAACAAAGAATATAAAATAGCACTACACATTATGATGCTGCAATGCATACAAGTCACGTGAGGTGATAGAATCAAGCTATCTAGGTTACCAATGTTGCTAGTTTGAAGTAATAGGTTGTGTTTCTAGTTTAAGGTTGTAGTAGACTATCAAAAGCAAGCTTGCTTGATGATGATTGTCAACTACATGTAACATGGATTTAGATAAGAATGATTGATTGGATTGGCTAGCTCATTCCCATCCATGTTGGCTATTCTAAAAGCATCATTTCCATAGGCTCTAGTGAGAATGTGGATCCTTCCTAGTTGGTTGAGAATTTGTTTACATGCTCATAGATAGATTTAAGAACCAAGTCACCTTCTTTGATCTTGCACATGGTCAAGTTATGGTGATGTTATTGCTTCTACCTCTATTGATAATGTTCGATGTGAGCAACTTTCTACATACATTACTCCTCCATCGAGTCTAGGGTCACTATCTACAATTCCTTGTTCTACTCATTGTTGATGAACTCAATCAAGGCTACTCAGAATAATGACACCCATAATTAAAAAGGCAAAACAACTTTAGAACCATAAACAAAGCTCTAAGAGGTCATACTAGTTACCATGTGATAGGTTGTTCTATATGCCCATAGTGCATGGACAAGCCACTCATGCCACTTGTGTTTGCTATTGTCAAGCATGTTTTTAAGTAAGTTGATGATGGCCTTATTACTTGCTTTCACTTGTCCACTATCTTGATGGTAATAAGGTGATGAGAAAGAATTCTTAATGCCTAGGTTGTGAAAGAAATCATTGATGAAATGGTCTACAATGTAATCTAGAAAGAATTTGCAAACTTATTCAATTGTAGTCTCCTTAAGGGAACAACCTCAACGTACTTTGTAAAGTATTTGGTTGTGATGATGATGAAGCTATGCCCTATGAAAGACTTAGGTGTTATAGGTCCAATGATATCCAATCCCCATCATTGAAAAAGCCATGTGATTTGAGTAGTGTGCAACTTAGTTGGTGATACATGTATAAGGTTACTATATCATTGACATGTGTTACATAGCTTAACCTTCTATAGGTAGTCATTTTCATATGGGACGAGTAATAACCTAACCATATAATCTTAGTAGCCATGACTCTAGATCCTATATGTCCTCCACCAACGTCCTCGTAAACCTCCTCTAGGACTATTCTGGCTTCAGTTTTACCTAAGTACTTTAGGAGTATGTCATCATAGGATCATCAACATAATTTATTATCACCTATGATGACATACTTCTTTGATCTCTTAAGTACAACATCCTTTTCAGTAGTAGTCAAGCCTTGTGAGGATTTTCCATGCATAAGGTAGAATTTGATATCATCATACCACTCCTTAGGAGGAGTAGTATGAATGATGACCACAAGGGTATCCTTAGTGTTCTATGTGATGGGAGTAGCACAGTTCACGATTAATGTGGACAACTTATTAAATACATCTAACATCACACTAATGGCTGACATTGTAGTTGCATTGTCTATGGCATTCTCACTTCAGGGTACATGTTAGATATTAATGTCTATGAATTATTATAACAATTGTTTTCCTAGGTCATAGTAAGGTCTTAAGTGTTTAGCTTTACATGCGTAGACTTTAGTTACTTGGTTAACAATAAGTTGTGAATTACCTTTGCTTACTAAGAATCTAATTCCTAGGTCATGAGCTACCATCATTCCTCTGATCAAACCTTCATACTCCACTATGTTGTTGGTACATGAAAACTCAAAACGATAGGCAAAGGATTAGATCTCATTGGATGGAAATGTTATGGTGGTAGCAACATTGGCCCCATGGGTGGTTGAAGCTTCATCAAAGTGCATGACTACCTCATAATGTTTAGGCACTTGGATAATTGCATTAATGTATTCATTAGGGAATTCAAAATCTATGGTTGCTTGTCCGTCAACAGGTGTGGGTTGTACAGCTATAGCTTGACCTTTCATTGAGAATTGATAGATATAATGGAGGTTAAACTTCATGGTTATGGCTTTCCATTGGGCTATATGGCTACTTTTTTAGATGTTGGTCATTATGGCTCTAAGTATGTTATCTTTGCAAATTATGTTGACTTCGCTTCTGAAGAGATAGTGTCTCTAGTTCTTCAACAAGAAGACTACTACTAGATAATACTTTTTCACTTCAATGTACTGAACCTCATGGGAAACTAACATGTGGCTAAGATAGTATATGGGCATTTCTACTCCATCATCATGTTTCTGATAGAGTAGAGAGGCAATGGATGTATCAAAGATGGAAAGGTTGATGTAAAATGGTTTACCCCCTTGCAGAGGATAGACTGTTAGTAGTTGTGTCAATTCTTGCTTAAGGTTTTCAAAGGCCTCTTGGCATTAAGTCATCCACTCATAGTGAACTCCTTTCTTAAGCAATTATTACATGGACTCTAACCTATTTGTAAGCCTAATGATAAACCTATGAATAAACTATAATCTGCCATCCACAAACCTCTTTAAGGTTGGTAGGAACTACAAATTTTGATATGGCCTTAATCTTATTAGGATCGACACATATCCCTATAAATACTATAAAGCTAAGCATCTTATTAGTCTTGACACCAAAGACACACTTCTTGGGATTGAGCGTAAGCTTGTATTTGAGGCATTGTTTAAGCACAAGGTCTAGGTCATTAGCATGATCATTAGCCATCTTGAACTTAATGGTTATGTCATCTAGGTAATCATTAAGCAAACCTAGCATGTAATTGCTAAATATATAGGTCATGCCACATTGATAGGCTCCTCCAACATTCTTAAGGTTAAATGGCATCATAGTATAGAAAAAGATACCTCATGGCATCATAAAGGTTATGCTAAGTTGGTGCTCTAGGTTGATCCTAATTTGGTTATATCTCAAGAATCCATCCATAAAGGACAACAAGGCATGTCTGGCCATAGTATTGATAAGTTGATCAATACTAGGCAAAGGAAAGTCATTCTTAATAGTTTCTTTATTTCGGTCTCAAAAATTAATGAAAATACGGGTACTCCCATTTTTCTTAGGGACTACCACTATGTTGGACACCCATTCCATGTAGTCAACAACCCTAATGAAAGCAGCTTGATAGACCTTTGAGATTTTATCATAAAATGCCAAGGCAAAATCTAGTCTAATCTTATGCACATTTTACTTAATTGGTCTAATGTGAGGATCTAGTATGATGTTGTGTTGGATCAAACATGGATCTAGGCCTGGCATATCTTCATATGACCAGGAAAAGACCTTAATGTTTCTTTGTAAGACCTTGTTGATGTCTTGAGCATATTCAGTCTCTAGTGAGAAACTTAGTTTAGGGGTTTTCTTCTTACAATTGTGTGTTGTGACAGGAACTTCAACTAGAGAGTCTTCTATCACCGACCACTAAGTCAAGGGTTTTGACTAGGCTTTTAGACCATTCTAGAGGGTTTTCTATTGAGGATATGTGGTCTAAAAGACTCTCAGGCTCAATATTTGGTAATTAAGGTCGATAAACCATTCAGCATCACCTTGAGGTCCATGTAGATACAAAGGAAAATTGATCTGCTCCCAGGTACTCATACTTTGATCTTGCATGGCAACTAAAAGCATATTAAGTGGGACTTGGGTAAACCTAAATAAATAATACTAAAATACTATAAAATTATCCAAATACTTGCAAATCTAATGCAAACAAGGCTATCAAGATCATCAATGAGGTAGGGAAAATTCAACAAAGTATAATAGAGGCCAACAAAGGTTAAATAAGGATCAATCAAGGGGAAGTATGAGAAATAAGGCTACAAATGATCAAAAAAGGTGATAATTTTTCTATTTTTAGGCCTTATTAGGCCAAGATTCTAGCTTAGGATCTTTATGGACTATGATGCTAATTTAAGGCCTTAGTAGGTCATGGTCACATGATGTCAAATAGTGGTTAGGAAAGGTCGAACCACACTATTTGATACCATTCAAAGGAAAAAAAAAGGAAAATAATTCTATAATAAGACACATAAGGAACATTCAATGTTGTATAAAGGTTATAGAAGGTCAACAAGGTCAACAATGTAACACAAGTCCAAAAACAAGCCAAAAAAATATGTAATAAGTTTAAAATTAAGCAAAAAAGGATATAAATGATAAATTTTGGCCAATATAGGTAAAACATGGTTAGGTTTTGCCATTTTCAAACCTTATTGGGCCATGTTTTGAGGCTACAAGGCTATTAAGTGAGTTTGGGCATCAATCAGGGTTATTTCTAGGCCTTTTGGACCCAAAAATCAAGTGTTTTGAGGATTCCACTTTGGGTTCACAGTTGAAATAGGGATCCTTAGCATGAAAATCAGTTTTGGGGTGCTAAACGGTCCAAAATTAAGGTTCCAAGACCTTCCCAAGGTAGCATAGGGTCAAATTCATCAAAGTTAGGCACTCTAGATGTCTATAAAGATCAAAACACAAGTTTCAGAGCCTTCCCCCCTTGTTTCCATGTTGGCCAATGTGGAAGAAAGGGGGCTTAGTGTGTAAAACAAAAATCTTAGCTAAGATAGGGTCAAACAAGGTTAAACAAGAAACCAAAACCTGGATCTAGAAGTTATGCATCCTCTTGCTCACTTTGAGGCAATTTGAGTTGATTTTGAGTGTAAAAACATATTGAAATGGCATCCCCTCCTTTTTCCATGTGAAGCATAATATCCCCAGTATGAAAGAATTGGGGAACACTTGTTTCATGGATTTAAAGTGGTTTAAGATCACATTAACCATGTTTCTAGGCCTAAAGGGCTATAAAGCAAGATTCTACAAGTTTTTGGCTAATTTTGAGGTCATTCAAGGGTACTTAAGGTCTTCCCCTCTTTTTTCCATGCTAGGAAACCTACTCTAGCATGGAAAATTGGGGGGAATGGGTTTTGAAGATCAAAATGATGTCAAATGAGCAAAATATCAAGGCTATGAGGTCCTACACTTCTCCAATGTAGATCTTTGGCTTTCAGGAGTGTCATCTTGCCACCAAAAGTGGAAAAGTAACTTTGTCCCCTTGTTTCCATGACACCAAGTGTGGAAAGGATCTCCTCTAGCATGGATGAGGCAAGAATCCTAGATCTAGACCTATTCAAATTACCATCAACTGTGCATGTTAGCTTCTAGAGTTGCTTGGGCCAAGGGCTAGGTCTCCATGTCAAATTTTGGTAATTCTAACTACTCACAAGTGATTTTGAAGCTTCCCTCCATTTTTACACATTGGGGCTAGGGAGCTCAATGTTGAAGAATAGGGAAACCCTTTTTTAACCATCTAGGGTTAGTTTTCTAAGGTTTGAAGTCTCCAATGATTGCTGGTAAGGTTCTAGAGTTCATGTAAGATCATTTGATGTCATTCTAAGGTGTTTAAGAGTTTCCAAATGGGTTCTCCCTTTAGTTTTCACATTGCAGATACCATCCTCAACATAGAAAAAGGGATCCCCAACATGAAAGAACCATAAATCCTAGATCTATGCTAGTTTTGACCTCAATTGATTATGCATGCATGCCTCTAAGCTTACTAGGGTTAAGGACTAGGGTTTAAGCTCAAGTTTGACTAGTTTGGAGATTTCCTAGATGGTTTTTGAGCTTCCCCCTATTTTCCATGCTAAGGATAGTATTCTCAACGTGGAAGAATAAGGGAAAGCAACTCTCTAGCTTTTAGCATTATTTCTAGTCATGCATGTAGGTCTTTAAGGTTACTAGTGTCGATTACCAATGTTTGGTGTCAAAATTTGATCATTTCAAGAGTTTTTGAGTGGTTTTTGATGTTCCCCATTTTTTCCATGCTGGGCCTCCCATGCTCAGCATGGAAAAAATGGGGGAAATTCTTTGTGACTATTCATGATTGATTTTGACAATCTTGATGATCTTAGGATGTGCAAACAAGATTTTGGGACATATGTAGGTCTTTCTGGTGTTCATTCAAGATATTTGGAGGCTATTTTGGAGTTCCCTAAAAATTCCCCCATTCCTTCCATGCTAGGCAATGTGGAGGAGGTGGCTTGCAATGTGGAAAAACTAAGAGACCCTAATTTTTACCATTTTGCATCATTCCTAGCTATGCATACAAGCTTCTAAGGTTGCTAGTGTCAACTGCTGATTCTTGATGTTAAGATTTGATTGTCTCAAGGATTATTATGTAATTTTTAAGCTTCCCCCCATTTTTCCATGTTGGGGCTTCCATACTCAATATGGAAGATCAGGAGGGAAGATCTTTTTACCTTTTATGATTAAATCAAGCTATGAATGAGTGTCTATAGGGTTGCCGGTGGTGGCCATTAGTATCTAAGGTTAAAAGCTAGTTATTTTGAAGGTTGTGAGAGGGTTTTTAGGCTCCCCCCTTTCATCCATGCTGAGGGTGGGAGGATTAGTGTGGAAAATTAGGAGGAAATGGTTTTTGGTCATCAATGATTACTTTTAGAAGTCTAGTGGCTTCCTCCTTTGCATCCATGCTAGGACTAGGATGTTTAGTGTGGAAGAGGTCTTCCCCAACTAAGAAAGTTAGATATAGGCTAGATTGAGAGCCAATAGATCATGCATGTTAGCCTCTAGGATTGCCAATGTTGATAGTCAATGTTTGGTACTAAGATCCATCAGTTTGGAGGCTTTTAAGTGCCTCATGCAGTCTCCCCCGATTTATTCAACATTGGGAATGATGGCCCCAACATGGATAAGAGAGGGATGGTAGTTTTGTACCATATTTGACTACTTTTAGGGCATCTAGATGCTATAGATGGTTTTTTCAAGGTCTAGGGATCACCAAGCTTTGAAAAATGGCTACTAGATAGTCAATTTAAGTCACTTTGACTTCCCCCCATCCATCCACATTGTGAATGAGATGATCAACATGGATGGAAACAAACAAGGAAAGAGTTGGAATTCAATGATCCAAAGAGTAGACAAATGTAGTAGGGAGTTGCTAGAGGTTCCTAGGCCTATCTTAATCTAGGCCTCATCCATTACCACTTCAAGGTAGACATTTCTACCTATTTTTATGTTCATTTTTACTTGTTTTCTATGGTCTTCTTGTATTTATTCTTATTACATGTAAGGCCATTTTTTCTTAGATATACACTAATAGAGGGGGTAAATTGAAATTATTTCAAAATCTCACCTCTTATTTTAGTCATTTCCACATGAATCCATGGTCTTTTCATTTTTTTTCTTTAATAGATTCAATTTTTAAAATCTAGTCTGATGTTTTCATGCTTTTCTCCCAAAATTTGGGGGTATGGCCATTTTTTCTAATCTAGGCCAAGGAATTGGTCAAAATTAAATTTAAATGAAATCCTACCCCATTATTTTAGTATGCTTTATAATGGGTATCAATTTTTTTAGTTTTTTTGGCTATGTTTTAATGCTTTTGTTAATTTGGGCTTTAGGAATTTTAGCTTTTCTACATGAAAAAAAGTAGACAATGTTGTGTAGTTTTTCTTAAGAAAATGGCTGCATATTTTTAAAACCTGATTTTATGAGTTTGTAGCCCCATGTTTAAGATTTCCAACAGATGTTATTTCATTCAATTTGGTTTTGAATCAATGGAGTTATAGCTATTTTCCTAAGGTTGTGCAATTAGGTTCTTTATACCATTTTTAAAATTTCATGTTTGTTCACAGATTTTTCCTAAGAAAAAAGTAAGGGTTTTGGCTATTTTTTGGATATGGCTAATTAGGTCTTGGCTTTAGTTTTTTAACAGAGGTGGAATCAATCTGATTGGACTCAAAATGAATTTTTTATCAAGGCTATTGATGAGACGCGATTTACACTAGGCTGTGATATCGCGTCTTCTCCTGCGATATCGCGTACGCGATATCGCGTCCC
>MNCI01000291.1:166555-248703 GCA_015680685.1 Gnetum montanum | reverse complement strand
AAGTGGGAACGGATGCTGACGCTAGTTAATTTAGACTTAGATCTTAGTTAGAGTTAGTTTAGTTTTCTCAACCCTTTCTCCTGGTAGCATAGAAGATAAGCCGAAAATACCAAAAAAATCACATACCTTAGACTTGCTTAACCATACACCGTGACACATACAAGCAAGCCTGGGAAGACAACGAACGATTAACCCCAAGTGTTTCTTGTGGCGTTAAGGCATTTAGTCTGCGGACTTCGACCGGATCATGCGTGTACGCTCGTATTCGTATGGTGGAGTGTAGGGGTACCTCGCCACTCATCAGCTATGTTGAAAGGAGGTTTATGCCAGTTTCAAAATTTCATCCAAATTGGCAATTTTTTATGAATAAATGTCAAAGGTTTTAAATTTTATTTAATCATGTGTGTGAAGGGGTTGATTTAAGCTTTCAAACAATGGTGGAATCACTTTTTTGGAGCTCAAACAAAGTTTTGGTGAATTTGTTTCCTAAGCTTGGGTAAAACAGGAATTCATGGTGATGGCTATGGTTATTCTATTGATTTTTCTATATTTTATGTGAAAATGACTATGTATTTTTGGTTGTAAAGGTTATTCCTGAAAAGCTTGTGAGTTTAGGGTTCTTTCCATATGGAATAATTGAAACTGGAACTTTCATGACTTTTTGATAAAATTTTGGGTTGAACTATCTGAATAAGGCAAAACTTTGGATGGATGCAATTGATATGTATAGCTTTTCTTGTAAAACTCATGTAAAAATTATTCTTTAAATATGTTTTTTTAAGAAAATAAAGGCTTTACTAGTATTTCAAAAAAAATTTACTATGCCTATATGCTTTTTTCTAAATTCATGCATGCTTTTTCTAAATTTATGCATAATTTAGATGCTGTTTTCTAAATTTATGCAAAATCTAGACTAACGCTTAGTTTTGGTTATAATACCTTGGTTATGATGTAAAAGGTTATAAAAGATGGTAATAATGCTTTTATGAAGCTATCTTAGATAAACAGCTTAGAGCTTTTTACAAAGGCTAATTTCACCTTCGACTAGATGTTTTCTCTAAATTTGCCAAGTATTTTTATAATGTAAGGCTATGTAAAGTTGTAATAATGTTTTCTCATGGAATTTCTTAAGCTAATTTAGATAAACACTTTAGAGCTTTTTACAAAGGCTAATTTCATCTCTGACTAGATGGTTTTTCTAAATTTTCCAAGTAATGCCAGATGGTCATAATGTTTTTGTTTTGCTTTATGCAGGGTTTTCTTGAAACCCATCCTCATCACTGGGGAGTTGGTGGGTATCTTGTGCTATATTGATCATTCCAAGACCAATACCCCACTCCCTAATATGCCTTTGGGAAAGTTATCGTTGTGGTTTCGACCTAGGGTAAGGAAACCCCTTGCCTATATCTTAAAGAACTTTAGTGGAATGTTGTAGTCACACTTGTCTACTAATGTCGTGGGGGTTATAATGGAGACCCTGTTGCCTTGGTAATCTAGCCTGATTATCAAATTTATTTCTGAGAAGCCACCTCCTAGGATAGTGCAGTGCTCAGCAAATACCATTAGCCCATGTTACCTCACAGAGACTTAGATGATGCTAGAGTATAGATAGTATAATTTTGATAATACTCTGATGGTGGCACATAGAGCCCACATGTTATTCCAAAACCCACCCAATGCCATGTATCATTTACAAGGGTATGCATAGCTATTGTAATGTTTTTCTACTTTTAACTTAATTGTCTTCCCTAATTTCATTACTTTTACAAACTTCTTGTAGGTAAAAACTCAAAGATCAAGGCTTGATCATCAACGATCAAATCTTGGAAGTGGCACAAGCTACTTTGGATGAATTCACCAAGAGTCCTCAAATTAGAATAATTTTGTATCAACAGTTAAGAGAGGACTTTGATTCATACACCTCAAGGTTCAATCTCGTATACAAGAAGTGTAAGGATGATGGGACAATGCACAACTAGTGGATAGATTCCAAAAACTCCATGGATTAGACCCTTGTAGCTAGGACATCCATACTAAAGAAGAAAAGGAAAGGTAAATATAAAGGTTATACCTTCTATTGCTTCATAGCTATAACTTTAAGTGTTTTGTTGCTTTGTCTTATTGTTAAACTTTCTTATGTTGATTCTGAACTTTAGTTATTTCTTTGCAAGACCCTCCACCTCTACTGACGTTAACATTCCACTTTCAAGAGCATGTCATGAGGATACCCTAATCCTAAAGTTTGGTGAGGTGACACCAACACAGGATTGGCTAAGGGAACAAGCACTTGGGTATGTTCAAGAAAACATCCAACATATAGGTTTGCTTAATGTATTTATGGCACCTATTCCTTCGATCCCTACTATGGAGGTGTTGCATGTCATTGACTCCTTTAATGAGAAGGTTGGTTGTTTTAGCATCATCATCTAGGGTGTGAAGGTGAACATGGACATTGGTGCAGGCCTCTTTCATGACTTGTTTGGTGTCCCCACTAATAGGGAAAAGGTTTTCACTAGGATAGTAAGGAAAACTGGCCATCACAATGAAGTTTTGCAATGGCTTGGTCCTAACATGGGCCACTCCAAAATTTCCATGGATAGCTTCACAAATCCTAATGCAAAGGAATCATATCCTTTGTTCAAGTCTCATGCGTGTCCCAAATGGCTATCACAAAAGAAGGTAATTATCATAATGCAGGGATGGATCTTTAAGAAATTCTTGATGGAGGGCACTAGATTTGACTGGGTGACTACTTTAATTATTGGGATTCAAGAGGATATCCTTACTCTATGTTGACACCTCTACAATATTCCATATGTACTTTGAAATTTTTTGTAGGTTATTTGAAGAGGTTTGCAAAGATTTTGGTGGTTTAAAGGAATGGACGATGGGTTTCCTAAGACCTAAGCCAACTTTCTAAGCCTTGGACAAAGCACATTTATCCAATGGTGTAGCTTGGAATCCACCAGAGGGAATGGATGATTCATTATCCATGACTACTAGGAATCTTGATGTTAGGTAATGCAAGTCTTTGATAGCATTGATGATGATGAGCCTATCATGTTCTCTAGTGTCCTGAATGCCAAAAAATGATGCATGGAGGTTGAAAGTATAGTTTGAGAGAAACTCAAGAGGCCTATGGAGGAGGCAACACCAGCATTAAACCAACTTTCCTTAAAGAAGATCACGTCTAGGCTTACATCATCATAGAAGGTAGTCATAGGTAAGCTTGTTTTAAGTTTGGTTGTTTGATGTTTATGCTTTAAATTTTATGGCTATGTGATGGTTTCATGTGTTAACTAGTTTTCTATGTGCTATGGTTGTAGAAAAGTGTCAAGCTATGGCATGTCAAGCTAATGCAGAGGCAAAACAAAGGTATGTAAAAGAGGCACTCCTAAAGCAACTTGAGGTTGAACAATTTGCTGATGTAGGTATAGATGATCTAGACACCTTGTTCACTGAGGTGGTACCAGGTACATATCCCATCATCATCCCAAAGAAGGAAGAGAAGGAGGAAGGACCAAGTATGGCCATGCCTCAATGCTTTCATTTTATCTCATTGTTTATCTTTGGTTTTCATCCTAACCTTTTGATGATTGTTATGCTTACAATAGTTCTTGAGCCACTACTACAAGCTCCCATCCTTAAGTTTTGTGTGAAACCATAGGTGGAGACTCCAAACAAGGTGGATTTTATGCATGGAATGGCTAAGGACATCATTGATCGATTATAATAGGTTGCACCCAAGATAGGTAAAGACTTTATTTTATGTGCCTTAGTTGCTTCTCTATGTTATAGTTCATGCTTATGTCATGGCCATCTTAGGTTGTAAATTATGCTTATGGTTATATTTTATGATTGTGTAGCACCTTCTATGGAGTGGGACCCTAGTAAAGACATGGAGATTAACTCCTTACTTAAGTTTTCGTTTGATGTATCTATTGTACCCTTGAAGTTGTATGATACTACTACTAATCTAGCAATGTCGTGTGCAAGAACTTCATGAGAGCTAGAGAGGTCCAATGAATTTCTATAGGAAGAAGTTGTGGCCTTAAGGAAAAAGACTCAAGGATAATAGGAAATCATTAAAGATCTCTAAGACTAAAAGGCCTTTGTGGAGGTCCAAGTGACTAACTGGGGGGAGTTATGGACTAGGGAGATCATGTGGGCCTACTACTAGCATGTCATTTAGGACAAAGTAGTTGTCCTATGGGAGATGGTGGAACAACGTATGTAGATGAACCTCATCTATTAGAAGGTTGAGGACTAGAAAGATCACTATACCTAGGTCCTAGAGGGGGGTAAGAAACCAAAGGTCCATTAGCAATAGTACAAGGTAGATTGTGGGGCCTACCTTAAGTGGCTTAAGGAGGAGTTAGTTGAATAGTGGAAGAAAGAGCTATTCATCCAAGGGATCTAAGTAGAGAGTGCTTATTAGCTTTTTGAAAGTACTTTCATGGTGGAGCAATTCCCTAGTCTTTAGATTACCACTACTGTACATGAGCCTTCTATGGATGCTGCTTCCAGGGAGCCACCTACTTGTATAACTATAGAAAGGATCAACATCCTCTCTAACATTGATCTTGGGAATGTTGACTAGGTTAACATGAAGAAGGACTAAATCCTCCATCATTTGGAGGAAGGCCTTTCCCATCTACCCCTGAAAGTAATGGAGCTAGAATCTCCATAGGTTTGGTATATTCTATGTTTTAGTTTTTGACCTTTGGTTTTGATTTTGGATATGGGTTGCTAACTAGCTATATGTTGTTGCATTTCATGCCTTAGGATACATTGGTGATCCTAGTAGTGAGGGTGGGAATGACCCACCACTTCCTCCTTTGGATGCCACTCAACAGCCTCCATCAATTTATTTTGTTGGCTATTTGTTTTTATTTTCATGTTGATGGTTATGATTAGCCAAGACTATGTTATATATGGTTGCTATTCTTTGACATTCTTGCCACACAGTGTAGCCATGGCTTATGTATGTTATGGACATTTCAACTTTAAATTTAAATTTTGGTTTTATTTTTGGCTATATGTATCTATAGTTGTAGTAAATGTTGTAAATGTTGTAAATGCTTTGAATGTTGAGAATGGCTATGTTAACATTTTGATTATAACATTAAATAAATAATCAATGCAATAATAGGCTAAGTAAAGAAAGATATAATAATAAAAGGGACATTTGCTAGTTTTAGGCCATCACAGGCATAGGTTATATAGTGTTACCAATTTATGGCCATGACAAGCCATGATGCCAGTTTAAGGTCTTATAAAATCATAATTTTTCTAGTTTAAGGCTATGGCAAGCTTGTTTATCATTGCCAATTTAAAGTCTTAGTGGACTAAAACACTAGTTTAGAGTCTTAGTGGACTGTAATTGGTCATAGTGGGCCATGTTGTGTGTGTGTATATATATAGTGCTTTTGATGTTTATAATACAAGTAAAAGTAAATAAAGGTTGTAATCAATAAGTAAAAATGAAAATGAGCTTAGGCTACATGCATAAAGGGTAGAATAAAAATGTATGAAAGAGTATAACGAATTTGAAAAAGAAAGGTTAGGCTATATGGCTACTTGGTTATAAGGGCATGGGATAGAAAGGTTACTTCACTTGTGTAGATTCTTCCTAATCTTTGCAAGATTAGGGAATGAGTAAGGTTTGTTCTGCACAAGCTTGTATTTGCCATCACCTTCATTAATGATGCTAAAAGGCAATTCATTGCATAATGCATCTTGTTGCTTATTGTTGTCATCATTGGATTTCTTGGGTTGTTGCCTTCTTTTGGATTGCCCCAACCATGAGGTAATTCATTGCATTATGCTTTACTTCCTCCATGTGCCCCAAAATGTGAACTTCAACTTTAGGTTGTGTTTTTTGCAACTTTTTCTTATTGTTCTAGTTACATGCCTTGGTGTCCTCCTATGGCTTGTTGGTTGAAGCGTGTTGGGTAGAGGAGGTCATGGGTATAGATGCAATGGAAGTGGGCTTCGATGGACCCACTTCCTTTTGTGCTTCCATCTGCTTGTCACCCTTGTTATTAGGCTTTTGCTTATGCTTTTTCCTTTGTTTAGCTGAAGTTTTTTGGTTGTTAGCCATTGGTTGTAAGGAAGAGGTAGTAGCATTAGCCATCACAGGAGGTCATTGTGCAACTGTTTGGGCTATGGATGTTTGGGTTGTGTTAGTATGAGGCACCCTAATGACAAAAGGATCCCTTGGAGATACTCATGATGATACTCTTATGATGAAGGAGGATCTTGAGCTATGGAAAGTTGAAGAAGACCTTTCATCACAAAGGGATACTTGAATCACAAATGGTTCTCTTACAAGTCTCCAATCATCATCAATGTTAAATGTTGAAATAATGTAAGGGTTATCATTAGCATTCAACATGTCCTTGTAGATTTTCATCGATTGATGTTGTGGTTGAACTAGGTTGGAAGCATCTAAAACAAGCTCCCTCCTATCTATCATCCTATGTAGGTCATCCCTTAGTGAGAGGTAGAAGTCTATGTCATGACCTAGTAGTTGGTGATAATGGTAGAAATGGTCTAGTTTGAAGTACCTAGGAAGTTGGGGATCATCCTTCATTGCCTGAGTGGGGTCCTTGGCTATTTTGCATAACCACTTATGTTTCTTTCAAGTAGCTTTAATTAGTTGCTTTTGTTTGATGCACCCACTCTTTAATTATTGGTTTAGTAACTTGAATGGCTTCATAAGTAAGGTAGTGTATTTGGACCTATCCTTTCTTCAGAACTTAGGTATGGTTATTGTCAATGTAGTAGCCCCACAAGTTGATGGTTGATTATTGTGGTCATTAGTGGGGGCCTTGTGTGGGTTCATCCTTGATCCCTAATTCATGGTCTTTTTTTCTTTGGTCACAATTACTACCATTGTATTGTTTTATTTGTTTTTCTCTTTGTTTTTTGTGTTGTTTTTCTCGTTGTCTCTTCATGTGTGTTGATTTTTATATGCTATGTAGGTCAAATCATGATTGGCCTCTATAGCATCCTCTATACTTCTAGTTTATGAGAATGCTTGGCTAAGGGACCACAGATCAAGGTAGTAGAGTTTTGACTTAATAAATTCATTCACTACCCCCTTAGATATGGCTAAAATATGGGCGGGGCCTTGATAATGGGCTCTAGTTTTTCATTTAGTCCATTCCATTACTAGATGAACTTTTGTACAAGATCAAGGGGTTCATGCTTAACCTTCATGAGTTGATCAAGTGTTGTGTCAAGCTTCAAGTTATACTTGAAGTAGTTGACAAATTAGGCTATCAAGTCCTCCAAAGAGGATATGAATCCTCTAGGTAATGCATGGTACCAATCAAGTGCTTTCCTGGTTAACGACATAGGAAAAATCCTCATGATGGTATGAGGCCATGACTGCAAGAGTAAGCACTCATAACTAAAGGTTATAAGATGAGAATTAGGATCACTTGTTATATTTTATAAATTGGGGAATAGAGATACTAGGAGGAAGTGTCAAGGGTGGGACTATAGAATTGATGGGATGATCTTGGTAGAAGTCCACAATCTTGATAGTTTATGAAGTAGAGCCTTTAAGTGTCTTCAACTCCTTTGTTAGGTCCTGGATAATTTAGAAGGCTTGAACTAGGCCCTATGGTGTCCTTGTTGGTTATGGGGTTTGTACATAGAACTATGGTATTTGTTGTAAGACTTGTGGCCTCGTTATGGGTTGCAAGATTGAAGGAAGAGGTTGTGTTATAGTTGTAGCTTGTGGGCCAAACAAGGAAAAGGATGTTTGTGCTAGTACCTAAGGCACAAATGGAATAAATGTGGTGTGTGATCCCTAAGTTTCTTGGAGTTCCATGGTGGGCCCTACATGGGTATTTAATGGATTTGTGATGGTAAAAACCAATGTTGATGGTTACATAGATTGAGGTTGTGTGGCAAATGGCATAGATGTGTTATAGGTAGTTAGCTATGATGTTGATTGAGTTTGATGTGTGGCTATGACTAGTGTGGGACCAACTATGGTAGGATAGGAGGGAGTGGAAGATGGTAACACCATGTCCATGGAGAAAATAAAAATGTTAGAGGAAGGCACTATGACCTTAGGGGATGTTTGTTGGAACAATTCTCCCAAGATGTTTTCAAGCTTGGATTCCATCCTAAATTCATCCTCCTCTTCTTGTTCTTTTGAGATATGCTTGTCATCTTCCTCTTCCATCGTGATCAATGAAGCTAGGATACTAGCATAGACATTAGTTAGAGGCATTTGGTCATATGGGGATGGGACATACTCTTTTCCATCTTAATGTATGAGGTCAAACTCCATTTTTTTCCTCTACTTCCACATGTGGAATCATGAGGTTAGCCTGCATTTTGGTGCAAATGTAGTGATAATGATCTTCATTTACGGGGGTAAAGTTGGGACTTTTCCCTTTGACTCTCAAAGGCTACCTACATTCAATGATGGTAGGGTCTTTGGGGTCATAGACCCTCATGTCTTGTTGGAGGGTGAGGGGAAATTTGGTGGATTGTTGGAAAGACGTGGCCATGATGTTGATAATGGTTTAAAATAATGCTATAAATGGTAAAATAGAAGTAAATTCTAGCAAATGGAATTCAACTAAAAACAATTGAAAATAGACTACTTACTAAAATTAGTAAGTGGGGGTAAGGGGGGTTTACCCCTTTACTAAAAATGGAAAGTTGAGAATGTTGGTAACAAGCCTTACCCACATTGGCCTCTCTACTACCTCTACATAAAGTATGGTAGGGGGGAAAAAAGGGGATGAGATAATGGAAATCTCACCCCTTCTATTCCAACATTGATGAGGAGAAGGCTAAAAATCAAAGTGGAAAGTTGGGTTTTTCCATTAAAACTTGGTTTTGGTAGTCTGCCAATTTTCTCAGCTTGGGAAAATGGGGGAAAGGTAACTTATAGAAATTTGGTAATTCCTAGAAGGGTTGTACCACGAAATTTAGAAGCTAAAAAAGATTGAAATTGGTAGCAAAAGGAAAAGGGAAAAGGTTTCAATGTTAGCTTTGAGGTTGAAAAATTCACAGCAACTACTGTGAAAAACCACCACCCAACCACTTGCAACTTCCATGTTGTTTTGAGCATAGGGGGAAGGGGTATCATTGATATTTTAGGAGTTCTAGCTATAAAAATATGGAAAAACACTTTCAATTTGCAATGTTTTCTTTGGGAAAAGTTGGTGTTAAACCTCTCCCACACTAGGCTTCCCAACTATTTCTACATTGGGTATGGCAAGGGGGAAGAAGGGGGGTGAGACAATGGGAATCTCACCCCTTCTAATCCAATGTTGACAAGGGGAAAGGTTGAAAAAATCAAAGTGAAAAGTTAGTATTTCCTACTAAGAACTTGGTTTTGGCAGGTTGCCAATTTTCTTGGCTTGGAAAACTGGGGGAAAGCTAACTTTTGGAAGTTTGATAATTTTTGAAAGCAGTGCATCACCCACTTTGGAAACTAGAAAAATTAGCAACAAAAGGAAAAAATATGAAAAGGTTTCAATGCTAGCTTTGGTGCTAAAAAATTCATAGTAGTTGCTATGAAAAGCCACCACCCAACCACCTACAACTTCCATGCTACAATTTTGGTCACAGGGGGGAAGGGGAAACATTGATCTTTCAATGTCTTAGCTGCAAAAATGCAAATTTATTACTAGAAGACAATGTTGGCAATATGGTTAATAGATTTTGGCATAGAAATTGGGTAGAGGTCCTTCTTCTAGCACCAAGAAAAACTATTGTGACTGGAAAATTTGATCGCTAAAAAAAATCAAAGGAGATTCAATGCATAGCATTTTCTCAACCCATGAATCCATAGGACCTCCGAGAAAATGGGATTCAAGGTGCCCTGGCTAATCTGGTAGATCAACCAAGGACTTTAAGGGTTTGCGAAATAGTGTAATGAAATGGAATGCAAAACCTAATAATAGATCTGAGTAATGCATAGAAAAATAAACAAATATATCTTGGACACAAAACTCAAAACTTAAAACTTTATTATGACAAAATAAAGAATAAGTTAGAGAAATGTATACAAATGATGCCTGAAAGGGTAGTAGGGGGTTCAAGGTCTTGATGTAGTTAACTTCACAATCCAAATGTCTTATCACTTCAAATGATATTGAACCTTTGTTGCTACAATCTTAGATCTACAATGTTGGTCACTACTAGGGGTGAGAAAAGTGGAAACTTTGGATGCCAAATTGCTCCACACTAGGGTTTGGAAACCACCAAAGTGTAGTGTTGAAACAAAATATCCATAAGTCTCAAGCTAATAATGCTTCCACACTAGGTTCAAGAAAATGAAAACATGAGAGATTGCAAGAGTTCTTGAATGCTTGAAAATGCCCCAAATGTGGAATTATTGCTTGTGTGTATGCTTAATGTGTTCAAGTACTAAAAAAATGGAACATTGAGAAAATTGCTAAACTATGAAAAGTGTTGAACTTGTAAATGGTGTTTGATGCTAGTTGTTATAGGTTTTGAGCCATGAATGGGGCTACAAAATGGCTTTAAATGGCAGCAAATTGGCTGCTAAATTGCTACAAAATTTCTTCCTTGTTCAAGTAATATGGGTGCTCAATTTTTTTTTTTGGGGGGGGCAAGGAGAGGGTTACTATACATAGTAAGTGCTTTCCTCCATGCCCATTTCATGTACTATAAATAGTAACCAAGGCACACCTTCTATGTTAGAGATGAATCTTCCATGGTAAGCTCTCCACCATGTTTGCTAAAGTGGCTGGTCAACATTGAACTGCATGAAGTGATGAATTTTGGCTTTTGTGGCTTCCACACTGGAGGCATGTAGTTTCCACACTGGGGATGGAGTCTCCACACTAGAAGCAAACTTTCACATTGAGGCAGGAAGGTTTCCAAGCTGAGCATGTAGTCTCCACATTGGGAGGGAAAGTTTCCAAGTTGAGGAGAAACCCCCCAACCTCTCCATGCTAGGGGTAGGTGAGATCTACCCCCCTATAAGTGTTTCTAGTGTAGAAAAATGTATACCCCCTCNCCCCCCGGCTCTCCAAGCCCAAATATAGACATTAGGTGATTTTTTTAACTTGGGGAATGAGGTTTTGACCACTTATGGCATATTTTTTAGCCTTAAAAGTATAAAGTATGTGAAATTTCCCACTGTTGATTACAATCATCACATTCACGATGAAGTTTTACCTTGGGTTTCATGGGGTGAAAGCTATATGATGAACATTGGCTATGACATACAAATTTTTGTGGTATGTCACCATTACTAATGGGAATAGAAGTCAACATTTTAATTAGCACTTCCCGATGTGTAACCAAAGTCATGATCAAGTCATATGAGTTCAAGGTTATGTTTTTCTATTTGAGGGATTAATTAACTTATTTTGTTGCACTTAGGAAGTTCTTATCGTTGGCCATGGGCTTGTCACACTAGTTGTGCTTCACTTCCTCCATGCATACTTTAGCCTTAGGTGACTATGGATTTTTCTCTTTCTTGTTCTCTTGGCCTTTGTGTTTTTCTCATGATTTGCTTGTAGAAGTAGCCTAGGTTGTAGGAGTCATGGACACTAAGGATCTGGAAGTGGGCTTCTACAAGCCCACTTCCTTCCATGACTTGGCTTGTTGGTCATTATTGTTATTAGGCTTCTACTTAGGCTTCTTCCTCTACTTAGTTGAGGCCTTTTGATTTTCATTTTTTGGTTGGAAGGAAGAATTTATGGCATTGGCCACCACTAGCAATCATTGCTCAGTTGTGATGGCTGGTTGGGTTGTAGTGGCCTAGGGTACCCTACTGACAAAAGGTTTCCTTGAAGCCATTTGTAATGGTACTCTTACAACAAAAGGAGTTCTTGAGCTAGTGGTAGTTGAAGAGATTCTTTCATTATGAGGAGGCACCTAAATCATGAATGATTCCCTCACATGCCTTCTATTGTCATAGATGTTGAATGCCAATATAACATAGGGGTTTTTATTAGTGTTCAATGGGTCCTTATACACTTGCATCAATTGATTCTATGCTTAGACTAGGTTGGAGGCATCTAAGATAAACTCTCCCTTATCTATCATTTTCTATAGGTCATCCTTTAGTGTGAGGTAGAAGTCCATGTCATAACCAAGTAGTTAGTGATAGTGGCAAAAGTAGTCTAGCTTAAAGTACATTGGTAGTTGAGGGTTATTCTTTATTGCTCGAGTAGGATGGCATGATTACTTATGCTTCTTTTGAGTGGCTTCGATCATTTACTTATATGGTATGTACCTACTCTTCAATAGTTGATCTAACAATTTGGATGGCTTCAAGGGTAAGCTAGTGTACTTGCTACAATCCTTTCACTCAAAGTTTGGCCTAGAAGCAATCGATGTAGTGGCCCTTGAGTTTGATGGTTGGTTATCTTGGTTGTTAGTAGGGACTTTTGGTGGGTTGGCCTTTGGCCCCTATTTAGTGATTTTGGTCTCTTTGGTTATGGTTGCTATGGCTACGTTATTTGGCTTACCTCTCTCTTTGTCCTTTCATGTGTGTGAAATTTTATATGCTACATATGTAGGGTCATGACTAGCCTCTGCAACATCCTCTATGTTCTTTGTCTAGGAGAATGCTTGACTAAGAGACCATGAGTCAAGGTAGTATAACTTAGATTTTATAAAATCATTAACCATCCCCTTGAATATAGCTAAAGGGTGGGTTTCTACTATAGGCTCTGGTATCTCATTTAGAAAATCGTTCCATCATTGGATGAACCTCTGCACTAGTTTGAGGAGTCCCTACTTGATCTTCATTAGCTAGTCAAGCATGGTATTGGGCTTCAATCTATACTTGAAGTAGTTAAAAAACTGGACTATCAGGTCCTCAAGAGAGGATATAGATCCTCTAGGTAGGATGTGATACTAGTCAAGCACTTTCCCAGCCAAGGACATAAGGAAAATCCTCATAATAGTGTGTGGATAGGCCTATAATAACAATTACTCCAAATGAAATGTTATAAGGTGAGCATTGGGATCACCCTCATCATTATACTTCATAAACTAGGGAATAGGAACACCAGGAGAAAGTGTCAAGGGTGGGACCACAAGATTAATGGGGTTATCCTCGTAAAAGTTCATGGTCTTAATGCTTTGAGAAGTACAGGCCTTGAGCCTCTTCAACTACTTTGTCAGGTCTTGGATCATCTATAAGACCTAATCCAGGCCCTGCAGTGCCCCTGTGGGATCCAATGTTTGAATGAAGGATTGCAGTGCATGCTAAGAGGCTTGTGGCCTTACTATAAATTGTGGGATAGAGGAGAGAGGTTTCATTATAATGGCAATTAGCAAGCTAAATAGAGAAAAGGAGGTTTGTGCTGGTGCTTGAGGCACAAATGAAATAAAGAGGGTACATGATCCTTGGGTTACTTGGGATCCCATGGCAAGCCCCTTCTGAGAGGTTTATAGGTTGGTGGTAGTAACCACCATCGATGATGATTAGCCAGACTATGGCTAGATGGAAAATGCCATGGAGAAATGGAAGGTGATAGACTATGGCACCAATTGTGCTTGGTACGCATTGATGACCAGTGTGGAACCAAACATGGTTGGGTAAGATGGGAATGAAGGTGGTGGGACATGCTCTATGGAAGAGATAAAGAAGGTGGAGATAGGCCCTATTGTCTTAGGGATGCATTATTGGAAAAGTGCACCCAAGACATTTTTGGGCTTAGATTTGACCTTGAACTCATCCGCCTCCTCCTCTAGCTACCCATCCAAGGTAGCCTTTTGGTTCTCTTCATCCATCTCTGTTAGGTGGGCTAAGATGCTAGCATAGATGTCGATGAGAGGTATGTGGTCATAGGGAAAAGGAACATATTCCTTACCATTGTGATGTATAAGTTCAAATTCCCTTTTGGCTTATGCTTTCATTCATGAAATCAGCATGCCAACCTAGATCTTGGCATAAATGAAGTTGTAGTGCTCTTCATTTATGAACACGAATTCTCTTCATTTATGACCAAGAATTCAGGACTCTTTCCCCTTAGTCTCAATGACTACCTACATTTGATGATAATAGGATTCTTTGGATCATATATCCTCATGGCTTGCTGGTCAAACCGATTATCAATGAATGTGAATGGCAACTTGGTCAACTACTGGAAAGACATAGCTACAATGCTAAAAAGGCTTGGAAAATATTATAAAAGATGAAAAAGAAGTAAATTCTAGAAAGTGGAATTTAAAAATGGCTAAAGTAAGCAAAAATAGTACTTAATATAAATAGTAAGTGGAGGTTAAGGAAGGTACGTCCCTTTACTAAAAATGACAAGTTGGGAATATGGTTTTAAACCTCATCCACATTGGGCTTCCTAGCTACACCTACACTAGGTGCAATAGGGGGAAAGGAAGGGAGGGGTGAGATAGGTAGATCTCTTACCTTCCTAGCCAACATTGGTGAAAACGAGAGGGTTTAAAACCAAAGTGGAGACCTGGGGTTTCCACTAGAAAGTAATTTTGGTAGGCTTTCAATTTATAGCTAGGAAGGAGGGACGAGGGTTTGGTTGTTAAAACCACCAAAGCTAGAAAATTGAGAAAATTTTGGCAACCAATAGGGAATAGCTTCCACACTAAAACAATGTTGGTTTTGGGCAAGGAATTCATAGCAGGTGTTATGAAAATCCAAAATCCATGCACCTACAACTTCCACACTGAGGATTTTGTTATGGTGGTATCAGTGGCAACGTTGGTTATGAATAGATTCAAAGGCCTTTTGGTGTTAAAAGGAAGCAAATATTAGCTAGGAGAGCAACGTTGGTTATGAGGTAAATTGATTTTGACAAACAAATTTGGGGGAGGCTCTCCTTCTAGCACTAGAAAACTATACCAACTAAAAAATTTGATTGTTGGAAGACCATAAATTCCAATACAATAGCTTTAACCCCGAATCCCTAGGGCCTTCAAAAAATGGGATCTAAGGTGCTTTGGATAATCCAATAGATCACCCAGGGACTTACAGAATGCAAAAGCAAATAATGCAAGAAGGAAAAATACAGATCTAAAAATTAAAAGAAACTACAAATTGCACACAAACCTGAAATCTTAAAACTTTATTAAAAAATAAAGAATGAGTTCAATAGATGTATATAAGGAGTGCTTGTGGAAGAGTAAAATGGATTCACTTTGATGGGGGTTCAAGGTTTGTTGAAGTTGATGCAACCAACTCCATGATCCAGAAGTCCTACCATACTCCTAATGTTATCAAATCCCCTCTATTGCTACCTCAAATTTGTAATGTTAACTACTGCTAGGGGGTTGAGAGGTGTGAGGAATTTGGTTACCAAAGTGTTCTATGCTAGGAGTTGAAAATCTTGGGAGTGCAGCGTAAAGACCAAAAACTCACAAATCTTAGGGGGGAAAATGGATGTTATAGGGCCATAGGGATTCCATGCTAAGGGGGGTTTGAGAAGCTACATTTTTGCAAGTATGCAAGAGCTCTTAGATGCTGCAAAATGCCAAAGCATGTAAATGTAAAAAGTGTGTAACCTCAAAATGGTGTTTCAAATTTGTTCTTATAGGTTTTGGGCCATGATTGGGGCTACAAATTGGCTACAAAATGATTGATAGATTGGCTACAAGTTTCTATCACGTACAAATGAGATGGATGCCATTTTTTTTTGTTGAGGGAGGGGGGAGAGAGAGGTGGGTAGGGGGGATGAGGTGTGGGGATGTGGGTGGGGTTTGGGTTGGGTTTACTATGTATGGAAAGTTCCATATCCCCATGTCCATTCTATTTACTATAAATAGTAACAAGCGCATACCATCTATGCTGGCTTTGTTCTTTCATGTTGGGTCTTCAACCTTTCTTGCTGGAGTGCATGGTCAATGTTGAAGTCAATGGAGCATTAAAATCTAGTCTCTACTACTTCTACATTGGGAGGAAGGTGAGTTAATGCTAGGGGGATGAAGGAATCAACATTGGGAGGGAAGGTCAAACCCCTCCACATTGGCCATTGTGGGTTCCTCATCCTTCCACATTAAAATCTATCCCTCCATGTTGGGAGTAGGTGACCCAGATGCCCCCATGCTAAGGGTAGCTAAAATCTACCCCCTGAAAGTGTTTCCAATGTAGAAAAGTCTATTGCCCCCATAAAACCCATCAAATTATCATTTTTGGCATCCCAAAAGGCATTTTGACCCTCCTAGTCCCAAATATAGACAATACATGACCTTTTCCCATTTGGGGAATGAGACTTTGACCACTTATGAGGCATTTTTCAACCTCAAAAGTATGAAATATATGAGATTGCCCCTCATAAGTTACAATTCTCACATTTATAATGAAGTTTTTCCTCGGGTTTCATGAGGTGAAGGCTACATGATGAAAAATGATTACAACATGTGAATTTTTGTGGTGTTTCAATATCCACATGGGTAGACCTTGAAGCAAAGAAAGATTAGATACAATGTTGCTATGGGATGATCCGTAAGAAATACATCGTACTAACTAAAGTAGAGCATGCTTACTTCAAGATAGTAGCCTATCACTTGAATCCTACGGTAAGGTTGAGTAAGGTTACAACCTTCTTTTTCCATGCATACATCGCTCTAAGTGCTAAGTTCCTCATCAACCTCCCTTGGCTCATCCACCTCAAAATCGAGAAGCTCTTCAAAGAAAATAAGAAAGAGAGGATGACACTCCCCTTTTTGTATCTTATCAAAAAAAATCTATCAAAGGTGAGGCATAGCACATCATGCCAATTACATGCTTTTCCATGCTCTTGTCACATCTTGGCAAGATATGATGAAAGATAAAGTAGCTTCAAAGCTACTAGAAAAGGAGCATCCACGACCACCACCTACCAAAGAGACCACACTAGAGGCCTAAGAAGCTACTGAAAGAATTCAAAAACTTTGTGCACAATTGCTATCAAAACTACACGTAAGGCAAGTGGTGGATAGCCATCAGTCTACCATCTAGCATTGAGCCATCTCAACGATGTTATCCAAACTGTTAGCTAGTTGGAGGAGATAGTCCCACTATTCTTGACACAAAGAACACATGTGCTTGCAAGAATGAATTTGAGAACTAGGGAAGTTAGAGTATCCATCCCTAGACAAGAGCTCCCTGAAATATTTGGGAATAATACAAATTTTTTAGTGCATGTGGAGGAAGGCAAGGGGGCAACTATCTTAGTGATACAACACCATGGGTAACAGATAGTGGTAGAAGTGGTGGCCGAGGCCTTGAATGCTTATTTAGTAGCCATGTTAGACATACTTCTTTGAAAGATGTATGAGCTTCTGTAGGTATAGGAAGTGCTTGACTGAGTGCAACCCAACATGAGGAGGTGGGACTAACTAGTGGGAACTAGGCAACCACTTCTGGAGATCTTTGATCTTTTGAATGAGATTACAGTAACCCAGTTGAAGCTGTTAGAGACAAAGGACAAGATCATCATCGCTAATGCCTAGCTATAGGTAGCCACTACTAAAAACTATTCATTGGATGCTAAAGTTGTGAAGTTGAAGGCCCATCTCTCTACTTCTTCCATTCTCAACCTGAACCTTAATAGAGGTGAAGCTTTCCAATAGCTTTAGCAAAAACTTAAAGAGGTTGAGAATGTAAAGGAGATGAAAGTATTTGATGCCTCCTTATCGAAAGCACTCACATTCAACAACGATAAGGACTTGGCTCAAGTCCTCAATGAAAACTTGATCATCACCAAAGATATTCATCACTTGTGGAATGTTGAGGAACAAAAGAATAAAATTGTCAAATTTTTATGATAACAATAGGAGTAGCTAGCCAAGGTGAACCTTGACTTGAGGAGGTTGGTAGCAAAAAATAGAAATCTCTCTATGGAGGAAGTTCCGGTGCTTTGCCAAAAGATGGCCATCTAGGTAGTTGCTTGGAAAAATAAGTTCCTAAAGTTTGAAAAGGTGAAAAATCATTATAGAGACCGGGTTGGACTCCTCAAGGAAATGATTAAGAAAGAAATTCAAATGGCCAATGCGAAGATGAACAAAGCACTCCAGCAACTCCAACAAAGAGGCAATGTATGGCAACCAATCTTTAATAACTTAAACACATACAATAAAGCTGAAATTCACCTAAAGGAGATGCAAATAGAAGAGATGATAGAATACATAAAGCTCACCAACCTCCAATATGCAAACTTGGCTTTGTTAATTGTGGGAATGCCAAGGACAAAGCTAGAGGAACAAGTGGTTAGTTCGTACCTCCTCTATAAGGCTAAGTTCAAGCATCGTAAAGAGACTAAACAAAATTTGGAGATAGCCAACACATAGCTTGAAGTCCTCAAGAGCTAATTCACTAATTAACAATCAGTTGTTAAGGACCTGGCTAGAAGAATGAACAATTACCATAAGTTGCAAAACCTTGTCAAGATGTTCGACATTGAATGGAAAGAATTCACAATGTGGTTTATAACTGCTAAGTAGTTGTTGCCAACAATGTCTTGCTCGTGGGACATCCTCGTACCATCCCACATTAGCAAAGCCATGTGAACTGCATACGATCCACATAGCAAAGAAGAGAAAATGAAAGCATTGTTGGATGCTTTTCAACTTCCTCCTAAAGCAGCAACTACAGCAAGATAGCCTCAATTGTGACCACTACCACATGTACCAAAGCCTAGAGAAGGTCCTTTAGCACCCTGGGAGCCCCCACCTCCTAGCACTATTTGAACTTCGTCCCATCTACAACAATTAGAGGGATCCTGGTATCAATGTTGTAAAAGGTGTCCAATTTTGTTGTCCTAGATACTGATGAGACGCGACTTACACTAGGCCACGATATCGCGTACGCGATATCGCGGCCGTCGCGATATCACGTCTTCTCCTGCGATATCGCGTACGCGATATCGCGTCCCGCCGCCATATCTATAAATAAGAGGTGGCACTCCCTTCATTTCCCAATCCTGGCTAGTGTAGCGAAGCTCTGGCAAATTGATCACTCCAGAGTTAGAATTTTTCCCCATGTGCCCGTAGTAGGAGTCCTAGAGTGAACGGCTCTTTATTCGAGCATCTTGTAACCTGAACCCAAGTTGTGTACGGCAATAAAGACGAACTTGATTGGATAAACCTTGCAGTACATGGTTTTATTGCTTTATTTCCTGCTTTCCTAGTGCGTTCAAGTACGACTTGATTACGAGCGTCTACGGACGTGTACGGCTAGTCAAGGAATCGGCTGCTTGACGCAATGCATGAGTACGACTCAATTACGAGCATTGGATGCTTGGTAACCCAGTAGCGTATTCCAGGATTCTGCGCTTGGTAACTCCCGGGTCTAATGTGTACGGCTAGTTGAGGAATCGGCTGCTCATTGCTAGGCTAGATCGTGTGATAAGTACGACTTAGTTACGAGCACCCACGGGTGTGTACGGCTGGCTAAGGAATCGGCTGCTTATCACACGTAGGCTAAATAGGTGCCTCAGTACGACCACTTCGAGCACTTGCGTTACGTGTGGCGATCCCAGTAACGATTAGCGTTTGGTAAGCTGCAGTTGCATAGTTCAGGGTGTGTCCGGCAAGTGGGAACGGATGCTGACGCTAGTTAATTTAGACTTAGATCTTAGTTAGAGTTAGTTTAGTTTTCTCAACCCTTCCTCCTGGTAGCATAGAAGATAAGCCGAAAATACCAAAAAAATCACATACCTCAGACTTGCTTAACCATACACCGTGACACATACAAGCAAGCCTGGGAAGACAACGAACGATTAACCCCAAGTGTTTCTTGTGGCGTTAAGGCATTTAGTCTACGGAGTTCGACCGGATCGTGCGTGTACGCTCGTATTCGTATGGTGGAGTGTAGGGGTACCTCGCCACTCATCAAATACCTATTTTGTAATTTTCTATAACTCAGCACTTAGAGTCAATCAGTAGTTAGCTAGTCAATCAATAATTTCATACCTTCCCAATTTTGTAAGAACCTCAATCCTATTTATGTTTACTCAAGGATGAGTTTTTACTTAGTTGTGAGTGTATGATGAATCACGTCAACTACTACATTGACGAGCATATGTTGATGCAACTTCATCGACATCGCCCCATCGATGTAGCCTTATCAATGCATGGAAATATGCATTAATGCAAATGTGTTGATGCAGTGTCATGTCAAGCCTATATAAATGCATGCAACCACTGCATTTATGGCACATTAAGTCAATAACATAGTTGAACTCTTGCAGTATTCTTTCTTCAAAGTTAGAATATTTTCTAAGTGCTTGTAGTAGGAACTCACGTAATTGTTCAAATCTTTATTCGAGCATCTTGTCCCTAAACACATTGAAGTGACCAACAATAAAGACAAGATTCTTCACATTCCTTGTAGCAGTTGGACTAGATTAATATTCCTTACATGCACTTCATTATTAATGCAATTTACATTCTTATCTTAATTAATTAATATGCTTCATAATGAACACATAAGTATGATCACTTTGAGCGTACCGTTCAATGGTTGGTAATCCTAGTATTGGCAATTTGGTGTGCCCAGTAATTGACACTTGGTAACTCAGCAGCATTGATACGAGTTCAAGATGTGTACAAGTGGGCTTCAATACTTATGTTAGGATAGTTAGCTTAGAATCGTTAGATAGCTAGAGTAGTTAATTTATGAATCATTTATCTTTACTTCAATGCTTTGGATTAAAGCTATAAAACTATAAAATATAAATAAATATCATATGCCTTAGCTCACACTTAACTATACATGAGAACCTACACAAGTGAGAGGTAAGAAGGAAATACTTAGGAACTACTTGCTACTAATCAAATGGTTAACGCAGATGTTAAGGTTGATGATATTTCCTTTTTAAGAGGATAATTGTTAGTAGGTATAGTATTGATATTTGATGAAGGTTGGTTAGTGGTTGGATGGTTAGCATTACACATTGGAATCAAACTTATAACTTAAAATTTCCAATTTAAAAGCCTTAATTAAAACCTAGAAAGAGCTTTACTTGTTATCGCTTAGAAAAGAAAAATAACTTACACACTCAAGAAGAACCATTCATTATCATCATGTGCTTTTAATCCAACATAATAAAGGCCATTCTTCGTAATTTAAATATGCGAAGGATTATTCTCTCATGCGTGTGTTTAACGAATAAAAACGTAATCGGTTTATTTTCCTGAGCTGAGGTAACAAAATGCGATCGCGAGCATAGTGTGGTCTTGACTGTTAACCAACGTCACGGAATATCTGTTCTCTAAAGAATTTACCTGCGAGCTCGTTAGCAGAGAAATGCCGGATAAAAAATGGTATTTACCTGCTAGGTCGTTAGCAGATTAGAAATTATGAATCTAGTCGAATAGTCAAATAAATTTTCTTAAAAGAGTATCTGAAATAGTTCCAGACATCCTACGATGATCACCCTAGTGACCTCAAGCAGGATTGTGGTGTTATTAAATGGTATTCGATCTTTTGGCAACTTTTACTGATCTCATGGACGGTTGCACAAATTGCAAATCTTAATAATAAGGTTTAGTGGTTAAAACATAGTTAATAAAATCTATGAAAATTTTTTCAAAAGCCATTATAAATGATAATGATCAGGCTTCGCATCTTCTCTGGACAGATAAATCATAAACCATGAAATTTTTTCCAATACAACGCCACTTTGAAATTTTCTATCATTTAAATCTCAGTTTTATATCTTGAAATTTTATGCACGTTTAAATTTTTAGAAAAACGATCTTTTTGGACCTCAAATATTTTTTAAACTTTATGGTTGCATATTTGAAAGTTTATGCAGATTTAAATTTTTCAGAAACTATAAACTTTTTAAATCCCAAATAATTTCTTAAAACCTTCACTCATATACTTGCAGATACTAATTTTAATTGATTTATTACCTGCAGTCGCCTATGTTTATTTGTTTTTTTTTCAAAGGGTCAATGGTTGATTTCGGCAAGGCAACAATGACGTGGAGATGCTCCAGGATTACGGCTTTCTTGGCGGCATTTAGAAGCATATAAACGAGTAAAGAAATACCTCAAACTGTTGCAGTTAACATGTTTGCAAACGGTACTTAATCTGCCGACGAAACTCTGCATGTTAATTAGATCTTGGAAATGTGTTGGATAAATTCTGCATTTCAAGAAGGAATCCTGGTGCATCACGACAATGGTGATGATGCTGGATTCTGACTTTAATCTGAGACATGTCGACTTCAGAGCTTGTGCATCCTCTGACTTCTCACACGCAGACAACCATGAAAATTGGAATGCGGGCCAGAGCTTTCTATGCATTCTTGACCTCACTCTGTCTAAAAAATGCCGACCCTGAAAATGCCACGCAAACGGATTTGTGTTTTCAATTTTCAGCGTTTTTATAATGAGTTTGAAATTCTTCGTTGCAGAAGCTTCCGAATTCTTCAAAACTGAGACTGGCAGGAGAATGGTCAATCCATTCTTTGTGGGTTTCAATCCAAGTTGCAGAGAAAGATATGGCTCTGGCTTCAACAATCACTGTGGTTTTAGGGAGCATAAGCTTTTTCCTGTTCTGGGTGGTAGCAGTTTTCCCATCTCTTCCATGTCTTCCCATCGGCAGAACAGCAGGATCCCTTCTGGGGGGATTGCTCATGGTAGTTTTCAAAATCTTATCTCCAAATCAGGCCTACAATGCTGTGGATTTATCTGTTTTAGGGCTTCTCTTTGGAACAATGTTGGTCACCGTTTACTTGGAGAGAGCAGATATGTTTCAGTACCTTGGCCGCGTGCTTTCATGGCGGAACAAAGGGGGCAAGGACCTGCTCTGCAGAATCTGCCTTGTTTCCGCCATTGCCAGTGCCCTTTTCACCAATGATACTTCTTGTGTTGTGCTCACAGAATTTGTTCTCAAGATTTGCAGGCACAAAAATCTGCCCCCTCTGCCGTACCTACTTGCCTTGGCTTCCAGTGCCAACATTGGGTCAGCTGCAACTCCCATTGGGAATCCCCAGAACCTTGTGATTGCAATGCATGGCCACATCTCTTTTGGGAAATTCTTGGCAGACCTGGTTCTGGCTATGCTTGTGGGCATCTTGGTTAACTGTGGGATTCTGCTGCTTCTGTTTTGGAATCAACTTCGCCCTAAAATGGAGGATGGGAAAGAGAATTTTGATTGTATTGTTGAACTTTCTGATCTTGCAGAGGATGAGAGTATCAAGAGCCATAGATTTTCCCCACCTGCAATGTCTCGCTGTGGGTCTGGAAATAGTCGGATGGATGTTGATGGGGAGGAGCTGAATCAGGGGGATGTTAAGAAGAGTAAAGATGTAGAAAAGAAATTTGAGGAAGACTTGGAATCTGATGGTGGTTGCACTTCTTCAAGAGTGCAAAATGCAGAGTTTCTTTCGGAGAATTCAATTCAGATTGTAGAAGAATCATTGGGGGAACTAAGATCCAGTGGGTCAAGAAGGTCGGTTGAATGTGTAAGCCATGGTAAGCAAATAGCAAATGATGCATCTGTGGAGATGGGGAAGGAGGTGAAGAAGAGAAAGAGGAATTGGAGAGAGATTAGATGGAAGTTGTGTGTTTATGTGGTGACTCTTGGAATGCTTGTGGCCCTGCTTTGTGGGTTGGACATGTCATGGACTGCTATTGCAGCTGCAATTGTGCTTACCATTCTTGATTTTACAGATGCAGGTCCCAGTTTTGACAAGGTATGCTAAAAATAGCCATGTATGTACAGATTTCGTTATTTTAAGAGAACTTGTTTGAGTATCATGTCGGCCATGGCAAGTTGGTTATATCTACAGTCGGATAGTGTTCGAAATTTTGAACTTGGAGCTGACATGAAAACATTTCAAATAGCTTAAGCTTTAGCCCTCAATAGGGCTGAATTCGAAAGATATCTCAGGTAGCAACCCCTTATGGTTAAGACTGAGGACAAGGCTAGGATCACGATGAATAATTGAGATTAATGTTTCGGTATTATGGTTATAACAGGGTAGTCATTCTGTTAGAAGACTTTTGGTTAATTGTCTTGAAAAAAAGTGAACCCACGACACTGTATTTCAGTATTTGGAATAAGACTTTAGATCATGATCTGGGTTCTGGACTGGGTTGTCCGAGGTAGAAAATAAACTCTGATTAAAATCACGCTGTCGGATGCTCGGATTTAGAATAACATTCGGGGATTGGAGAAGAAATGCTTAACTTTGCAAAAAGTTTTGAGGAGAAAAAACTGCAAGACATTTAGGCATCAAAAGTGGGTAAACCCATTTCAAGAGAATCACACAACTAAGTCCCGTTAACATACCTTAGATTTAATTTTCTTGATTGTAGATTAGGTTGATTTCATCGAACTTAGTAGTGGAAATTAACTAGGATCAGTTCCTGAATTTCTCTATTAATTTAATTTCTTTGATATCTTCCAGTGTAATATCCTATTTTGCTTTAATTATTTGTTGCAATGAAAAAGTAAATTAAGTTTTCGTAGTTTCTTCATTCTACTCTCATCACCATGATCTTGATGCTGTTACCCTATCAGCATGGGTAACCCGGTAAGGCAGGTGAATGATTTCATGACGTGTTTCCTTAATCTTCCTCTATTTGTATTTAAATAAAACAGAGCTTGTTTTGCCTCTTGGCCAAGATTCATATACAATATGATCTGATGATAGCACAGTGATCTGAGTTTTATGATGCACCCTAAAGTGGTTTCCTGTAGCTCTTTGCTAAATTGTTTCCTTAGTTTTTCCAATTGCAATATAATTTCATAGAATAAGAATAAATGGTCATAGAATAAGAATGCTTAGGTAAAACTGAATTACCTGGAGATCTTGGATATTGACTTCAGTTTTGGTACTGAATGATTTCATATTAGCTGGTTATGGTTCAAAATTCCTTATCATTTCATCAAGAATTGCCAAACCACATACTGCATACTATTGGCTGTTGGGTATATTTAGACATTGTTTAAGCCTGTTAGTTTACTGCTAATAAATCAAGGGTCATGGGTAAGAACTAATATTATGAGAGGGTCCAGAAGAAGACAATAAAATTAGGTCATGCATATCTGAAATTGATGCTCCGAATTTCCATGCCTATTCCTTGAAGCTGACATTCTTTATTGTTGTAACGGATAAAACAGGTCTCATATTCACTGCTGGTATTTTTTGCGGGTATGTTCATCACTGTTGATGGCTTCAATAAGACAGGCATACCTGCGACATTTTGGGATTCTATTGAACCTCACGCCCACATTAATAGTGTGAGTGGGATGGCAGTCTTGTCATTCACTGTAATTCTTCTGTCAAATATTGCCTCTAATGTTCCAACAGGTTATTCTCTCACCTTACAAACTATTGAGCTTTCGTACACATTATTCTGTTACTAGGAAACATTCAGTTTCAGAATTTCTTTTTGCTTTGAGCATTGAACTGTAATTATCTGAGATATACAAAATATGTTTTAAAAGAACATGAAAACCTGGTGACGCTGAAACTAGCACCATGAATTTTAATTAAATAATTAGTCATTCTGAACTTTAACTGCACATTGAATGATTTTAAATATTTTGGCAGGCGCACTTCTAAAAATTGGGTAATCAATTACTATTATTATTTTTCAGTATTACTGCTCGGTCCTCAAGTTGCAGCTTCTGCAGCAAAAATCAGTCCAACTACTGTGACAAAAGCATGGCTCATCTTAGCCTGGGTTAGCACGGTAGCAGGCAATTTGACCTTGATAGGATCAGCTGCAAATTTGATTGTATGCGAACAAGCAAGAAAAGTCCAGTCCTTTGGATACTACCTGTCATTTTGGAATCATATAAAGTTTGGACTTCCAGCAACATTGATAGTTGTGGCTGTTGGCTTACCCTTGATCAGGAGTTCGTAATTATTCACAATTTATGTTTCAAGACTCCTCATTTGATGGACGACCTTACAGTTATTCAAGGTAAGAGCCCCACTAGCAAAATGAAACTATTTGTCTGGAAGCAAATGGAAAGAGGAAGTGCAACCTTGAAATGAAGAACAAGTGGGTGTATTGTTTAGATTTTCTAAGCATATCAGAGCTGTTATGAACCAGATTCTCAAAGACGATCAGTACTACTAAAATTTTCACTGTTTTATATAATATGGGTGTATTGTTTTTTCTAAGAAATTTAGGGTGGCTATTGGAAACTGTGGTAGGTAAATAATCAAGCAAAATATTTATGTTCTTGCTTGTTAAGAAAGACTCGGAACTATTTACTGGTGTAAACTCGTTGACATTATATGCATCGAATCGTCTTGGTGATTTATTTCATCAACACTGTACATATCGAGTATTTTAAGCAAAGAATGTGAAATTTGGACAGCTCTGGGTGAATTTTTAATTGTTCATTTTATTTCGTTTCTTGATTATTTTGGTTTACACCATGAAGGGTAGGTTACAAATTCTTTTGAAATATTGATGCTGTCTGGCACATTGGGATTAGAATATGGCGCTGGCTACTGAGTTATCGTTAGCCGTTTGCCTCTATAAGAGCTAAAGTTTGATCTATTTGTAATTTTTCTTCCCATATAAATAAGTAAATAACAGAATTCTTCACGGCTATTTTTGAGATGTGAAAACACTTGAACTTATTGTCTACTAATTCATATGCTGCATGAGTTTCTGATATCAGATCGCACATAAAATGATTGTAATCACAGAAATCATTTCTTCCAGTTGGAAGGGGCGAGCTGCTCAGCAGCCTCATCTACATTGAAAATGTACGCATCTACATCACAGAGACATAAATGGATATTTGAAGAGGAAGATGCTCAAAATTAAGAGTAATTTCATCAGTAGAAATATTACAAAGTATCAGGATTTAGAAATCCAAAATGCAGTCTTTGGTCAGACAGCAGAACCAAAGACTGCAGAAAAGTAAAGCTACCGGCAGCTGCAACCCATTAAAAAAAAGGCAATGCATAAACATACTACTGAGATCCAGCGAGATGATTAAGAGACCTACCTCAAAATAAAGACGAAGAAAACATGATCTATAGTTCTGGGTTGTGCTTCCTTCACAAGTATAAATTTTTGATTTGATAAGATCAGGGCCAGAGCCAGGCTAACGTGCATGAATTGCACAAGATCAAGTCCTCCAAATAGATATATGATCGAACATTACATATATACCTTTTGTGAGCATACAAAATGTGCAATCCATGCTTGTTAGCCGGGTACTGATCCTGACGGTAATTGAACAGAGAATACACCAAATTTCTTCATAATGTTTATCGTGATATGTACAGGGTCACTTGTTATTGTTTATATATTACTGCTGCCACCAAACAATGTGTGACTTAACCTCGAATAAGAAAGTGGTGAACCAACCAAATTGGTTATGAATTTTATGGGAAATTGATGAGGAAACAGTATTATTGGCCAGGTTGAGCATCACATTCAGTGTGAGTGCAGAGCCGTATAAGCACCGCTTCAAAGACGGTTATGGCTGTGTCATCAGCAAACTCATGTTTATTGGGTGAATACGTGGTCAGCTAAAAAGGCTTTTGGATATTTTTATCTTTCCTCACAAGTCTCAGATGAGAAGAACAATATCCGATAAATTTATGAAATATATTTTTCTATACGACATAGTATGTGTACAAATAAGAAACCTACTAAATAATGACTCCATGGCCCAATGGATAAGGCGCCGGTCTACGGAACCGGAGATTCTGGGTTCGATCCCCAGTGGAGTCGGTCCGGAATAGTTCTTGCATGCTTAAACTATTTTTTTTTTTTTTTCGGAATTTCGCATAGAAGTTGTGACTTAGAGGATTGTTCAACTTCTGGCTGTAGTCTAGTGGTAAAAATTCCACGTTAGGGCCGTGGAGACCTAGGCTCACTACATTATCAAAACGTAAATAAAATACTTATCATGGAGAGGTTACCCAAGAAGATTTATCTAAAGAGTAAAAATAGATTACTATCATCATCATTATCCTAGCCTTCTCCCAACAAATGGGGTTGGCTACATGAGTTTTTTTTTTTTCACTGGATATTTTTCAATAATTTTAAATTAAATATTGGCACAAAAATTATGAATTCCACAACTTTGAATGGAGCTATGCTAACTCCACCACATTATCAAAACATAAATAAAATACATATCATGAACCATACAATGGAAGAGATTACCCAAGAAGATTTATCTAAAGAGTAAAAAGAGATTACCATCATCATCATTATCCTAGCCTTGCCCCAACAAAATGGGGTCGGCTACATGAGCTCTTTTTTGCCATTGGCCTCTATAAAGAGTTAGATCTTTGTTTATTTGTAGTTTCTTCAAATAATCTTCGATTGGATTTTCCCATGTCATCTTTGGTCTTCCTTTCAATGGCTTTCCTAGAATAGTGATGTCACAACCTTTGCTTATAGGCTTATTGTCTAATTTTCTTTGCCACCATTTTTGTAACTTATTTGAAATAGAACCCACTCCAAGTCTTCCTCTAATGTTTGTATTATGTAATTTATCTTTTCTAGTAACGTTTAACATCCATAGAAACATATACATTTCTACCACACTGATTTGTTGTTCATTCCTCTTTTGTACGGCCTAGCATTCAACATCATATAAGATAGTAGGCCTAACTATTGTCCCATAAAATTTCCCCTTTAATTTTATTGGTATTCTTTTATCACATAGAATATCACAAGGGTGCCTTCATTTTGACTATCTTGCCTCAATTCTATTTTTGATATCTTTATCAAATTCACCATCTCATTGGAAGATTGATCCTAGGTAAAAAAACTGTTTGCACTGAGGGACTTTTTTTTTTTGGCCTTGAATAGTCACTTCTATTTCACCACTATTTATGCTATTATTAAAATTGCATTTCATATATTCTATCTTACTTTTGCTAATTTTTAAGCCTTTTGATTCTAAAGCATGTATCCATTTCTTTATTTTAATAGCAATATTTTCTTAATATGTATCACCAACACAATATCATCTACAAATAGCATATACCAAGGGATTTTATCTTGTATTTTCTTTGTTAATTCATCCATATTAATAGCAAATAAGTATGGGTTAAGTGCAAACTTAATGTAGACCTTATTAGCGCCTACTTTGGACCACACTGCTTTGTTAATCTTTTCTTAATGTTGTGATCGAAAACCTTGATTACTAGAAAAAACCAAGGATCCTCAATGCAGCAATTCCCCAACCCTGAATCCCTAGGGCCTCCACTAGAGAAATGGGATTCAAGGTACCCTAGTTGGTTTGACAAATCAACCAAGGATTTATGAGATGCGAAATGTGGGAATATAAACAAATCCAAATAATGCATAGAAGATAAATTTATTTTTTGAACACAAAACTCAAAACTTAAAACTTTATTAAGAAAGAATAAAGAATAAGTTAGAGAAATGTGTACAAATGGTGCTTGGATAAGCAAAAATGGGATTCACTTATGCAAGAGTTCAAAGCCCGTTGAAGCCAATGTGATCTACTTCACAATTTGGGTGCTAAGCCACTCTTAATGCTATCAAACCTTCCTTCACTACTACAACCTTAGATCTACAAGTTGGATCACTGTTGGGGGGTGAGAAAAGTGGAAAATTTGGATGCTAAATTGCTCCACACTGGGGTTTGGAAATCCTAGAGGTATAGTGTTAACACCCAAAATCGACAAATCTTAAGGCTACAATACTTCTATACTAGGGTTCAAGAGAATGCAAGTATGGGAACTTGCAAAAGCTCTCGAGTGCCTAAGAATGCCCCAAGTGTGGAATTCTGAAAAATGTTGTGTATGCCAAAAAAAATTGCTTGATAATGCTGAACTTGTTTGAAATTGTTGAACAAAAAAATGCTAAACTTGCTAAAAATTCTAGAACCTCTCAATGCTGTTTGAGTTTGGATTTTATAGGATCTTTGGGTCATGAATGGGGTTGCAAATTGGCTATGATTTGGCTACAAATTGGTTGTCAAATGGCTATAAATTTGCTGCCATTTTAGGTAAGATGGGTGCCCAAATTTAGGGGCTTACCATACATAGTATGTGCTTCCCCCCATGTCTATTTTGTTTACTATAAATAGTACCCAGGGCACACCTTCCACGCTAGAGATGAATCTTCCACATTGAGCTCTCCACTATGTTTGTTAAAGTGGTTGGTCAATGTTGAAGTGCATGAAGTGATGGATTTTTGCTTTTGTGGCTTCCACATTGGGGGATTGAATTTTCCACGTTGGAGATGAAAACTTGACGTTAGGGGGAAACTTTTATGCTAAGAGGGAAAAGTTTCCATGTTGGGGAAAAACTTCTATGTTGAGGAAGGAATATTTCCAAGCTATGCATGTGGTCTCCATGTTGAAGGAAAAAGGTTTCCAAAACCCCCATCCTTCCACATTGAGGGTAGGTGAGATCTACCCCCTACATGTGTTTCTAGCATAGAAAAATGTATACCCCTCATAAAACCCATCAAATTGACTTTTTTAACATTCCAAAAGGCGTTTTTGACCCCTCCCCCCCTCTCAAAGCCCAAATATAGATACTAGGTGACTTTTTTTACGTGGGGAATGAGGCTTTAACCACTTATGAGGCATTTTTCAGCCCTGAAAGTATAAAGTATGTGAAATTGTCCATTGTGGGCTACAATTTTCACATTTACAATGAAGTTTTGCCTTGGGTTTCATGGGGTGAAAGCTTCATGATGAAGATTGACTATAACATGCAAATTTTTATGGTGTTTCAATTGCCCTTCTTTGTTGGTGCTTGGAAGATTAACTCAAGAGACATCAACAAAGAATATAAAACACCACTACATATCATAACACTACAATGCATATAGGCCACATGAGAATCAAACTATCTAGGTTAGCACAGTTGCTAGTTTAAGGTCATGGTAGGCCATGATACCAGTTTAAGGCCTTGGCAGGCCATGTTGCTAGTTTAAGGTTGTAACGGATCATTAAAAGCAAGCTTTCTTGTTGATGATTATTAGCTACATGTAGTATGGCTTTGGATATGAATGATTGACTGGATTGACTAGCTCATTTCCATCCATGTTGGCTATTCTAAATGCTCCATTCTCATAGGCTCTAGTAACAAGGAAGGATGCACATGCTTACAAACAACCTTGAGGACTAGGTCCCCCTCCTTGATCTTGTGCATGGTCAAGTTATAATGATGTTTTTGCTTTTGCCTCTTTTGATAATGATCAATGTCAGCAAGCACTTGCATATGTCGCTCCTCCATCAAATCCAGGGCTGATATCTGTAACTCCTTATTTTTCTTATTATTGATGAACTTGGTCAAGGCTACTTCGAGCGATGAAACCTACAATTCAAGAGGTAAAATATCTTCAAAACCATAAATAAGGCTATAAGGGATCATGCTAGTTGATGAGTGGCAAGGTACCCCTACACTCAACCATACGAATACGAGCATTTCACGCACGATCCGGTCAAACTCCAAGGACTAAGTGCTTACGTGCCTTAATGGAACACTCAGGGTTAATCAATCGTTGTCTTCCCAAACCTACTTGTATTATCACGATTGTATGGTTAAGTAAGCTTGAGGTACATGATTTTTATAGCTTTTATATTTTTTTATGTCTTCTGCTAATAAAGGGGAAGGAAAGAGAACTAAGTGGCTAACTTACATTAACTATTTGTTAACTAGTTTCTAAATGTTCCTAACACCAGTATCCATTCCCACTTGCCGTACACATCCTGAACTAGTGCAACACTACTGGGATTACCAAACGCTAATTGTTACTGGGTTACCAAGCGCTACACGTATGCTCGAAGCGATTGTACTGAGTGTATTTAACTAAGGGGGTTGAAGGTTGAGAGAGATATTAATTAGCTAGGAAAGCATTAAAAATAATTAATTACTACTTAGCTTCATCGGTATGCTGCAAGGTTTATCATAAAGTTCTTCTTTATTGCCGTACACAAAATTGTGCTCAAGTACAAATTTCTCGAATAAAGATCCATTCACTCTATGACTCCTACTGCTGGCACACGGAAACAATTCTAACTCTGGAATAAAAAAACTACAAGAATCTGGCTAAGGGTCTAAGTCTAACTCCCCTGGAACAAAGGGTGCCGCCTCTTATTTATAGAAGATGAGGTAGGACGTGATATCATGGCTCATCACTAGTTGTCAAGTGATAGGTTGTTTTTTATACCCATAGTTCATGGGCAAGTAGCTCATGTCATTTCTGTTTGCTGTTGTTGAGCATCTACTTGAGCAAGTTGATGATTGCCTTGTTGCTTGCTTCCGCTTGTCTATTGGCTTGAGGGTAGTAAGGTGACAAGAAAGAATGCTTAATGCTTAGGTTGTGATAAAAATCCTTGGTTTCTTGGCTACTAAATTAAGGTCCATTATCTGTAACTATGGTCATGGGTATGCTAAAACGAGCTACAATGTCATCTAGGATAAATTTGCAAACTTGTTTAGATGTGATGTTCCTTAGTGAAATAGCCTCAATCCACTTGGTAAAGTATTTGGTTGTAGTGATGATGAAGCTATGTCCTATGGAAGACTTAGGCATTATGGGTCCAATGATATCCAACCCTCATCGTTGAAATGACCATGTTATCTAGGTTGTATGTAACTCAATTAGTGATACATATATTAGGTTAATATATCATTGGCATGTGTCACATCACTTAACCTTTTGCAATTAGTCATTTTCCATATGGGGCCAATAGTAGCCTAACCATCTAATCTTAGAATCCATGGCTCTAAGTCCTATATGTCCTCCACACACTCCCTCATGAACCTCCTTTAGGATTGTTCCAGCTTCAGTTTTACCTAAGCACTTTAAAAGCATGCCATCATAAGATCATTGACATAATGTGTTATCACCTACAACGACATACTGCTTCGATCTCTTGCATATGGTGTCCTTCTAAGTAGTAGTTACACCTTGTGAGGATTCACCATGCATAATGTAAAATTTGAGATCATCATACCACTTCTTGGAAGGAGCAGTATGAATGATGGCCATAAAGGTATCGTTAGTGTTTTGTGTAATGGAAGTAGCACAATCCACAGTTAATGTGGACAACTTGCTAAACACATCTACCATCACACTAAGGGCTAATGTTGCAATTTTATCAACTACAATGTTTTCGTTTCTAGGTATGTGTTGGAAATCAATGTCTATGAATTGTTGTAATAACTACTTTCCTAGGTCACAGTAAGGCTATAAGTACTTAGCTTTGCATGCATAGTCTTTGATTACTTGGTTAACCACAAGTTGTGAATCACCTTTGATGGCTAGGCATCTAATTTCTAGGTTACAAGCTACCATTATTCATTTGATCAAACCCTCATATGCCACTATGTTGTTGGTACATGGGAACTTAAAATGATAGGCAAAGCATCAGATCTCACTAGGTGCGAATGTTACGATGGCAACAACACTAGCCCCATGGGCAGTTGAAGCTCCATTGAAGTTCATGACTACCTCATAATCCTTGGGCACTTAGCTAACTAGGTTAATGTGTTCATTAGGGAACTCAAGATCTATGGTTGCTTGGTCATTAATAGGTAAAATTGTGAGTTGTACAGTTATAGCCTGACCTTTTGTTGAGCATTGAGAGATGTAATGGAGGTCGAACTCCATGGTTATGACTTTCCATTGGGCTATACAGCTACTTTCATAGATGTTGGTCATTATGGCTTTGAGTATGTTGTCCTTGCAAATTACGTTGACTTGGCTTTTGAAGAGTTAGTGTCTTTATTTCTTCAAAGAGAAGACTAGTGCTAGACAATACTTCTCCACTTTAGTGTATCAAGTCTTGTGGGGAACTAAAACATGGTTAAGGTAGTATACATGCATTTCTAATTCATCATCATGCTTCTGGTAGAGTAGAGAGGTAATGTATGTATCAAAGATGACAAGATAAATGTAAAATGATTTACCTTCTTATGGAGGATAAATTGTTGGCAGTTGTGTTAATTCTTGTTTAAGGTTTTCAAAGGCCTCTTTGCATTGAGTCATCTACTCATAGTGAACTCCTTTCTTAAGCAAGTGTTTCATGGGTTGTAACTTATCTATAAGCCTAGCAATAAACCTATGAATAAACTATAATCTACCTTGTAATCCCTAAAGCTCTTTAAGATTGATAGGTGTTGCTAATTCGGATATGGCCTTAACCTTATCAAGATCTACATGTATCCCTACTTCAAAGACTACAAAGCCAAGCATCTTACCAATCTTGGAACTGAAGACATACTTCTTAGAATTGAGCCTAAGCTCATATTTGAAACAATATCTAGGTCATTAGCATGGTCATTGACTATCTTAGATTTCATAGCTATGTCATCTACGTAATCATTAAGCAAACCTAACATGTAATCACTGAAGATATAGCTCATGGCTCTTTGGTATGTTGCTCTAGCATTTTTAAGGCCAAAGCACATCATGGTATAACAAAAAGTACCCCATGGGATCATAAAGGTCATGCTAAGTTGATGCTCTAGGTTGATCCTAATTTGGTTATATCCCAAGAATCCATCCATAAAGGACAACATGACATGTCCAACTATAGTATTGATAAGTTGATCAATACTAGGCAAAGGGAAGTCATCCATGATGGTTGCATTATTTAGGTCTCAAAAATCAATGCAAATATAGATACTCCCATTTTTCCTAGGAACTACCACTATGTTGGATACCCATTCTACATAATCGATAGCCCTAATGAAACTTGCTTGGTAGAGCTTTATGATTTCATTGCAAACTACCAAGGCCAAATCAGGTTTAATCTTGTGCACTTTTTTCTTAACTAGTCTAATGCTAGGGTCCAATATGATGTCATGCTAGATTAAATGTGGGTCTAGGCCTAACATATCTTCATATGACCAGGAAAATGCCTTAATGCTATTCTATAAGACTTTGGTGATGTCTTGGGCACATTGAGGCTCTAGTAAGGAACTTAGTTTAAGGGTTTTCTCCTTACCACTACGTGTTGTGATAGGAACCTCAACTAAAGAATCTTTAGTTATGTCTCTTGCTTCTAAGTCAAGGGTTTTGACTAGGTTTCTCTATTAAGGCTATGTGGTCTACAAGACTCTCAAACTTAAGATCTAGGCAATTAGGGTTGATACACCATTCAATATCATCGTGAGGTCCATGTAGATACAAAGGCAAATTAATTTACTCCTAGGTACTCATACTTTGATCCTACATGTCAACCAAAAGCATATTAAGTGGCCCCTAGATAAAAGTAAATAAATAATGTTAAAATAACATAAAACGCATGCAAATCTAATGTAATCAAGGCCATTCAAGGTCATTAGAAAGATAAGGTCAATTTGGAAAATTGCAATAGAGGCAAAAAAAGATCACATAAAGGTCAAACAAGGGGAATTATAAGGCTACAAATGGTCAACAAAGGCCACAATTTTTGCTAGTTTTAGACCTTAGTGGGCCATGATGCCAGTTTACAGTCTTAGTGGACTATGATGGCAGTTTAAGGCCTTAGCAGGCCATGGTCATATGGTGTCAAACGGTGGTTAGGAAAGGTCAAACCCCACTATTTGATATCATTTAAAGGCCAAACAAAGGAAAATAGAGCTATAATAAGAAAAACATGAACATATAAGGTTGTATAAAAGCCATAGAAGGTTAACAAGTTTAACAAGATAACATAAGTCTAAAAACAAGCTAAAACATTATGTAATAGGGAAAAAATCAAGAAAAATAGGTTATATATGATAAAATTTGGCTAGTATAGGTAAAAACATGATTAGGTTTTGTTAGTTTTAGACCTTAGTAGGCCATGTTTTAAGGCTACAGGGCTATTAGGTGAGTTTAGGCATTAATTAGGGTTATTTTTGGGTTGTTTGGACCTATAAATCAAGTGTTTTGAGGCTTCCATGTTGGGCTTAGCGTGGAAACAAGGACCTTTAGTATGAAAACTAAAGAAAATAGGTTTTGGGATGCTCAGAGTCTAAAACCAAGGTTTTGGAACCTTCCCAAGGTAGCACAAGGTTAGATCGATTAAAATTGGGTACTTTAAAGGTTTATAAAGGTCAAAAAGAAAGTTTTGAAGCCTTTCCCCCTTGTTTCCACATTAGCTAGCATGGAAAAGAGGGGGTTTAGCATGAAAAACCAGAATTAAAGAAAAAATGAGGTCAAATATGATCAAACAAGTGATTGGAGTCTAGATCTAAAACTTGTGCATCTCTTGGCTTCGTGTTGAGGTAATTTAAGGCTAGTTTGAGTGTCACTAGGTGTCAAAATAACTTTCCCCTCTTTTTTCCATGTTGGTCATAGTATCCTCAGCATGGAAAAATAGGGGAATACTTATTTTATGAAGTTAGAGTGATTTGGGGACACTATGACTAGGTTTCAAGAACCCTAGGGTCGTAGACTTCGATTCTACAAGCTTTTGGCTAACTTCAGATACGTTTGAAGGATGTTTAAGGGTAATTAAGGTCTTCCCCATATTCCCACGTTGGGGGAGTTACTCCAACATGGAAGAATGGGGGGAATGAGTTTTGGAGGTTGAAATAAGGTTAGATAAGAAAAATCTTGAGGCTATGTTATCCTAGGCTTCTCCAGCCTAGATCTTTGGCTTCTGGGAATGGCATCTTATCTCCAAAAGTAAAATAGTAGCTTTCCAAATTTTTTTCAATTTAGGGAAGTTACTTCAGCATGGAAGAAGCAATAATCCTAGATCTAGGCCAATTTGCATCACAATCGACCGTGCATGTTACCTCTTGGAGTTACCAGGGTTAAGGGCTATGGATTCATGTCAAAATTTAGCAGTTTTGAACATTCATAAGTGGTTTTTTCTATCCTTTTTCCACATTGGGGATGAAGATCATAGCATGAAAAATTAGGGGGAACCACCTTTTGGCCATCTAGGATCAGTTTCATGAAGTTTAATGGCTCCAATGATTGCTGCCAGGGTTCTAGAGTGCATGAAATGTCATTTAATGTTATTATGAGGTGTTTATGAGTTTCAAACAAGTTTCCCCTTGCGTTTACATGCTATGGATACCACCCTAGGCATGGAAAAATGGATCCCTAGTGTGAAGAATCATGCAACTTAGATCTAGAGTAATTTTGACCTCAATCGAGTGTGCATGTCAACCTCTAGGGTGAGTAGGGTTAAGGACTAGGGTTTGGCATCAAATTTTGGTTATTTTGGATATTTCTAAGATTTTTTTAGGCTTATAAATTTTTTCCATGCTAGAACTAAGATTCTAAATGTGGAAAACTAGGGGAATCAATTTTTATCCTTCTGACATTAGTTCCTTGAAGTTTGAAGGCTCCAAATGATGTCGACAAGGTCCTAGAGTGCATGCAAGCTCAGTTAATGTTGTTCTAAGGTAGTTATGAATTCCAAATAGGTTTCCCCCTTAATTTCCATGCTAAGCAGCATGGACCAAAGAATTTCCAATGTAGAGACACCATAAAACTTTGATATAGTCTAGTTTTGACTTCAATTGACCATGCATGTCAGCCTTAGGAACTATCAAGGTTGAAGGCTAGGGTGTGGAGTCAAAGCAAGTTAGTTTATAGGTTTTCCAAGTGGTTTTTGACCTTCCCCCTCTTTTTCCATACTAGGGATAGTATTCTCAATGTGAGAATTGGGGGAAAATAGATTTTTATACTTTTGCATTAATTTTGATCATGCATGTAGGTCCCCAAGGTTGCTAGTGATGATGGTCAAAGCCTAGTGTTAAAATTTTCCTATTTTGAAGGTTGATGAGTGGTTGTTGAGATTCCCTCATTTTTTCCATGTTGGGGCTTCCATGCTCAATGTGGAAAATTGGGGGTTTGTGGTCACTTTCAGTTATGCATGCGGGATTCTAAGGTTACTACTATTGACTACTGCCATCTATTGTTGAAGTTTGGCTTTTTCAAGGATCACTAGGCATTTTTTGGGATTTCCCATTTTTTTCATGCTAGGGATTCCATGCTCAGTGTGGAAAATTGGTTGGGGGGTGGGGGGTGGGAAGGTTTTTAGCCCTTTGTGATCACTTTCAATTATGCATGTAGGCTTCTAAGGTTGCTAGTGTTGACTACTACCATCTATTGTCAAAATTTGGCTATTTTAAGGGTCAGTAGGTAATTTTTGGGCTTCCCTTCATTTTTTCATGTTGGGGCTTCCATGCTCAGTGTGGAAAATTTGGGTGAATTATTTTTGACCCTTTGTGATCACTTTCAGTTATGCATGTAGGCTTCTAAGGTTGCTAGTGTCAACTGCTGCCATCTATTGTCAAAATTTGGCTATTTCAAGGATCACTAGGCATTTTTTGAGGTTCCTCCCTTTTTTTTCATGCTAGGGATTCCATGATTAGCATGGAAAATTAGGAAAAAATCTTTTTGATCATTTTCGGTCATGCATGTAAGCTTCTAAGGTTATTGGTATTGAATGTGAACATCTATTGTCAAAATTTGGCTATTTTAAAGGTCATTAGGTAATTTTTGGGCTTCGCCCATTTTTTTCCATGCTAGGACTCCCATGCTTAGTGTGGAAGATTGGGGGGAAATATTTTTAATCCTTTTATGATTAATCATACTATGCATGAGTGTTTACAGGGTTGTTGGTGTTGGGCATCAGTGCCTATGGTCAAGATCTATCATTTCGGAGGTTGTGAGGGGGTTTTTAGGATTCCCCCTTTTTCCATATTGAGGATGGAAGGCTCAACATGGAAGTGGTCTTCCCTAATAAAGAAATTCAAATCTAGGCCAAATTGACAACCGATCAACTATGCATGTCAACCTTTGGGGTTGCTAGTGTTGATGGTTAATGTTGGGTGTCAAGATTTGATAATTTGGAGGCTTCCAAGTACCTCATGCAATATCCCCACTTTCTTCCACATTGGACATGGTGGCCTCAGCATGGATGAGAGGGGTATGTCATTTTTTTACCGCTTGGAACCAATTTTGGGGCTTTTAGATGCTCTAGAGGGTTCTAGCAAGGTCTAGGGGTTATTGGGCATTAAGAAATGGTTAGGTCATTAATTTAGGTTATTTTTTTGCTTCCCCCGATCTATCCACATTGAGGGTAAGAGGCTCAACATGGAAGAAGCCTCCCTTAATTTGGAAAACACTAAATCCTACATTTTAACCAATTTTGACTAGTTTTGATGGGATTTCGAGGTTGTCAGAGATGCTTAGAGGGCTTCTAGGCTATGTGGGGCCCACTTTGGGGTCAAACTTGCACTAGATGGATGTTGGGAGGTAAGAGTGAATGTCACCCCTCTTCTTCCATGTTGGGAATTGCTACCCTAGCATGGAAATTCATGGTGTTTAGCCTTGCTCATGTCTTACCCACTTTTGGAAATTTGAGGTGAAAAAGGCAAGTTTGGATTACTAAAAATAGAAAAATATTGGTAATTTTAATGAATTTATAAAATAATAGGCATGTTTCAATTCTAGGCATGGTATTCCTAGCATGGATGCATGGGGTTAAGGTTTCCATAATTTTTTAAGTGTGAAAATTTGCAAAAATTTTAGCATTGATACAAGTTTTGGTTAAGAATGAAGGTGTAGGGTGGGGGCCCACAATCCAAAACATTTTAAAATTTTGAAAAGTGAAGTTGTTTCCCATCCAAAATTAACATGAACTAGACTTTTCCCTCTTTTACTTCAATGCACCTTTAGTTATGATGCATTGAATTGGTAGATGGGGCTTCAAGGTGTGTGTTTAGGGTTTAGATGAGTTTTATATGTCAAATTTTGCAAGTTTTGATCACAACCATCATTCTATAGAAACAACACAATGGAAGAGATCTTTGGAAGAGGTTCTTGTAGTAGAAACAACCAATTCTTAGTGTAGAAGCCTCCCATCTTCCTCGCAACTAGCATTAACCTCTCATCCTTCTTTAGTTTTCAGCCATTCCCAATGTTGAGCCTGCCATGGCACCAAAGAAATGAGGGGGAAAGACCCAAACTCCTATAATTTAGAAGATGGATGAATGTTATTGGAATTTAGGAGAAGTTCCTAGGCCCATCTCCATTGATGCTTCTTCTATTATTGCTCAAAGGTAGGCAGTTCTACCTATTTTTGCCTTTGTTTCTTGTGGTTTTTTAAGTTTTTTGCTTCTTATGTGTTGAGGTCATTTTTTCAAATATACCTAGTGGAGGGATTAAAATGGAATTTTTATGAAATTTCATCTTCTATTTTGGCTGCTCCCATGCAGATCTATAGTTGTTTCATCACTTTCGCTTTCATATATTTGATTCTAAAAATATGGTTTGTTGTTTCATGCATTTTTTGCAAAATCTTGGGGTGTGGCCATTCTTTTTAGATCTAGGCTTTAGGATTTGTTAAAATTAAATTGTAAGAAAAATCCTACCCCATTATTTTTATGTGAATTTTAATGTGTTTCAATGGTTTTGGTTGTTTCCATTATTTCCATGGCTATATAAAATCTAGGTTTTGAGATTTTTGAAGTTTTGATATGAAAAAGAAAGTAAAGCTGTATATTGTTTTCTTGGTAGAACAGCTAAAAATTTGTAAAATTTAAGGTTATGGTTTTCTAGCCCTTTATTTGATCTTTCTGATGGCTATTATCTCATTTAATTTGACCTTGAAACAAAGAAGTTATGGTTGTTTTCCTAACATTGTGCAATTAGGTTGTTTGTGTCACTTTTGTAATTTTATGTAATTTTGTGGATTTTTTATAAGAAAAAAGAAAATTTTTTGGCTATTTTATAGCTATGGATAGATAGGCATTGGCTTCATCTTTTCAACAGAGGTGGAATCACTCTGATTGAACTTAAAATGAATTTTCTACGAATTTTTTACTTAGGCATGTGTAATAAGGATGTTTGTGCTATTTTTAGATTATTGTCCAAATTGATGAATTTTTCCCACATACATGGAAAATGTTTTGAATTTTTTATAAGCATGCCTATGTAGGTCTTAATTTAAGCTTTCAACTGGTGGTGGAATCACTTTGTTTGGAGCTCAAAAAAGTTTTTTACGAATTTTTTGCTATGGCTATGTGAATCAAGGTAAAACTCATGGTTGTAGTACATTACCCATTTGAAAATAGAAGTGGTTGACATGTATAACTTATGTTTTTATTTTGTGAACATTTAAAATTAATGCTTTCTTTTTCTTTTTCAAGAAGAGTAAAACCTTTCTCTATTTTAAATAAGCTTTTACTATGGCTATATGGCTTTTTCTAAGTTTATTATGCTTTTTCTAAATTTGTGCATAGCTTAGATAATTTTTCCAAATTTATGCATGCTTTGCATAATTTAAATGTTTTTTCTAAACTTATTCTTGCTTTTTCTAAATTTGTGCATAATGTAGATGCTATTTCTAAATTTATGCATAACTTGCATGTTTTTTCCAAGTTCATGCATAACTTAGATGCAATTTCTAAATTTATGCATAATTTAGGCTAAGGCTTAATTTAAGCTATAATGTTTTGGCTATGAAGGCTATAAAATAAGGTAACAATGCTTTTATGGAATTTCTTAAGCTAATTTAGATAAACATCTAAGAGCTTTTTATAGAGGCTAATTTCACCTTTGACTTAGGAAGTTTTTCCTTAATTTGTTAAGAAATTCCAATTGGTCATGATGCAAGGTTATGCAAGGTTGTAATAATGTTTTCTTGTGGAATTACTTAGACTAATTTAGAAAAACATCTTAGAGATTTTTACAAAGGCTAATTTCACTTCAACTAGATGTTTTATCTTTTTGTTAAGTAATTTCAATTGGTTATAATGTTTTTGTATTTTGCTTCATGCATGGTCTTCTTGAGGCCTATTCTCATCATAGTGGAGCTAGTTGGTATCTTTTGCTACATTGGTCATCCTAAGACCAACACCCCACCACATGACATGCCTTTTAGAAAGCTCTTGTTGTGGTTTCAACTTGGGGAAAGGGACTTCCTTGCCTACCTCCTTAAAAACATTAGTGTGATGTTGTGGTCACACTTGTTTGCAAATGTAGCTAGGGTTGTTGTGGAGACCTTTTTGCCTTGAACATTCAGCTTGATTACCAAATACATTATTGATAGGCCACTTCCTAAGACTATAGGGGGACTAGTAGATGCCATACATTCATTTTACCTTTCAGAGATATGGATGATGCTAGAGTATAGTTAGTATAATACTGACAATACTTTGATGATGGCACATAGAGCATACACATTATTCAAGAACCTACTTAGAGCCATGTACTACCTATAGAGGTAAACATGGTTATTGTAATGCTTTTATGCTTTTGGCTTGATTACCTTCCCTAACTTCATTGATGTTACAACTTCTTGTAGGTACAAGGTCAATGATTAGGGCTTGATCGCCAATGATCAAATCCTGGCAGTGGCTCAAACTACTTTGGACAAATTCATCAAGAGTCCTTAAATTAGAATTGCTATGTATTAACATTTAAGAGGGGACTTTGATGAATATGCCACCAAGTTTAACCATGTATAAAAAAAGTGTAAGGATGATAAGATGATGCACAACTGGTAGGTAGATGTTGATAGCATGGATCAAACCCTTGTAGCCAGGGCCTCCACATCATAGCAGAAAAGGAAAGGTAAATGTAAAGGCTATAACTTTGAGTGCTCTATTACTTTTCTTAATCATTGAAATTTCTCATATTGATGGTAAACTTTGGTTATTGCTTTGTAGGACCTTCCACCTTGGTTGATGTCACTATATCACTTTCAAGTTTGTGTCATGAGGATACCCTCATTTTGAAGTTTGGTAAAGTGACATCATCATAGGAATGAATAAAGGGACAAGCACCTATATATGTTCAAGAAAACATCTTGCATGCAAGTTTGCTTGATGTATTCATGACACCTATCCCTTCTATTCCTGCTATAGAGATGTTGCATGTCATTGACTCCTTTGATGAGAATATTGGTCATTTTAGCACCATCATTTGAGATGTGAAGGTCAACATGGACATAGGTGCTAGCCTCTTTTGCAACTTGTTTGGTGTTCCTACTGATGGGGAAAATGTTCCCACCAAGACAATAAGGAAATTGGGCCACCACAAGGAAGTTCTAAAGTGGGTTGGTGCCAACATGGGCCACTCTAAAATTTCAATGGATAGCATCATAAACCTTGATATAAAGGAATCATATCCTTTATTTAGGTCTCGTGCATTTCCCAAATAGCTATCACAAAAGAAGGTAATTGGCTTAGCATAAGGATGGACCCTTAAGAAGGTCTTGTAGAGGGCATCAGATTTGATTGGGTGACTACTTTGGCTTGGCTTCGAGAGGAGATCCTTAGACTTCATGTTGATACCTCTATGATAATCCATATGTACTATGCATTTTTTGTAGGTTATCTAAAGAGGTTTGAAGAGTTTCTGGTGGTGTATAGGAATGGATAATGGGTTTCCCAAGATCAAGCCAACTTTCTAGGCCTTGGATAAAGCACATTTATCTAACAATGGAGGCCTAGAACCCACCAAAGGATGATATGTTATCCATCACCACTAAGAATCTTGATGTTGGGTAGTAGAAGTCTCTTGATAATACTGATGATGATGAGCCCCTCTCATTTCTTGCTAGTGTTTAGGATGCTAGGTGATGGTGTATGTAGGTTGAAGAGGTAGCCAAGGAGAAACTCAAGAGGCCTATTAAGGAGGCATCCCCAACATCAGATCAACCTACCTCAAAGAAGCTTAAGTTTAAGCTTAAGCCATCATATTAGGTAGTTGTAGGTATTCTTTGTTTAAATTTGGCTATTTCATGTTTTAAAAATTTATGGCTACTTTGTGGTTTCATGTGTCAAGAAATTTTGTATGTACTAGGGTTGTAGATAAGCATCAGGTTATAGTAGCCAAAGTTGTTGTGGAGGTAGAACAAAGGTGTGTAGAAGAGAAACTCCTAAAGAAACCTATGGTTGAAGGACTTACTGATGTAGGTATAGATGATTTAGATGCCTTGTTGGGTGAGGTGGTACTAGGTACCTCTCCCATCATCATTCCAAAGGAGGAAGAGGAGAAGGAGTCATGTATGCCTATGCCTTAACATTTTTGTTATATCTCATTGGTTATATTTGGTTGCCATCCTAACCTTTCAATGATTGTTATGCTTACAGTAGTTCTTGAACTACTAGTGCCAACTCCTACCCCTAGGTTTTGTGTGAAACCATGGGTAGAGACTCTAGACAAAGTGGAGTTCTTGCATGGGATGGCTAAGGACATCATTGATTGGTTGCATTAGGTTGCACCTAATATAGCTAAGGATTTTGTTTTATGTGCTTTAGTCATGGGATTTTCTTGCATTATGGCTATTTTAGGTTTTGTTTTATGGTTGTATTTTGTGCTTGTATAGTACCCTCCATGGAGTGGGACCCCATTAGAGACATGAAGATATAATCCTTGCCTAAGCATCCTTCTAATGTATCTAGTGTACCCATGAAGTTGTATGAGCCTGCTACTAATTTAGTGATGTCATGCTCAAAAACATTATGGAAGCTAGAGAGGTCCAACAAATCCCTATGGGAGGAAGTTGTGGCCTTAAGGGAAAAGAGTCAAAGGTAGGAGGACATAATTAGAGATCTCTATGATCATAAAGCCTTTGTGGAAGCCCAAGTGGCTAACTCAGGAAAGTTACAGACTAAGAAGATCATGTGGGCCCACTACTATCATGTTATTTAGGACAAAGTAGCAATCCTATGGGAGATGGAGGAACAACATATGTAGATGAACCTCATCTTCCAAAAGGCTAAGGACCAAAAGGATCACTGTGCTTGGTTCCTGGAGTGGGGCAAGACACAAAAGGCTCATAAGCATCAATATAAGGTTGATAATGGGGCCTCTCTAAAGGGGCTTAAGAAGGAGTCAGTTGAATGACACAAGAGAGAGCTATTCATTTAGGGGATCCAAGTGGAGAGTATTTATTAAATTTTTAAAAGTACTCTCAAGGTGGAGCAATCCCCTACTCTTCAAATTACCATAGTTGTAGGTGAGACCTCTACAGTTGTTGCTACTCATGAGCCTCCTACTTGGACCCCTATAAATAGGTCTGCCATTATTTCTGGCATTGATCTTGGGGATGTTGACTAGGTCAACATGATAGAGGACCAAATCCTCCATTTTTTGGAGGAAGGGCTTCCCGATCAACTCCTAGAAGTAATGGAGCTAGAATCTCCACAAGTTTAATATATTTTATGTTTTAGTCTTTGTTTTAGTTATGATTTTGGCTATGGGTTACTAACTAATTATATGTTGTTGTATTTCAAGCCTTAGAAGACATTGGTGACCTTAGCAGTGAGGATGGGAATAACTCACCACTTCCTCCTCTAATTGCCACTTAGCAGCCTCCTTCAGTTTAGCTTGTTGACTATTTGTTTTTGTTTTTATGTTAATAGCTATGGCTAGCCAAGACTAGGTTATAGATGGTTGTATTCTTGGACATTTTTGCCACTTAATGTGGCCTTGGCTATGTATGTTATGGACATTTTAACTTTAAATTTAAACATTGGTTTTATTTTGGCTATATGCATTTATAGTATTAGTAAATATTGTAAATGTTATAAACCTTGAAAAACACTATGTCGATGTTTTTGGTTATAAAATCAAATGGATAATCGATGCAATAATAGGCTAAGCAAAGAGAGATATAGTAATAAAAGGGATGTTTGCTAGTTTTGGGCCATTGTAGGAATAGGCTATATAGTTTTGCTAGTTTAAGGCCATGGTAGGCCATATTGCTAATTTAGAGTCTTAGCAAACTATAGTGCTAATTTAACATCTTAGTAGATGTAGTGCCAATTTAATGTCTTAGTGGATGAGAATGCCAATTTAACATCTTAGTAGATGGTAGTGCTATTTTAACATCTTATCAAACATGGTCTAGAGCAGATGCTTTTTTTGATGTTTAACATAAGTAAAAATAAAGAAAGGTTGTAGATAAAAATGCAAACAAACTTAGGCTACATGCACTAGGCTATGTGCATAAAGCATAAAACAACAATTGCATATGTAATAAACTATAAATGAAAAATAAGACTATATGGCTATCGTTGCATCTAAGCATAGGGGCATGGGAAGGTTAAGGTGAACTTCACTTGTACAAATTCTTTCTAATCTTTGTAAGATTAGGGAGTGAGTAAGGAATACTTTTCATAAGCTTGTATTCACCATCCCCTTCACTTATGATGTTAAAATGGAGTTCATCCCATAATGTATTCCATTGCCTATCATTGTCATTTTTGGATGTCTTGGGTTTTTCTCTTCATGGTTAGGAGCTTCTTCTTCAAGATCCACTTCGAATCCTTGTTCTATGTCTATGTTGTTGATAGTTAGGGAAGCTATGTTATCACCATCAATGATGATTTTACCTCCCAAATAAGGAAGGTGAATTTCTTGATGGTTGGGTGAGGACATAGTTTGTAATTGAGCCAAGCAAGGTCTTCCTAGGATCAAGTTGAATCCTGGTGTTTCTTCCACCACTAAGAAGTTAGTGGTTGTAGGGAATTGTTCTTTGACTACAAAATTGAAGGAGATAGACCCCTTGATGAAAACTCTTAATTCATTGAAGGATTTAAGAGCTGCGATGGTTATAGGTTGTACTTGCTTAGTTAAGCCCAAGTGTTCAATGATGGTGCATGAGATGTTGTTGGTTGCAGCTCCATCATTAATATGCACCTAATGTATTTTAAATTTTCATATGTGTATAGTTATGAATAAAGGAGCTATAGTCACTTTGCCATTTTGGGGATTAATCTTAATTTTGCTATTGCAAAAGGTTAAGGATGTTGACTTCTCTTTCCTTGGTCAAGAAGGAATCATCACTACATGGATGGCTTTCTTGTTAGTAAGAATATCCTCACTAATGGGTATAGAGGTTAACATTTTGACTAGCACCTAAAAATGTATGGTGGAAGTCATGATTAGGTCATACAAGCTTAGGGTTATATTTTTTGCTTGACGGATTGCCTGACTTGGTTCATTGCACTAAGGAAGTTTTTTTCATTGGTCGTGGACTTGTCAACCTCATTGTTCTTTACTTCCTTCATGTGTCCTAAAATGGAGACTTTGGCTTTTATGCTTTGGTTGTTATAGCTCTTTCTTTTTGTTTTGTTATTGGCTTTGGTGTCCTCCTATGGCTTGTTGGTTGACGAGGTTGGGGTAGAGGAGGTCATGGGTATAGTCAAAATGGGAGGAGGCTTCGATGGACCCACTTCTTTTTGTACCTTCATATGCTTATCTCTCTTATTGGTAAGCTTTTGCTTATGCGTCTTTCCTTGTTTGGTTGTAGTTTTTTATTTGTTAGCTATTGGCTATAAGGAAGAGGCAGTAGCATTGGCCACCATAGGGGGTCATTGTGTAGTTGGTTCACCTATAGTTGTTTGAGTTGTATTGGGTTGGAAGACCTTGATGACAAAAGGTTCCCTCAAAGGCATTCATGATGGTACTATTACCATGAAGAGGGACCTTGAGCTATGGGAAGTCAAAGAAGCCCTTACATTATAGAGGGGCACTTGAACTATGAATGGGTTTTTTGAAGGTTTCTAATTATCATTGACATTGAATGCCAAAATAACCTAGGAGCTATCATTAACATTCAATGGGTCTTTGTAGACCTACATTAATTATTTTTGTGGCTGAACTAGGTTAGAAGCATCTAAGACTAGTTTCCTCTTATCTACCATTCTTTGTAGGTCATCCTTCAGTTCAAGGCAGAAGTCTATATCATCATTAGATAGTTGATGATAATGGAAAAATTATTCTAGCTTGAAGTATCTAGGTAAATAGGGATCATTCTTCATTGCCTGAGTGGGATCTTTGGCTATTTTGCATAGTCACTTGTGTTTCTTTCAAGCAGCTTCAGTCATTTGTTTATGTTGCATATGCCCATTTCTTAATAGTTGGTCTAATAACTCAGATGGTTTTAATGGCAACATAGTGTATTTAGACATGTTATTCCTTTTGAAGTTAGGTCTATTTGTTGTTGATGTAGTGGTCCCAGAAGTTGATGGTTGGTTATTATGGTCATTGGTGGTGGCTTTGGGCAGGTTGACTTGTAGCCCTTGGTTTGTGGTCTTGGTTTTGTTGGTTACATTTTTTATGGTAGTATTGTTTTGTTTACTCTTTTCTTTGTCTCTTTGAGTTTGTTTAATTTTATATGCTATATAGGTAGGATCATGACTGGCCTTTGTAAAATTCTCTATATTTTTAATTTGTGAGAATGCTTAGCTAAGAGACCATGAATCAAGGTACTAGAGTTTAGACTTGATGAAGTCAATAACTACTTCCTTGAATATGGCTAATAAGTGAGCTTCGGCTATGGGCTCTAGTATTTCATTTAGTAGTCCATTCCATTGTTGAATGAATTTTTGTATGGGCTCTAGGGACCCTTACTTGACCTTCATGAGTTGGTCAAGAATTATGTCAAGCTTCAAGTTATACTTGAAGCACTTGACAAATTAGGCTACTAGGTCCTCCAAATAGGATATGGATCCTCAAGGAAATGCAAGGTACCAATTAAGTGCTTTTCTAGTCAAAGAAATAGGAAAAATTCTCATGATGGTATGAGGCCATGGTTGCAAGAGTAAACATTCAGATCAAAAGGTAATAAGATGAGCATTAGGATCACCTTCTCCATTATATTTGCTAAATTAGGGAATGGGGACACTAGGAGAAAGTGTCAAGGATGGGACTATAGAACTTATGGGATCATCCTAGTAGAAGTCCATAATCTTGAGAGTGTGTGGTAGAGGCTTTAAGCCTCTTCAACTCCTTGATTAGGTCTTGGATAATTTGGAAGGCTTGATCCAAGACTTACAGTGGCCCCGTAGATTGCAGGGTTTGTACATAAGGTTGTGGCACCTATTGTGAGCCTTGTGGTTTCGTTATGGATTGCATGATAGAAGGAAGAGGTTGCATTATGGTTATGGATTTTGGGCCAAACAAAGAGAAAGATGTTTGTGTTGGTATTTGAGGCACAAATGGGACAAATGGGGTATACAACCCCTATGTTGCTTGGGGTCCCATGGTAGACCCCACATGAGTAGTTAATAGATTTTTTATAGTAAAAACCACCATTGATGATTTTATGTATTAAGACTATGTTGTAAATGACATTGATGTGTTATAGTTGGTTTGTTTGTGACATTGGATAAGTGTGATGTATGGCTATAATTGGCATGGTATCTATTGTAGTAGGGTAGGAAGGAGTGGAAGATGGTGGCACCATGCCCATGAAGAAAAAAAAAAGCATTAGAAAAAGGTGCTATGACATTGGGGGATGTTTGTTGGAATATTCCTTCCAAGATGTTTTCAGGCTTCTACCTTAAATTCATCCTCATATTCCTATTATTCCTTAAAGCTAGGCTTGTCATCTTCCTCTTCCATGATAATCAATTGGGCTAGGATGTTAGAATAGATGTTATTAAGAAAACTTTCATCATACGTGGAAGGGATGTGTTCTTTCCCACCCCTATGTATGAGCCCAAACTCCCTTTTGGCCTTAGCTTCAATTCGTGAAATTAACATGCTTGCCTATATTTTAGCACAAATGAAGTTATAATGATCTTCATTTATAGCTGAAAAATTGGGACTCTTCCTCCTTACCCTCAAAGATTACCTACACTCAATGATGAAAAGGTCTTTGGGATCATACATCCTCATGGCTTGTTGGCTATGATCTTCACCAATGAGGGTGAAGGAAAATTTGGTGGACTTTTGGAAAGACATGGCTATAGTATTGAGGATTGCTTAAAAATAGGCTATAAATGATAAAATAGAATAAAATTATACTAAATGGAATTCAAAAAATCTTAAAGGAAATGAAAATGGAAAAACATGATGTACTTACTATAATTCGTAAGTGGGAGATGAGGGGGGGTTTATCCCTTTACCATAATGGAATGTTGGAAATGTTGGTTTCAAGCCTCACCGAAGTCCTTTACATTGAGTATGTTAGGAGGGGAAAAAAGGGGGGTGAGATGGTGAAAATCTCACACCTTCTTATTTCAACGTTGGAGAGAGGGGGGAAAAGTTTGAAGACCAAAATGAAAACTTGGTAGGTTTCAAAGATGCTTTTGGCAAGCTACTAACGTTCAACATAAAGGAGGGAAAAGAAGGCTTGGTTGGTATGGAAACCAATGTTAGTTTAGTGGAAAAAATTATGGTAGAAAAATTTAAACTGTTGCTCTAGAAATTTAAACAATATGTGCTACATAGTAGATTTTGGTAACTCATAGAAAAGATCATGTTAATTAAGAAATTGGTCCAACACAACCTTTATCTGATCATTCCTAACACATTCTAATCAAAATCCTCTAAAATCCTTTCTATAGAAAATTCCATCTTTCATCAAGAACTTGTTTATATTTTTAAGAAAAGCTCTTCTTTAGCTCATAGTTAAATTATCTAGGATTTTCCTTGAAGAAAAAAATATAAAATTTCATCATACCAATTTCCACTATGGGAGATTAATATACAAATTTTATCTTCTTTGTCCATTAACTTGGTTAATCCCATTCCTTTCATTGTTTTGCATAGTTATAAAAAAAATCTAAATCTTTGAAGGTTAATGATCCAATTTCCTCTTCATAATCTAATTTCAATTTGAGCTAACAATTACTTAACAATAAGCTTCATTATCATGACATGAATCAAAGCACTTTCTAAATAATATTTAAAATGCATCAATAGTCTAATCATAATGTATGCCTACTTTTCTAAATCTGAGTAATTTAATTAAAAACCTTTAAGCTAGTAACGCAAGAATTCTATTGGTTCATCTTAACCATTCTTTTTCTGAGTTAAGATAGTAGTGAATGAATAGCTAGAAGTAAAAGCATATAGCTAAAAATCCTCTTTCAATTTTGGTTTAACTAAATATGGGGCTTCCTTAATAGTCTTTTTAATTTCAGCTAATGTTTTCTTTGATTCTGGTGTCTTTTTAACCTACCCATCCTTTTTGAGCATGTACATCAAAGATTTGATAATCTCAGTAAATCCTGGTATAAACTTCTTGATGAAATTTATTTTTCCTAAGAAAGACCTAAGGGACTTCTTATTAGTTAGATGTTCATTGTTTTTCACAGCTTTGATTTTGGTATTATCTATAACTATACCTTTTTGGAAAATTATATGTCCAAATAAACTTCTAGAATTTATCCCAAAAACACTTTTTTTCTTATTCAAAGAAATGCCATACTTTCAAAATTTGTTAAAAATTTGTTGAAAATTTGTTGAAGGTAATTGATGTGATCTTCATTCCTCTCTAAGTAAACAGTAGTATCATTAAGATAAATTACTAAAAATTTAAATATCAAACCTTTAAAGGCAATGTCCATTACTCTCTAAAAAGTGGCTCTAAAAAGTGGCTCCAGCATTTGATAATCCAAATGAATTTTTTCTACAAGTAGAAGTTTCCCATTTAGTAATGAAGGTTGTCTTATACTTGTCATTTTTGTTAACCATAATTTGATTATATCTTGAAAAATAGTCTAGAAAAGAGTATACTTGATACTCTAATACTTTGATTAGCATTTCGTCTATTCTAGGTAGTGAATATCTATCTTTTTCTTAAGCTTGATTTAAACTTTTGAAGCCAATGCATAGCCTAATTTCATCATTCTTTTTCCTCACAATTACTAGATTCTCTAGCCAGACAAAATATTGTATAGGATATATAATTCTAGCTTGTAGTAGCTTTTTGATTTTAGCTTCCATGGCTAATTCAAATGATGGGTTAAAATTCATTTGCTTCTATTTTACTATCTTACAATCCTTGATTAATGGAATCTTGTAAATTATTACATTTAGCCTAAATGTTCTAAGGTCATCATAAGACCATGCGAAACTATCTAGATTATCCTTTAATAAAGATAAAAATTTATATCTAAAAATTGAATTATTTTATTTTGTGATATTTAAAATTTTTGACTTTTATTTTGATACTAAATTTATTGCTTCACAAGCTTAATCATCTAGATTTTGGATGTCCATCCCTTTAAGAGCCTTTTGCTAAATTCATGCTCATAATCAACTACCTTCTTGCAAATAAAATTTGATCTAAGATTTTTGTAGCTTCTTGTTTGGACATAACTTTATTTTCAAATTCTTCCTTATTATTCAAGAATCTAAGACATTGATCATCATTTTCAAACACTGGAAGTGCTCCACGTTATGTAGGATTGAAGGTTGATTTTCAATCTCAATAGGCTACTATAGCTAGCTCATATGCTAACTAGCTATCTTCTCTAGATATATGCTTTAATTCATACTTCGCAAATTGTTTTAATAAGTTATAGATGAGTATATGGCCTTAAGAATGAAATTTTTTACTACCCATTCATCCTTAGTCTATTCACAAATAAGATTTGAATCTCCTTTTATTATAATTTTAAATTTCTTTTTCCAACGTTGTTCCAATTCTGATACATAGAGCTTCATACTTATCTTTGTTGTTAGTATAGGGGAAGGATAAATTTATAGCTTTGAAAGTTTTTTTGAGATTTATCCTTTACTAATATTATTCCAACTTTGTACCCTTTTGAATTACACGATCCATCAAAATACAATTCCTCTTTTCCCTTTCTTTGAATTTTTCCCTTTTTTGGAACTTGAACTTCTTTGAATAATTATAATTCTATTTCAACATCTTTGGTGTTAATGACTTTGTTCTTTCCATTTGAAGTAATGTTCTTAATCATTAAGGGCTTACTATATATGTATATCTAATTAGGTTCTTCTTTTCACAATCGCCACATATGCAAATAATCCATTGATATATATTTAGAGAAATTTTTTCTCCAGCTTCAACTTAACAAGAGGCTATATGAATCTGGGATATTAGCTACTTGGATTATCATTTTACTTTTAATACAAGGTTCTGAAGCTATTTGGAGTATAGAATTGAGTAATTTTCCTATGATTTTTACTCACCTCTTATCTACTTTGACAATACTTTTATTGGACTATTAAGGTGATGATCCTAATGGCTTATAGATGGATAATGACATAACAGTTGAAGTAGCTTCCAAATCAGTTAAATAATTGTGCAAATATTTATTGTTCAATTTCATTGTTAGGATAAAAGAAGGAGCTTCTTTATTTAGAACACAAAGATATTTATGTTTTGCTATTTTATCCTCATTACAAACATACCTTAGTTTATATTCTCCAACCTTATTCTTTACCTTGACAAGTTCTAAAATCTTCTTTTGCTTACTTTATATTTGTAACATTTGATATATGCTTACATTTGCTTTTACATGTTTTGGATCCTCTATTAAGTTATATTCTCCATCATCATAAAATATTGACTTCCTAAATTAGTTTCTGGGTATCTAATCTTGGAAATTTTGGTCAATTTAAATAATATTTTCCTTTCTATTATCCTTATTATTCAACTCAAAAGCCTTACTTTTAGTAGAAGGATAAAAAATGTCATTAAAAGGCCTAAAGGTGGTTAATTTTTCTTTTGATCTTAGGTTGTATCTAGATCCATCATTGTTATTGCATTCCTCATCCAACCAATGACAACCCCACTTGCATCCATCTCCACCTAAAAAAGCTTCTAAAAATCTAGAATTGCAAGCATCAATTTACTTGTAATCTTTACTTTCAACAAGTAAAAGCTCCATTGGGTTTTATTATCCCACCTAAATTCCTTATTTTTCTTTAACAAATCAAACATAGGTCACAAAATACCACTAAAAGTATTGATGAATTGTTTATAAAAAGTTGTTAAACTAAGAAATTGTCTTATATCCCGAACATTATTGGGAGTTGACCATTCCCTTATAGTCTTAACCTTAGTAGCTTCCATTCGAATCTAGTTTTTAGAAACCACATGACCTAAATATGTGATTTCCCTTTTGAAGAAATTACTTTTCTTCACATTGATCACCAATTGTTCCTCCTCTAACTTAAGAAATATCATCCTCAAGTGATCCAAGTGCTCTTCCTCATTAGAGGTATACACCAAAATATTGCTAAAAAAGATAATACAACACTTACTAATCAAGTTTCTTAATACATCATGCATCAATCTCATGAATGTAGTAGGTGCATTTGTAAGTCCAAATGGCAGTACCAACCACTCGAACAATCCATCCTATATTTTCAAATTTATCTTGCACTCATCACCAAGCATGATTTTAATTTGATGATAACCACTCTTCAAATCAATTTTTCTAAAAATTTCTAAATTATTAAGGACATCAAGGATATCATCCATTCATGGAATATGAAACTTATACCTCACTATTATCTTGTTCATTGCTCTAGCATGAATGCACATCCTCCATTCATCAATGTTCTTCTTTGGCACTAGCACTATAGAAATCACACAAGGTGAAATGAATTTCCTCATGAAGCCATTTGCAAGTAATCCCTTTACTTGCCTTTGCAATTCAGCCCTTTGATTTGTAAGCTCTCTCGTTGGGAATGGTAGCACTAGGAATGAAGTTAATTTGATGCTATACATTTCTCATCAATGGTAGTCCATCCAATTATCCCTTAAACACCTTGGAAAATGTTTTCTTCAAGCCTATGACACCTATAGGAAGTTCAAGTTGCACATCATCATAGTTAGTAGCAACTTTTGTCATAATGATAAAAATAAAACTAGTTTCATCATGTTTCTTAATGTATTCCCTATTATCCTAGAAGGATTAAGAAAGCATTAAGTGAGCTTACCTATCTCACTTGTTTAGCTCTCCTAGGAATCAAATCATGAATTCCATCAAATCTAGCTACATTCCACACATTTCTTACTCTATCAAACTGAGCACTATTGTCAAAACTCCAATGTCTAACAATAATTATATTAGCAAATCTACTAGAAGAACATCATACTTCATGACATCATGAAAGCTTTCAATTTAAAATTTTAAAATACATTATTTCCTCATCTCTTAGGAAACATTTTTAGACAACCAATGCACCTTATAGGGTCTATGATGAGGATTAGTTACCAAATCCAATCTAGAAACTTCCCCAAAAGAAATAACATTTTCTTGGGCTTCCCCATCAATTAAAACATGAATCCATTCCCTAGGAAGCAAAAAACTATCCCTAATTCCAAAAAATAATTTTCTATCAAGATGATCTCCTCTATGGATATTTCCCATGAATTCATAAGAATTTAATTTATAAACATCCTTAATTTTTTGGACCATTAGTATTACCTCTCTAAATATATTATCTTGATGTCTCTTCCAGCTCCATGGTTTACACATCTTTGCCTTTGGTTGCCTTGTAAAGTGGACATTTCCATTTCTTGTGTCTTCATTCTCCACACTTGAAGTATTGAATTTTTGATGAGTTGCTACCTTAACCTCCCTTACCTTGGTTCTTCTTGGCTTTGTTCTTCTCATTACCTCTTTTAGTCTTATTATCTTGGCTACTCTCCTTGACTTCATATTTGGACTTGGATCTCTTATTGGATCTAGATACCTTCTCCTTCACCTTAGAATTTTGTTTGCTTCTCTTTCTAAATCCTCCTAATTTTTTCATAACTCTGAGTGCTAAATCATGAGCCTCATAAAGAATTTGTGGCTCATAGAAAGATAACGCCTATTGGTATGCCATTTAAAGACATCCTAAAAGGATTGAAGCTTATTCATTCTCCTCCTAGTTTACTGTAGCTTGATGGAATAGATAACAAAATTTGATGTAGAATTCTTTGACATCCTTGTTACCTTGCCTTAGGAATTTTAACTTCATAATGGTTTCCTATCTTTGAAGAGAGTATTCAAACTTTTTATTCAACCTATATTTAATGAGATCCTAATCTCTGATAGGTTGACTATTTTCTCATTCATAATCCTTGAACTCCTTTTCCCACTAAGTAGTATCCATACCCTCTAATTTGGATTCAACAATAGATACTATTAAGTTACTTGGTACCTCTTCCAACTAAAAATTCTTCTAAAGTACCTTTAGCCAACTTGAAAAAGCATTAGTACATCTACATCATTGAAAGTCTTCAACTCCACATACCAAACTCTTGTAGCATTTTCAAACACCCTAGAAAGCCTTGACTCATCTTCCTCATCAAGCTTGCTTGAAGAAGTAACATTGAACACTGCTAGAGTCCTTAGAATTCTCATATGAGAAATATAATTTCATCTCGTTGGAATCCTTGGTTGATGGTTTCCTACACACCCATAGATGGATTGTCCTTCCTCTTCATCCACTTCATCTTCATCTAGCTGTGAAGCTTCTTCATTTAAACATACATGCTCTTCATCTCCATGCATCAAAAGTTCCAAATAATAATAGATCCTAGGCTCTCATACTAATAATGCTTGAGTAGGCTCATTCCAATAATAAATCACCTTCCAATATTAAATCTAGATATTATGCAAAGACAAAAAAATTTTTCTAGAAAACAAAAAAAAAACTAGCTATCTTTAATTAATTTACTAGAAGATTACAATTAAGTTTTCACAATCCACAAACATCCAAAACCTATCACACTCAATGATATTATAGAGGATGGGGCTCTACAACCACACAATGGTTGTTCTATGCAAGAAATAAGCAATAAAAATCTCTTCCATAACCTAGGACTGAGATCTTCAATGTAGAAGTGAGATACAAGATAATAGAATACATAGAATGATATACCACAAGCTAATCTTAGAGTTGTAATCATCAATTGCACTCACATACTATCTCTTGCTTAACTCTTCACTCTTAAGAGCTTTTTCTCTAACTTGTCATAATAGTACCAATAATGATTAATACATTAATATTGATGTTAAACCAAAAGATAAGAATCCTAGAAACCTTTCCTTAACTCAACCTAGATGTTCAAAATGTTTCCTAAGTCTTCTCACCTTGTCCTTAACTATTTCTATCTTTTTTCATTATGTTCTAGCTATTTTCCTTATTGACATGGATACTTTTGGAAGTTTTCCCATCTATATGGGTCATCTCTAACCTACTCAAATGTCTCTTGAGAAAACCTAGGTCTTGGTTGAGATGTCTACTATTTTTTGGAGACATCTCATTTGAAACCAACATGTCCTAGCTGTATTGGAGATGTCTCATATGAGACGTCTCAAGTTTTGGTGAGACGTCTTACCTAAAACATCATCCTGAATAATAAGTCATCTCTAGTTACTTCTAAGCTTGGCCAAGACATCTCTCCAATGTCCAAAAACATGTAAAAACACACATAGGAAACAACAAGAGGACTAGAAGAGGTGTCCCTACACTAGCTCTCCTATCCTTCAAAAGTTAAACTCATGTGAGCAAGGGAGTACGGGTAGAAGTGATCCCCCACTCAATGAGTTTGATCTCATGAACTCATACAACATCATTAGTAAACTAAGCCTTCCAATGGATCAAGTATTCATTCCTCTTGACTCCCTAAGTGCTAGAAGCTTCCCTCCTCTTGCGTATGATTTCCTTCCTCTCCATTGAAGGCTTGGATTGATTAAGAGACCCATTCAACTCATTAATGCTATTCTATATGGTTTTCTAATAAATAGTTTTATGATAGTGCACAAAATTTGAAACATTAAATACAAAATACATACCAACATTGTTTGGTAAATTGGTTTCAAAAGAATTATCATTAATTTTAGCCTAGATTTTGAAAGGTTCCATCTTCTTGGCTTTCAATTTGGAGAAGTTAACATCTCTCAATCACTTCTTCTTCAAGTGCATCCAAACCAAGTAACCAACAATACAATTAGGATTTCACCTTCTCTCATTCCTCTTGAGGACTCTCTCTTTGGCCTTCTTCTCTAGACTTGATTTTACTTATGCATGAAGATCTCTCATTGCTTGTATAAAACTAGCACTAATTTGAGCTTCATCATTAAATCTCTTCAAAGTGTCTACAATACTTGGAAAAAATCCATAATTCATATCAAATGAGCTTTTGTCAATAGCAACATGAAACGAATTCTTATATGAAAACTTAGCATGACACAATAAGTTTTTTTACTTGTTTTTTTGTTCATCATACAAACATCTCAATATGTTTAGCAAGGATTTATTTACCACCTTCATTCAGCCATCATGTTGTCGATGTTATGCACTAGAAAATTCAAATTTATCCCTAAAATATTTTTAAGGGACCTCAAAAAATGACTTTTGAACTTGGATTCTATGTATAACAATATTTAAAGGAATACCATGCAACTTCACAACATGTTAGAAAAATAAATTCATCACATGAGAAGAATCACTCACCTTCTTGCATGGAATACAATATGTCATCTTGGAGAGCCTATCCACAACAATAAAAATTGCATTATTCCCACTCTTGATCTTTGGAATATCACTCCCAAAATCCATTAACACACTTTTCCATGGATATTTTATAATTGACAAATTCATATAGTGTCCATCCACACCTTGATCTCCTTTAAACTTTTGGCAAGTTAAGCAATTATTCACAAATTTTTAGACTTCAATTATCATACTATGCCAAATATAGTGCCTATTCACAAGCTCCAATGTTTTATCCTTGCCCATGTAACTTTCCATGCCACTATGATTCTTTTCAAACCAAATCTTCTTCCTAAAATCTCAATTAGAAACACATACCTTTTGAATCTTAAATAATAGTTCATCTTGAATATGATAGTTCCTTCATTAGTCTATCCTATTCATTAATGGCTCTTTGAGGCTCCTTCAAACCTACCCAAAATTAATATCATGCTTATACAAAGAAGAAAAATCATCCATACCTTCCACATGAAGTACACTAAAATTTACTACATGCACCTTGGGTAATGCATCAGCCACCACATTCGCTTTCCCACTTTTGTGCTTCAGCACAAAATTGAACTTCTGTAACTATGTAATCCATTTCATGTGATTTGCACTCAAATTTGTTGAGTTTAGAAATTGAAGTGCTTTGTGGTCCATCATCAAAGTGAATTCCTTGGACAACAAGCAATGCCTCTGATGCTTGATTTATTAAACAATAGCATACAACTCCTTCTCATATACACTACCTTCTTGTCAAAGTATCCTACCAATGGCAAGTCCACTTGCATCCACATCTACATGAAAAAGCTTTTAAAAATTTGGAATTGCAAGCATTGGTTTACTTATAATCTTTGTCTATAACAAGTCAAAGCTCCATTGGGTTTCAGTATCTTACCTAAATTTCTTATTTTTCTTTACTAGAGCAAACATAGACCACAAAATATCACTAAAAGTATTGATGAACCATCTATAAAAACATACCAAACCAAGGAATGATCTTACCTTACCCACATTTTTAAGAGTTGGCCAATTCCTTATAGCCTTTACCTTGGTAGCTTGCATTTGAATATGGTTTTTAGAAATCACATGACCCAAATATGAAATTTCCCTCCTAAATAAATGACTTTTCTTCACATTGATAGCCAATTGTGCCTCCTCAAAATTAGACACACCATCCTTAAGTGATCCAAGTGTCCTTTGTCATTATAGCTATACACCAAAATATCATAAAAATAAGATAATACATCACTTACCAATCAAGTGTTTCAACACATCATGAATTTGTGAGCCCAAATGGCATTACTAACCACTCAAAAAATCCATTTAGTGTTTTAAAATCTATCTTTCACTCATCACTAGGCTTGATTCTAATATGATGGTAACCACTCTTCACATCAATTTTGCTAAGAATCTCTACATTGTTAAGGATATTAAGAATATCATTCATTCTTAGAATAAAAAACATGTACCTCACTGTTATGTTATTCATTTCCTTGAAATCAGTTCACATCCTCCATTCATCACTATTCTTCTTTGGCACTAGCACCACTAGAACTACACAAGGTGAAATGGATTTCCTTGTGAAGCTGTTTGTAAGTAATCCCTCTACCTGCCTTTGCAATTCAGCCCTCTAATTTAGTGCCATTTGGTAAGCTCTCTTGTTTGGAATGGTAGCACTAGGAATGAAGTCAATTTAATCTTGTACATTTCTCATTGATGGAAATTCATCCAATTTTTCCTTAAATACCTTGAAAATGTTTTCCTTCAAGTGTAGCGCACATGTAGTAGCAATTGTTATCATAATGACAAAACCAAAACTAGTTTCATCATGTTGCTCAATGTATTCTCTCTTTCCTAGAAGGATTAAGGAAGCATTAAGTGAGCTTTACTGTCTCACTTGTTTAGCTGTCATAGGAATCAAATGAGGGATTCCATCAAGCCTAGCTACACTCCACCTATTTCTTGATTCATCAAACTGAGTAGCATTATCAAAATTCCAAGGTTTATCAAGATTTACATCAGTAGAATCTATTGGAAGTACATCATACTTCATCATAGCATGAAAACTTCCAATTTTAAATTTCAAAGTACAGTGTTCCCTCACCTCTTGGGAAAAATCTTTAGACAACCAATGCATCTTATAGGATCTAGGATAAGGATTAGTTACCAAATCCAATATAGCAACTAACCTAGAAGAAATAACATTTTCTTAGGTTCCCCAATCAATTAAAACATAAATCCATTCTGTAGTAAGCAAAAAAATATCCCTAATTTGAAACAACAATTTCCTATCAGGATGAATACCTATACTAACATTTCCCATGAACGCATAAGAATTAAATTCAAAAACATCCTTCATTTTTTGAGCATGAGGATTACCTCTCTGAATAACTTGGGTTGATATCTTCTCCATCTCCATGGTTTACACATCTTTATCCTTAGCTACTTCTGAAGTGGACATTTCAATTACTTTTGTTTCCATTCTCCACACTTGAAGCATTGGATTCTTGATGAGTTGCTACCTTGACCCTTGCCTCCCTTGCCTTGGTCCTTCTTCGCATTGTCCTTCTCATCACCTCTTTCAATCTTCTTATCTTGGTTGTTCTCATTATCTTTAGATTTGGACTTGGATCCCTTATCATATCTAGATCCCTTCTCCTTCCCCTTAGAAGTTTTTTTGCTTTTGCTTCTAAATCCTCCTAATTTCTTCTTAGCTTTGAGTACCAAATTGTAAGGCTCATAAAGAGTTTCTAGCTCATAAAAAGATGACTTTTGCTAGTACACCATTTTGAGACCTTAAATCTTGTTCATAATCCTCCAAGTTTACCTTAGCTTGATGGAATAGATCACAAAATTTGGTGTAGAATTCTTTCACATATTTATCATCTTACCTTAGAAATTTTAACTTCATAATGGTTTCTTATCTCTCATGGGATTATTGAAACTTTCTTTTCAACCTATATTTCATTAGATCCCAATCTCTAATATGTTGACCATTTCATCTTTCATAATCTTTGAACTTCTTTTATAATCAAGTAAAATACATACCTTCTAATTTGGATACAACAATAGGGATCCTTAAGTTTTTCAATACCTACTTCAACTGAAAATGCTTCTCAAGTGCCTTTAGCTAACTTGCAAAAGCATTGGTACCATCTACATCATTGAAAATCTTCGACTCTACATATGGAATTCTTGCAACATTTCTAAACATCCTAGGAAGCCTTGCCCCATCTTCCTCATTAAGATTGCTTGAAGAAATAACATTAAACACCACTAGAATCCTTGGATTTCTCATATGAGGAATAGGATTACCTCCCATTAGAATCCTCAGCTAATGATTTCCTACATTCTTATAGCTAAGTTATTCTTCCCTTTCATCCATTCCATCTTCACCTAGCTACAAAAATTCATCATCTGAATGTACATGCTTGTCACCTTTGTGTGTTGAAATATGACTAGGACTAGCATGTCTATCCACCTTTGTGTTGATTTTTTCTAGTTGAGTAACCATCATCTGGAAAACCAACTTCATGCTTTGCATGTCTCCATTTAGAGCTTGCACTTGTTTCTTCTTAGGTACTATCTAAAATTGACAAAATTCTCAAAAAAAATTCTAAATAACAATAGATCCTAGGCTTTCATACCAATAACACTCTAGAAGGTTTACTCTAATAATAAATTCCCTTTCAATACTAGATCCCAATATTATGGAAAGATAAAACCTTTTTGCTAGAAAATTAAAAAAAATAGCTATCTTCAATTAATTTATTAGAAGATTACAATCGAGTTTCCACAACCCACAAGCATCGAAAACCTATCACAATTAACAATATTACAAAGTAAGAATCTCTAAAACCATACAATGGCTATTCTTAATGCAAGACACAACTAACAAAAATCTCTCCCACAACCCAGGACTAAGATCTTCCACTTACAAGTAAGATACAAGAAAATAGAACACATAGACCAATACACCATAAGCTAATATTGGAGCTAAAATCATTAATTGCACTCACCTAATATGCTCACCCACTCTCTCTTGCTTAGCTCTCCACTCTTAAAAGATGTTTCTCTCACTTCTCATGGTGGTACCAACAATGACGAATACATCAATATTTATGTTAAACCAAAAGATAAGAATCCTAGAAATGTTTCCTTAACTCAACCTGAGGTTTTCCAAATGTTTCCCAAGTCTTCTCACATTCTCCCTAGCTCTTAATATATTTTTCAAATTACATTTTAGCTGTTTCTTGAATTGGTATGGGTGTTTTTGGAAGTTTCCCCATCCATATGGATCATCTTTGATCTTGCTCAGAAGTATTTAGCAAAAATCCAGCTCTTAGTTGAGACATCTACTATTTTTCTGAAACATCTCATCTAAAATCAAGATGTCATAGCTATAGTGATGTCTCATCTGAGATGTCTTAGGTTTTGGTGAGACATCTCACTTGAGACATTAGCCTAAATAATAAGTCATCTTTAGTCACTTCTAGGCTTAACCAAGACATCTCATGAACTTTTAAGACATCTCTCCAGTATCTGAAAGCCTACAAAAATATACACACAGGGAAGAACAAGGGGACCAAAAGAGGTATCCCTACAACACAAGTGATGCAACACAACATGTATAATATTTTAAAACCTTACTAGGTATTTGCAATATTATCGATAACGATGTAGCTTATAGAGTTTTTGTAACCACATCTAGGAGTAAGGCTATATAATGGATTCTTATGCTTTCAAATGCCTCCACTAACTCATGGTTGAACCTTAAGAATAAATTTATACTTTATTTTGACAAATTCATCAACCCCACCTTTATTTTAAGAAACTTTATAGGTCTAAGAAAACTACCTAGAGAAAATTTTTCCTACTATAATATAATATTTCTTCACCAATTGACCTATATTCCTAACAAGATGTGCTTTCAATCTATTGGTATTCAACATTTTTACCTTTCTATGATTGATTCTTTCTTTCTCTACATCACTAAGTTTGATCATAATATTACAAAATTACAAGAACCAATGACTAAATCCATTGAACCATAATAAATTACTTCAATGAATAGCCTTCAAATTGAATTTGGATTAATTAGCATTATCACCCAATGTAATCTAGTCCTTACCTTTTACAAACGCTTCCACCAAATAATAATATTTTTTAGGTTCCTAATTCTATCAAAATATCTCAAATGATGAATAATAATTATCAAAATATAACTTCCACTTTGCTTTTGCTCTTAAATACTAGTCTTAATAGCAATTAATCAAAGGATTTGATTCAATCTATTATATAGCCTAACAAATTAACCCATCAAACATCGAATCAAGAAAACTAGAAAATTATTCAAGTATTAAGTTCTCTTCAAAAAATTTTAAAGAATGTAGTGGAATTAAAATGACATAATGAAAATATTTCTTTATTAACTAAACAACATAATGGAATGATCTCTAATGATTATTGTTAGCTTCATGATACTAGGCAATATTAGTAAAATGTTTGCTCATTATTCTTGGCCTTATATGATGATAACTTCTAAAATTAATAAAACAAGAAAGATCCTATTATGAATCTTAATATCCCTAAAAAAAATATAATAAAGAAGTTAATTCATATGAATAAGTGATGGTAGGTCATCCTAATCCTCATAACACTTACTACCAAGGACTTAGTGACATTGTGAATGCTACTCAACAACTAATGAAAAATAACACTTATACTCCTCTAAACAAAAGAATTCCTAACCCAACACAAACACTCCAACAAGGTCATCCCAACGAAATAGTCAACAATAGTCAAATCCCCTCTTTGTACTTAAACAAAATTTACCTCAACATGAAGTCAAAGACGAACATAAATCCTATTATTTAGTTGAGGATTTAAAAAGAGTTAAGGCTAATATTTTAATATATGATCTCTTACATGTTAATAAAATAAAGGATGTTGTACACAAAATAGTTAACACATCCAAAATGAATAAGGAAAAATTCCATCCAACTAAAACACAAGTTCATTTCATTGGAAGTACTCATATTTTATTAATCTAAAATATAAACAACTTGATGTCAACAAAAATAGATCATCCACCTTTATCAACAACATTTATTATTTTAGGAAAGAATGCTCATAGCTACTTAATGGATTCTAGTGCAACTATTAGCATGATACTATTAGAAGTTTGTAACATGGTAGAAGAACAAATGCTACATTACACAAGAAATGTTATTTAACTTGATGGATCAAATGTACCCATAGTAGTTTGATTAATGAAATAAAAGTGCAACTCAAATAATATCCTAGTTTTACATGTTATATGAATATTTTAGTAGTTGCTATGCAATCAATGTATGACATTTTTTTATCATGAACTTTTGAAGCCTAATTTGGGGGCTTCTTTAGATCACACTTCTTAAAATTATTAATTCTTATTAAAAAAAGTTGATTATGCCATCATACCAAGAGAGCCTTTCTATAAACATGTGATTACCTACTTTAATCAATAAAATGAATTACTTGAAAATCAAAATGCTAATATTTTTATCGAAGTTATTGAAGTTAATATAGGAAAGTATGTTGCAGGAAAAAACTTAACAAAAATTATAGAAATAAATCTTTACACTCATTTCACATAATATTACAAACATTTTAGAGAGTTTGAAGATGACTATGAATATACTATTACTTATCCTTAATATTGTCACCTTCCCATTTCAAAATGGAGTCATTCTATAACAAAGATGATGTAACTTCATAATAAATAATGTAATTATTATAATAAGACTCGAAAATACAAGTTGTAATACTGAACATGCCTCTTAAGGTAATGTTTGGTATTTAACTTAAGGTATTCATACCTAGGAATTAGAGGCTATACCACCATGTAGTAGTAGAGCTAGTAAAGATGAGTAATATGTTCCAGATAAAGTGGGTTAGGAAGATGATTGACAATCCCTTCTAGCTAGGTACAAGCCTAATCATGGTGGCATAATTTGATTACCTCTAAGGAATAGATGAAAAAGGATGATAACTCCAAGAAACCCTTAGAATGTGATCCAACTACATTATTCCATATTAATAAAGCATTCTTTTCATTTCCTTCTAAAATTTCCCTTATCACATTCTCTGTCCATAATGTTGAATGTTATGTATATTTGATCTTTTCTATAAGATTCAAAAATGCGATGTTATAATTAGTATCAAAGAAAACCATGACCTAGGACTAATTAGGATTAAGGACTTACTATGATCCAATGATGAATCATGAGCCATGATCCAAGAAGAATCATGAACCATCATTAGAATGATCAAGATGAAGCAAGAAACTAAGAATATTACATCCTAGAAATTTTCATGGATATGTTGATCAAATTTCAAAGAGTATTTGGAATGGTCCATCAACTAGGGAAAACTCTAATGAGACAAAAGTAACATCAGTCCATGTAACTCTTACCAATTTTATCATAATGTATAATTTATCCTTAGTTATGAAAAGAAATCCTTATGTCCTTTCATAAGGGTAGTAACCATAACTAAGGTTTTTGAGATGTCATCCTGTTATTAGGTTTTGATCATTCCTAGAACATCCAAACTTTAGCAACTCAATATTATGTACCCTTATATTGGTCCCAAACATTAGTGAATTTAAGGAAGTAAAGATAGCTATAAGGTTTTCTCATTCCTATTTAACCATTAAGAGTCATTACTAAGGGGTTCATAGGGAACCAACACTTATGTCAAAATTATAAAGGCATATGTGTTACATTTTGTCCCAAAATCAATTTATCATTTATAATTGAACTTAAGTTACTTAGAGGTCCCAATGACACACATATGCTAGTATACTATGGCCAATTTGATAAAAATAGATTGTTTTAATCTTTTAACATCTTAAAAATTTAACTTTGTTTTTTGATCCTAAGAATATGTCCAATGCCTAGTACTCATTGAGAAAATTCCAATGGTATCAATTTTGTCTTGTTTAGGAGATATCAAGGTTTGAAGTTTCTTGTAAAAAATATTTTAATAAATTTAAAATTTAAAAATATTTTATAAAGTTTAAATTCAAGTAACTCACAAAACTTTAAGGTTGGAAGTCAAACCTATGACTTTCAAGTTACCAAGCATAATTCTTAACCCTTCTTTCACTAACTACTAGGTCAAGTACCCTAGTCATGATAATAAGGGTAAATCCATATATTTATTTATTAAAAAATTAAATAAATAAAAATAAAAAATTATAATAAAAATTTAAAATTAACCCTAACCATAGGATTCAACCATGTTGGTGATTGACATGGGCCTCACAATGGCAATGCCATAATGTTTGGCCTGCATAACATTGGTAGTGGTATTTTTGATATTCCCAAGCACCACTACTAGTCTTCTTATAGCCCATGATGAGGTAATGTAGTCATTTCCAAATAAAATGTATTAATGTGTCTCTACTACCCCTCATCTCACCTCCCTCACAAGTATGCCACTTTTCCATCTATGTCATCTTCATCATGTCATTTCCACTACTAACAAAACCTTCAACCATTCGCAAGTGTGCTACCATTCACTCACCATCACAACAATAGAAACAAACCCTCATAGCATTACACATACCAATTCCATCCAAAATCCTCCACCTACCATCATAGTTTACCATCTAGTATTGCTACTTGCTTGCTTGCTTATCTACACCTTATCTTTGCCTATATCAGTTTCTACCATTTAGGCCAAAACCTTCATTGAAAATTTTTGAACCTATGATATCCATGAAAATTGAGAGCACCATAGATTCCTACTAGTCAATGGCTACCCATACCACAAGTCCCTATTAGTTGGTAACTGAAAGCACCACAAGTTCCTACAAGCCAATGTTGTTAAAAAGTGCATCATTTGATGAAAAAATTAAGATTCAAAAATTTAAATTTAATTATTTAAATGAGGTTAAATTTAAAAAATTGTTTAAATTATTAGTTTGGTAGAAGGAAAAATAAAGTTTATGTAATTAAGCACATTTGTCTTGGAGTAGTATTAGGATGGTTGACCTCTTAGGAAGGTCTTGGGAAGTCAAGAAATTCATGCCCAAATTTTGAACTTAAAAACCCTATAAATTTTAATCCTATAAGCCTATTTTGGTGATTAAAGAGTCATTTCCAATAGATTTCAATCTCTCAAATGCAATGATAAAGTTAAATCTATCCCAAGGAAGTCCAAAATTGGATTTTAATCCTTGCTATTAAACTATTCCTTAAGAGCCTTAGGAGTCAGATTTAGCATATTTTAAATATTTGATGTATGTTTCTAACATTTTTTGACCTTTTGAATTCAATAGTGATGTTACATTGGACATTTAGATAGCTAATAAATAAGATATAGTTTAAATTGTACCTCAATAGGTTGTAACTTATACACGCTAATTAGGACTAATAATCTAACATTTTTGGTCATCGTAGGCCCTAAGATTAGGTCACTAATTGCTAGTTGATTATTCATTACACTACTGAAGTTACTATCTTAAAGGAAGGTAGAAAGATCATTAGGAGTCTAGAAGGTATAACCAAATCCACACCAATCCAATGATCCAAGTAATTGGAAAATTAGTTGGAAAACAAAAATGGTAAGAAAGATGTATATTAATCAAAAAGCATCCAAACCATTTAGTAGTAGAAATCTATCATTATGAAGATATCTAATCTTATTTTAATAAGTCATATGATATCCATGATTAATAATGAGCTAGAAGAGAACTTAGGAACAAGTATGAAAATTGTAACATACAATGTACTTGCAAGGTTTCTAGCAAATAAAAAATAGCATCTATTGTGTTCTCCTGGGAATTGGACTGGCATGAATATCAATGCCTACACATCCTTGTAGAATTAGAGGATTTCAATGCTAATGTTTTATGCCTATAGAAAGTTATACCATGGGAATTTCTATATGAATTCAAATGTAAGTTGAGAAAGTTGGTATAGGTGTTAATAAGCAAAAGGTTCTCTTGATGGTTCTTCCTTTATGTTATACACACTAGCCTATTTTTAGAACCACAAGATAGATGGCTATGCAATTAAGGCAATTTAACCATATAGCCTTTATGGCCAAGTTCTAACTATATTCCTTGATCTTAGAGGTTGATGAAAAACAAGGAATTTCTTAACTTGCTTCTATTTTATGCTTTTTTATTGTTTTCTTATTTTATATTTCTAGTTTAAGCAAGTAAAATATTTGGGGTAATACAAGTGGGAGAAAGGATTTTTGTTCTACCTTCACTTAGGTAAGAAAATATATGAGTTGCACCTTGTGTAAACTTGATTATGACTGCTAATTGGTGGTTGGTAGATCCTTAATTCATCTCTTGCTATTACATAGAGATTAAGATAAGTTGTTAATAGGATAAGATTTATTTTTCTCAAATAGTCTTCTCACTTATACTTTCATTCATAAATTAAGAAAAAGAACTGTTAAATATTCAACCTCAATTCAATAGGAGAGAGAAAAACATTTAAGCATTGGAGCATGGAAGGAGCATTAGAGCATAAAGAAACATTATAAATATGGACTCATTCAAGGATGAATGAAAGATAAGAAGGATAGTTTATTACTTTTCCATTTCCAAATGGAGCTATTTTATAACAAAGATGGTGTTTCTTTGTAATAAATGATGTAATTATTATAATAAGACCCGGAAGGACATGTTGTAATAATGAGCATGTCTCTTAATATAGCCTTTAGGGATTTGACCCAAGGCATTTATACTAAGGGATTAGAGGTCATATTAGCATGAAGTGGGAAAGTTAGTAAAGGTGAGTAATAGTTGTTTGGTGAAGTAGGAAAAGAAGGTGATTAGTCATCCCTTTTAGACAAGTTTGACATCTCATTCCCAAATGTCATGGTAAATGTCAAATATATGTTATATTAGACAATATGCATAATGAAAATAATAGGGAAAATGTAGAAAGAAAAAGAGAAGAATTCTTTATTGATGTGGAATAGTATATCTGGATCATGCTCTAAGAGTGTTTCTTGGGGTTTTCTTCCTTTGACATGTATCCCTTAGAGGCAATCCAACATTGCCATCACAATTAGGCCTACAACTAGGCAGAAGGGATGGCTAGTCCACTTCCAATCCTGCTTCACTTGGCTCCTATTACTTTTTGTTTACTAGCTTCACAACTCTATGCTAGTACAAACTCTAAGCCTAGGTATAAATGCCTTAGGTCAAATCCCCAAAGGTCACCTTGAGAGACACATTCATTATTATAATGCACCCTTTTTGGATTTAATTACAACATGTTCTTTCAAGTCTTCTTATGATGACAATAACACTTTTTATGAAGAGGCATCATATTCATTATGCAACAACACCATTTAGGAATTGGAATAGTACAATATACTCCCTTAGGTTTTTTTTGTCATTGAACAAGTCCACGTTGACTATATTCTTTTAGCTTCAATGCTTCTTTTATGCTTATATGCTCCAATAATTTGATCTCTCATTTTAGGCTTGAAGTTGTCTCTTGCTTATTTTGCAAACAAAATATATGTGAGAAAAACATATATATACAAGTATTAAATATTAGTTTATCAATTACCAATCTTAGTGAAGGTAGGGAAAATCCTTATTCCCAACTTTATTTATCATAGAATTTTTACTTATCAAATTAAAATATAAATTAAATAATAAATAAAATTATGAAAATTATAAATAAAAGTAAGGTTAAGATACTTCCTAATCTTGATCAACCTTAGAATTTAATGGAAGTAATCATAATTTTTACATAAGTGGTATATGATCAGATGATCTTGTTTGGGATGGCAAGGCTTGATCTTGATTCTTCTCCACTTCTTTAGAAATTAACTCTAGTAACCTAGTAACTTGAAAGAATTGGATATTGTACTAGATATAATCCAAGGTCTCAATGAAGAATTTTATTAACCCATATTCATTAATCATGGAAGAGAAATTGGTAAACTGTGATTCTTGATGAGTACTATTAATCAACAATATCTATTCTTGAATTCTAGGATCTGATTTATCTATTAAAGATTCAAAGTAAGAAGATTATGCACTGGCCAATGGAATTTTATGTTGAATTGATGGAAACATCTTCTTCAAATTGAATTCATTTTCCAAGGATTCTTTTACACATCCATATTTTAAGAATTGATAAACATTACTTCTGACTTTTGCATTGAAGTCTTCATAAAGAATAAATGGAATTAGGTTAGTAAATCCTAGGAATAACTTATTCTTCAAAATTTCCTTTATTTTCCTAATCACGTATCCTCCTTGGCATAGTCTAACATTTGGACATGTTGATTTGACACTTAAATGTGTGTTAACCATGCATATATATCTTCTTGATAACTAGATTTTTATTATCAATGTCAAAGCTATGTGACCTTTCTAAAACCTTGATTTTTCTTTCTTTTCCATCACTTAAAGTTCTAGAATTTCAAAACTCATATGTTCTAAGCTTCATTCAAATATTTTTACCAATTCAAAATTTTCTTCTTTATAAAAGATTGCACAACCATCCATATGATTTCTGCAATAGGCTAATCTATATGGCTCAAAAGAAGAACTTCCATAAGAATCTTTTTGTTTGTAAATACCTTTGTATCCTATCTTTTCTAAGTTTGGTTGGAATTGGTATAGAAATTCCCATGGTAAAACTTATTGGAGGCACAAGACATTAGCATCCAAATCTTGCAACTTTGCTAAGATGCATGGGTATTAATACTCATGCCAATCCAAGGCCCATGGTGAACATATCAGATGCTGTCTTTCATTTACTAGGGATCTTGCAAGAACATTTTATGTTGAAAATTTCATTCTCATTTTTAGATTCTCTTCTAGGCCATTACTCTTTATAGGTATCATACATCTTGTCAAAGAAAGATTATGACTCACCATGTTGTTCAATCATATGATTTGATTGCTAGATGAATTGATATACATCTTCATGACCGTTTTTGTTCATCAACTAGTTCCTCAACTATCAAATAATTTTGGTAATATTTAACTACATTTATCTAATTCTTCTTATATAATTCTTAACAACCTTTCTACCCTCCTTAAGACATTGACTTCAGTAGTGTAACTAATTACAAACTAGAGATTTAGGAAGCTAACATTATCTATCTATATAGGCTAAACACTTAATTATAAGGGGTTAAATTTTTAAGTCTTGACAATTAAATTGGTAGGCATAATAATTCTCCTAAGTTATGGCCTTTTAAGGCACAGTTTATGATATCATCAAATTATCGAGTGCTTGGATGATAAATCTAACCTGACCATTGAGTTTAGAAGGGTGAAAAAATGTTGGAAATGACTATTCATATGTTAGAGAAGGACATTGTGTATTCAAGTTATGTTGAAATTTAGCTTTTAAAAGTGTTGACAGACTATGTCAAGCAAGGAGTAAAAAAAAACTAGTTTTCATAGTGTCATGGGATAAATCTGACTTCACCATTGTGTCTGGAGTGTTCAAATTTGTAGAAAATGATTCTTTGTTCATCAAAAAAGGCTTTCAAAATCAAAATTTAAAAACTTAAAAAGGTCTAGATCCTTTGGCATGAAAAATGACACTTCTTGAAAGATCAACCATTCTAATACTACTCCAAGATGAGCACACTTAATTATGAAGTTCTTATCTTATTTCCTATGAATGCATTAATTTCTATTTTTGAAAATTCTTCCATCTTACTAATTTTAAATTAATGGTCTTATAACATAAATATTTTAAAATTATCCATTGATTGATGGAAAAATTTAAATTTCCCATTGGTTGAAAGAAACTTTTTCTCGTCACTGATGGTAGGAGCAGGGACGATGACAATAGTCATAGGGACACTAGAGTGGTGAATAGGAAGCATAAGGAAAACATAGTGGATAGGATGTGCCAGGAAAGTGTAACAATGGTCGACAAGATATGCCAGGAGAGCAGGGGAGATAGGATGCACTAGGAGAACATAATGACAATGGGTAGCAGTGGCCTACTAGGTGCAAGGTAGCTAATGATGGTGGTGGTGCAAGGGAATCCACATGGGTAATGGCAACATTGCGAGGGGATCTATCTTAGTTGTCATGGCCTTGATGGGTCTAGTGTGACCCTTCACATGGCTTACATGGCCCTTCTCAAGGGCTATGTTGCCCAAGTGGGACCTACATAGCCCTTCACAAGGTCCACAAGACCCTTCACATGGCTTATGTGATCCTTCATAGGGCTCACATGATCCTTATTAGGGCCTACATGGCCTAAGAGGAGCCTATGCATTACTAAAACCCCATACTTTTGAAGCCATGACAATGATGATTTTACTGTAGCAACATTGATGATGATCAAGGTGTTCCAGAGGGGGTGATGATCCTTGCTATCGATGGTGTCCACGGTGCATCAAAGAGGATGAAGATTCTTAGTGTTGATGGTGTCCATAGTGTGCTAGAGGGGGTGATGATCCTCAGTGCCAATAGATAATGATGCCAAGAATAGAAATAGTGTGGAAAACAAGTGAAGGCAATAATAATGTAGGGCGAGGACATGGCATGGTGTAGGGAAAGGGTAGACGAAGAAGGTAGAGACCTTGCATAGATACTGGATCAGTCATAATGCTATGTGGTAGGCCCTACTATCATTAGTAGCATGGGGCCATTTGCAATCCTAGCCCCTAGGGCCTTAATTTTTTTAACTTTTTATTATTATTTTATTTGAACATGCATAATGTGATTCTTTAAACATCGATATTTATCAAACTATAAGTCCAATCAAGATGAAATTTAGACTGTTCAAATCATCCCAAGGAATACTATGCATAGGACATAATCTTAGGGTTCAAAAATGAAGTTTGAATTTTAGGAATTAAGAGGATTAAAATAGCCTATTTTTTTGAAATGACATTATTAGGCTGACTTATGGGTAACTTGAGATCTTCTAAGATAACTTGGTTTTAATTATAATTGATATATTGACCCTTAGATAAGCATGTAACAAATATAGCATACAATTTTCCAAATGATATAGATCTATCCTCTATACCCTTGTGCAATATTAAGAAGAAGATTATGACAACATCACTGATTTTCCTATGGGTCTCATAGTAATAACCCTTATTGGTTAAATAGAAATTAGTTAATCTTATAGCTAGATTAAATCTCTTAATATTTTAAGAGGAACTAAATAATGACCTTAATCAATTAACATTCTAGCATAACAACAAGATGGATAATAGTTACCTTGACCAGTGTTTTACCAATGTTTCTGCAATTGATGAATCTTGGTGAGGCATAATCAAATCTTCCTCGGTCAATGATATCCATGAATGAATTTTTTTTGTTGGTAGGGATCTATCTATCTTGTGAATTCCTAATCCATTATTCATGAAATCAATGAAAAGGTATTTTTTTAATTACATAAATCATCTCAGATATGTGGTGCATCTGGTGGTGGTCCATAACTCTCCCTAGGTTGTGGCTTCATGGTTCATCATCAAGCTCATGTCAGTTTATGATTCTAATTGATCCTTGGGTCATGGTTTGCTTTGATACAAATTGTGACATCCCATATCTAGATGTCATCGTTAATATCAAATCTACATTATATTAGACATTATGCATAATGAAAATAACATGGAAAATGCAAAAAGAAAAAGAGAAGAATGCTTTATTAATGTGGAATAGTGTATTTGTATCATGCTCTGAGAGTGTTCCTTGGGGTCTTGTTCCTTTGACATCTATCCCTTAGAGGCAATCTAGCATTGCCACCATGGTTAGGCCTACAACCAACTCAAAGGGATGTCAGTCTACTTTTTGTCCTGCTTCACCCAACTCCCATCACTTGTCTTTTACCGAATTTGCAACTTCAGGCTAGTACAACCTCTAAGATCAATTATAAATGCCTTAGGTCAAACCCCCAAAGATCACCTTGAGAGACATGTTTGTTATTACAATGCATCCTTTTGGAACTCAATTACAACATGCCCTTTTAGGTCTTGTTACAATAACGATAACACTTGTTATGAAGAGGCACCATCTTCGTTATGTAGTAGCATTATTTGGGAATGGGGATGTTTCAATAAGTACATGCCTAACCATGCTAGAAGTATTGGATTACCTCTAAGGGATAGATGTCAAAGCAAGATAACCTTAAGGAATCCTTAGAGCATGATCTAGATATATTATTCCACATTAATAAAGCATTCTTTTTAGTTCCTTCTCAAATTTCCTTATTGCATTCATTACACATGATGTTGAATGTTACAACATTTGACGTTTTCCATATTGTCCAAGAATGGAATGTCAAAAAAATTATGGTAAACTTTTCCTTTTTGAAAATCCTCCATCATTGGGGAATGATAAAGTATTAATGAAACTGTGATAAATGAAACTCTAAGAAATAAGCCAATTTATGATGATGATGATTATTACATTAACTAAAGAGCTAACTTTTTAGATTATACTAACTTAAATACCTAGATATTAAGAGCAGAAAATGCCTTTTGTAATAAAGAATGTGGAAATGGAATCATGCTTATACCTCCTAGTGAAGCTTCAATCTTAAAAGTGATGAATATTACACCACCTATAATTAATAACATAGGTAATTATGAAGTGCTTATCCATGGAGTCAAACTTAACCAATAATATGATCTATGAAAACCTAAAATCTATAGTGATTTTCAACATATAGTAAAACAAATTAATGGAATCTTTAATGATAAATATTTAACTATGTAAGCCTATAAAGAATATGTCCTTGAATTCGATGAAATATCTATTAAACATGTTTTAAGAGAATAAACTAACATTCCCAACATATTAGCTCAAATGAAAAAAACATTAAATATTCCATTTCAATACAATGCTTAAGATTTTAAAATCATTATTGAGAAAGTTATATTATATTTCATTCTAGATTATATCTCTTTTTTGCAAGTTTTTGATGATGATCATCAAATATTGCAATTATTGTCTTCTAAGAATGAATTTAGTGATCAATGTCTTAAAATTTCTCAAATTAACAAAAATAATAGATAATTAAATATTGTATTTATAAATGAAATTTCTCTAAAATTGCAACATAAAAATCTTTATTTGATAACTTACACATCAAAATTAAAGAAGTATATAAAAATACTAATTGGTAAACTTTAACTAAAACTGAAACTATTGAAATCCAAATGAAAAGATAACAAAACCCTATTAAAATAGGTGCTCATTTACATTTAGATAAAAAATAAAATTCAATTATTTTACTACATGAATTTAACAATTTTTGGCTTGGACTTATGAAGATCTTAAGAACTTAAACCTCCTTGTCATGACACATACCATACTACTCAATCTTCGAACAAAAGCATTTAGATAAAAACTTCAACCCATGAATCCAAAAATTGAATCATTAATGAGGGAAAAAATTGATAAACTATTAAAATACAAAATTATCTATCCTATGAGGCATTTTATCTAGATATTAAATTTAGTGCCTATTAGAAAACAAGCAAGAAAATTATTACTATGTGTTGATTTTTGCAACCTTAATACCTCTTACATAAAGGATAATTATACATTTCCTCTTATTAAAGAAGTATTGAAACTCATAATTGGTATTTAGATGTATTCCTTTTTAGATGAATATTTGGAATATAATAAAATTTTTTTAAACAAAATATACTAATATAAAATTATCTTTACAACTAAATGAGGAACTTTTCAATTTGCTAAGATGTCCATTAGTCTTATTAATGCTAGTTCTACTTTTCAAAGGCCTATGAATAAAACCTTTAAGGGATTGATTGAAAGGTACATTATCATATACTTTGATGACTTAATTTTTTTCTCTAAAGAAAGAGGTACCCACATTAAAGACCTAAGAAATATCTTAGTAAGATGATGATTTGGTATTACTTTAAATGCTAAGAAATTTGTTTTGGTGTTCAAAGTGGTAAGTTCCTTGATCACACTCTAATTAAAGAAGAAGGAATGATAAATCTTGAATGTGTTCATGCTATCTTATAAGTTTCTTATCCTTTATCTAAAATAAATTTAAGTTTGTTTTTGAAAAAATCAACTTTATTAAAGGATTTATTTCCATGTATGATAAACTAGTCAGATCATTAAATGAAATACTTAATAAGGATAGGATTATGTAATGGATGATAGAACAAAAAAAAAGTTTTTGTTGCTATTAAAGAAACCATTATAGATGCTCCTATTTTAGCTCCTCCTTGGTATGATAATGATTTCCTTTTATATAATTTATCTAGTGATATTACTACCACTAATATTTTAATCCAAGATATCATTAATTAAGGTGAGAGACCTATAGCTTTTATGTTTGTACCTTTAAAGGATGTAGAGTTAAAATATTCAACCATAAAAAAGCAATTGCACACTATTATAAAAGGTTTAAAGAAATTTCGCTATTACCTTGTAAATGTCTAAATCTTCATTATTTTCCTAGATTAAGCTACTATGGCATTAGATAAACTTCAATATCTTAATGAAAAGTGTGTTAAATCGATAATTAAGCTACAAGAATATGATATCCAATGGGAAGTAGCATAATTAGTTAAAGAAACTAGTCTTATGCAGCTAATAGTCAGAGCTTCAACATTAGAAAGACATGATGAGACTAAAGGTCATGAATCAATACCTCTTCATTTCCTGTATATTGAAAATGAAGGAAACATTCTATTTAATCCTAATTAGTTGCATGATCCATGGTATGGAAATGTTAATTTTATTTCATCTTTCATCATTATCATTTAGATCTACCTAAATACGAGAGAAATATTTTAATATCTAAATGTTTGAAATTCATCTTGATAAATAGAAATTATTTAGAAACAATTTATGAGTATATTTTAAATTCTTGGATCAAAATCAAACTAATGATATTTTTAAGGTAACTACATGAAGGACATTGCTTGTTAGTACATAAAATTACAAGAGTAGATTACTAGTATCCTAAAATGCTTGCTGGTGCTTACAACTTAGTCAAAACATGCATGCAATGTCAACTATTCAAAGGTAGAGATTTCAAAAGCTCAACTTCTTTATAACCCATTATAGAATCTAGATCCTTCACTCAATGGGCTCTAAATTTTATTGGAGTTATTAATCCTTCACCATTTGGACAACATAAGTTTATTCTAACCACTATTAATTGTTGCACATGACGGTTAGAAGCTAAAGATAGTAAAAGTACAACATCTTGCGAAGACATCCATGTTTTAGAAAATGATATAGCTTCTAGGTATGGATGTTCTTACTCTTTAGTAGTTAATAATGTAACCACTTTTATATCCATAGAGTTTACTAATTAGGCTAGTGAATGTAACATTATTATCAAATGTGTGACCAAATATTACTTGTAAGGTAATGATTTAGACAATCATCTAATAAAATTCTATTCTATGGGATTAAGAAAAATATAATTCAAAATCCTTTCGCATGGCATGAAAAACTAAAGTAGGTAGTATGGATTGATTGTGTTCATTATAAAGAATTAATCAAAGCCACTCCATATGATCTGGTGTATGGACAAGAGTATCTTTTACCAATAAATCTACAAATCCCAACATATCAGTATTTCCTAGGTTATGTATTAATGGATGAACATCTAATTTCATAAACATAACATTTGAAAGTTAAGAACTTAAAAGGATGAAAACAGTTAGATAGAGTATCTAGTTAGATAGGTTCATAAAATAATTTTGCTACTATGTGGTTAGATTCATACCAAGTCATAGACGCCATTGATCCTAATATTTACAAGATTATAGATTTGTAAAAAACTAAATTACATAGAAATTTTAATGCATTTCATTTAAAACACTTTTACTATGATATTCCTTGAGGATACTTATTGATATTTAAGCTCCAAGCCCCATAATAATGCTAATATAATATTTATACCCATTACTTTATATCACACTTTTACTTATTATTACATAGACTACACTTTATATGCTTAATCATACTATGATCTTTTTCAAATCATTCCTAGAATAATAATTTTACTAGTTATGTTGGATTATAGAGATACAAGTTTATGCTAACTTATCATATTCTTATGATGGTCATATGAATTAAGGACTTATGAAGGAAGATATAGTTAATCATGATTACTAGGTGATCTTAGAAATCATATTTTTTAAGCCATAGCCCTCAAGTGTGATGATCCATGGATATCCCATGAGTAATATGGTGAACTGAGTTCCTTTTCACTTGAGAACTCTTAGTCATCTAGAAGACTTGCTACACTACCACATAGTCTAAAATAAAGGCATGTACAGAAGGGTTGAACTACATCCTGTGCAAAGTTTGAGAGGACTATATTCATTAGCAAGTTAGCTAATCAACTAAACTCCTGTTAGAATTCCTACCTTAAGAATGAAGTGCATCATGGGTAAAGATTTCTTTAAAAAAAGGAATTATGATCATTGGTAGATCAATAAGTTCTTAAGTATGATGGGTCTAGTAGTAATTCTAACCTTATCCTCCCATTTCCTTCATATTTTCAAAAAAAGAAAGAACATATATATCCTCTTATTTCTTTTCAATCACTCATTTGCTATTTTTTTTATAATTTTTGTTAAAAAAAAAGAGAATATGCTAAGAAAAAATATAATGTGGAATATGATGACTAGATGTTCCACAAAAGAATTAGATAGATCTAATTTATAAATTTGTATTAAATAAGATGAGATCCTATTCATATAATTCCTATCTAATCCCATGATTAGTTCATTCCTTATTAAGGAGATACTTAAATGAGATGATAAGGATCATCTCCATGATTTTCTAGATTCATGTCTATCTCTTCAAATCTATTCTTAGGAGATCAAGTTAGTTCAAATTCTTAACAATAGAACTCTCTAGAACGGCCCAAAATCATAGATCCATATCTCTCCAAGTTCTTATCTTCAATAGAGAGAGTTATGAAATGGATTCAAAGATGTGGGATTTTTTTAGAAATGGATTCAAAGATGTTGATCAAGAAAATTTCAAGTCTCAAAGGAAGAACAAAAGAATAAATTTCAGAAGCTTTGTAAAAAAGATGCAAAAGCATTATTCATCATTCAATCTAGGTTAGATGTGACAATCTTTCCCAAAATTATCATGCATAGAACTAGTAAAGCTACATGGGATGCACTAGAGATTGTACACAAGGGATCATAAAAAATTTGTGTTGTCAAGCTACAAGTATTAAGGAAGGATTTTGAATCTTCGCACATACTAGATTTAGAGAATATGGATTAATACATCAACTAATTTCAAAAATTTTGAAATGGACTTGAATTTTGTGGAAAAATGCTTAAGGAAAGGTGTGCTATTGAAAAGATCCTTCTAAGTGTAACCAAATGATATGATCCTATTATTATGGCTATTGAAGAAGCAAGAGATCTTGATAAGATGATGATGTTTGAGCTTGTAGGAAGCTTGAGGACATACAAGCAAAGGATTGCTGATCAAGAGGATTCAACAACAAATGCATTTCAAGAAAAATTTTAGAGAACATCCACACAAAATCAAAATCAATGATCCTCAAGAAGATTCTCATTTAGAGGACATGGATGTAGTTATGAAAAATTTTGATGTAATGTTCATGGAAGATCAAATTAAACAAAGGAAGGTATGCATTGTGATTTCTGTGGTACCAACATCCACAATACTCCAGAATGTTGATCTAGAAAGAACTATGAAAAAAAGGTAAAGTAAAAATTATAGAACATGAGGATTAACAAAAAGGTGAGTAACTGTTTTATGTTGAAAAGGAGGAAGATCAACTCTTGATTTTTACAAAGGTACCAGATGCTGGCAACAACAATAATATTTGGTATGTTGATAGTGGGTGTAGCAATCACATGACTAGAAATAAGAAGTTCTTAATGCTAGAAAAATATTATGGAAAGGTGACTATAGGTAATGGAAAGAAGTTAACCATTGCTAAGATTGGATTGCTAGCCTTCATAACAACTCAAGGTAACAAATATGTTATTTTCCAAATCTATTTTATGTTGGATCTTTCAAAGAATTTATTAAGTGTAGGGCCATTATGTTAGAATGGGTATCATGTTGAATTTGAAAAAGATGTTAGTAAAATCTCTAAGGCTAATGATGATAGAGGTATTTCCATTATCCCTATTAGCAAAAATCATATGTATAACCTATAGATGCAAAAGGATGCTCATTTTCTTACTATCACAAAAGACACAACATGGTTATGGCATGCTCAACTAGCACATGTCAACTTTGGCTCAATGTACTACATGAAAAGAAGGAGAAATTGTAAGAGGTATGCCAAAATTTTCTTTTTCAAATAATCATGATTATGACATATGTCAACTAGGAAAAATTACAAGATTTCCATTTCCTAGGAAAGAACATAGATCTCAAGGAAAATTAGATCTAGTTCATATGGATTTATGTAGTTCCATGTAAACATTGAGCCTATGACAAAGCCAATATATGTTGATCATAGTGGATGACTTTTCAATATTTTCCTGGGGCTATTTTATAAAATTAAAAATCAAATATTGGGTTTTCTTAAATAGTTCAAGGTGGAAGTAGGAAAACAAAGTGGAAATACAATTAAAAAATCTAGATATATCATAGGGGTAAATTTTTATCAAATAAATTTTGTGAATTTTGCAAGAAAAATGGGATTATTCATCAAACTACCACATCATTTACTCAACAAAATGGAATAGTAGAGAGAGAAAAACAAGACTGTGGTTGAAATGGTAAGATGTTTGCTTCAAATGTCAGGTTTAGAAAATAATTTTTTGGCAAAAGCATATGCAACAACAATTTACATCTTAAATATGATGTGATCAAGGTTAATTCAAGATAAAACACCATATGCATTATGATATTCTTATCCACCTAATTTTTCTCATTTTAAATTCTTTGGCTCTCGTTGCTCTATGCACATCCCTACACAAAATCAAAAAAAATTAGATGTGAAAGCTATGCCTTGTATTTTCCTTGAACATGTTCTAAAATCCAAAGAATATAAGTGCTATGATGTTAAAAATAAAAGGGTGGTTGATTCACGTGATGTGAATTTCATGGAGGATACATTACAACATTATGGACACAAGCCCATAACACAAGAAGATGACTTATCTACACATAAATTGGAACAACATACTAGAAAATCTTCTACCAAATTTCACAACAAATTTGAAGGCCAACATAAGTTGGTGGAGGGTCCTACCAAAACTAGAAAAATATTTAAAGGCCATGGTAAAGCCATAACTAGATCCATCAAATCTCTTTTGCATCTATAGTCATCAAAGAAATCATAACCAACTTCATCTGCAACTCAATCTTTGCATGGAACTAATGTAAATAATTTTTGTACTTCCTTCACTCAAGAAATAAGTGCTACACCATGGCAGACATCCCAACATTTTGGATCATACAATAATATAATATTTCTGCAAAGTTGGTATGGCACTCAATAATTTTTCTCTCCCATATCATCCATTATAACTAATACAAATAATTTAACTACAAAAATTCTCGGCCTAAATTCTACACATTTTGTTGTCCTTTCCCATTCCACTACTAGCAACAAGGTTTCCACTGCAAAATCATCCTACCCAACCATCAAATCTTCTCATCATCTGCTTATGGCACCCAAAGATATGCTAGAAATACATCGTCACATTCTTGACCAAATATAGCTATCACTATTTTTTGATATGCTAGAAAAAAAAAATTTCCATCAATTAGTGTATGCTCTCACCCTCGGCTGAATTTTTTGTTTTTGATATATAATGCAAATTCAGCCGAGAGTGAGAGCATACACTAATTGATGGAATTTTTTTTTTCAAAAAATCCATCCTTAGGAAAAATAAGGTATAGAACTCTTGTTCTTCATCTAAAAGGCATGAAAATTTGGGTTTTTAAATCATGTTCTTCGTCCAGAAGTTGTGAAATTTTTTACTCAAAAAACTTTTTACTTGTAAACAAATAAGATTCTCTTAGCCAATTTATAGATATATATTATAAATATATAACTAAGCTAGTGATTGCCAGTTTTCTACTGCAGTGATGATTTAAACATAACAAATAAAAA
>MNCI01000291.1:106358-165949 GCA_015680685.1 Gnetum montanum | reverse complement strand
AGATGATATGTACGGTATAACATCTTTAACAAGTGGAAGCTATGCAAGATCTCCAATGAGTATCATAGATCTACCACCAAAGTTATCTAAAAAATTATCTAGAAATATTTCCTTAAGCCTTCGATCAATGTTGCTGAGAAATTTTCCAGCTATGAAACTCATTTCATATATAATAATATACTTTAAGTATTTGTATTTATTTTGCAATGATGACAAAGTTGATGCAGCCAATGGTTTGTAAGCTCTGATTCCAATCTTCAATGCAGAATGTACTGTAGTTGCATTAATATTATACGCTGCAACACCAGTAGGGGCGAGCACCAATAAGCTATTCTTTCCCAATGAGCAAGTTCGACTAAATTCTTTACAAATCGTATCAATGAGATACAATTTTCCTGTGCCTGCTATACCTTGAATAATCATCAATAGAGGAGAAACTTCATCCATTTTGAATTGTTGCATATATAGATGGCCAATGATAATCTTGTAGCATTTCTTCTGTTGAACACCTAGAGAAGATATGTCCACTTGATTGTCATTATTTCTTGAATGTGTTATTATCCCATGTGATATATGACCATGAACAAAAGATGTAGTAATCTTTGCAACATCCTTTCCAGGGTAACTGGCTAACCACTCATTCTAACTATCTTGATCTCTTAATCCAAGCATTTCGAGTTCACTTCGTTGAAAATGAGCTGATGTAAGTAGATGTCGATTTAGTACTTCAAAATCATATTCAATACCATCTTGTCTTTTTGGAATAATATCTGTATACTGCCTCTTTTTCTTGCAAGCATGTTCAAACTCTTCATCGAATGTCTCGTCTTCCAATTCATAGATGTGTCGAATAAAAATCCATTTTTGTTCAATTTCTTCATCATTTCTTCCCAGATCATGTTTGACATCTCTAAAAGGATAGTGTAGTAACAGTTGTGCCCAACAGTAATCTATCCATTTCTCCTCTCCTACTCTTGGAGCTACTCTAATTTATTGAAATCTATGATATTGATAACTGTATATTATATTACAGAATTTTCTGAAAAGGATTTTCCTACATGATTCAGAACATACATCGAGAACAATGCAAGAATAATACGTGGCATGTCAAGGTAGTCATTTCAATGTATATATACAAAATTTCATTACAAAATCTCTCTCTTGGCTGAAAGCCGAGTCATTCGATGTTTTAAATAGTACATCAGTATATGCAAAGAAGATTAACATGAGTTCATAAATAGAGAAGTATGCATATGTAGTGGCACAGTCACTGCATTGTTGAAGCCATGACCAAAAGTAACAGGAGTGCTGATATTAACAAGAGCCTTATTATTCTTATATATATAAAATTTCAGAAAAAATTCTGACATGCATACCCATTGCCGATTTATTGCGCTTTAGTAGGTGCTCCTAAATCCAACACAAACTGTTCATCTAATGAGGCGTATTTATGGTTTTCAACGAGACATAACCTTTGGAACAAGGACGCAAGCTTTCTAAACATATTATGCAACCTTTGTAAACATATTTCTATTTTGCAACAAACATAACCTTTCATAACACGTCAGCGTTAGTCAGCGTTATGGACAAAGTTAGCATTACTAAAATACGATTGGTAATGGCCTCTCGGGAAAGTCAATTATAGTCAGCGCTACAGACAAAGTTGGCATTACCGAAATATGACTGGTAATGGCCTCTTGAACAAATAAAAAAAACATAAAGTTCATTACATCATAACTTGAAAACACTAATAAAAGGAGTGCAAGAGAAAGGAAAGAATTAATAGTCCTAGGGATGTCAATATTGGTTCTCACCCTTGCAACCGTCCTTGAAAACCTCCCCTCTTGGATTGGAAAATGATCAAGCCTTGCTCTCTATCAAAAGCACCCTTTCAAGTTTTAACTTCTAATAAGGTACTTCATATAAATCAAAGCAAACAAAAAAGGAGTTTCAATCACAAATTACAAAAATCATAAATCTTGCAAAGGAAATTAAGAAATAGTACAAGGAGCATCCTTCCATGTACATAAGGAAGAAAAGAGAGAATTGATATCTATAGGTTACTTCCTTTTATTACCATGAACCTAAAAAGTTCATATAGATTTAAATTCATCTTAAAATTGAAGTTATACACTATAGAATATCTCTTTTAAATCAAATCATATTTAAAAATATTTAAAATGTCCTTTTTTATTATCACTATACAAATGATATAGTAGAAGAATTTTAAAATTTGTGAAATCTAGAAATTGGAAAGAAACCATCATCAAACTTGTTAAGAAAAAGAATAATAAACATAAATGTGTTTAATAAAATCTTTGTGAAAGCAAACTGAACAAACTAGGTTATTGAAACCAAGTTATAATAGATAATCAGTAGGAAGGCCTATGTATAATAAAAACCAAAAAAACAAAAACTACACTTTTGGCTAAACCATAAGTTTTATAAATTTTAAAACCTTTGTATCAAATCTTATCTTACATTACATCTCAATTCTAATAAAAATTTTCTTTAATGAACATTAAAACTTAGAATTTATTCTATTAGGTTCTATTAAAATTATGAACGTATGATGATGAGATATATATGTTTTGATTAATTTTAACATTACATATTTACATGATCTTATCTCAAGTGAGTAGTTTAATATTTTGTCCTTATTTTGAAATTTAATTTTTTATAAAAATTTATGTTTTGTCATGTTTCTTTCTTTAAGTTATTTTCTCCAAAGTGCTATTTTCAACCATTATTAATTTTTTAAAATCAACCATCATTTTGCAAATAATTTACCTACCCCTTAATCACTAGCTTAACTATTTTGATTTTTATACATCACATGAGTTTTATCAATTGGGACTATATCCTACATTTCTATACCCATATGATAGGTGCCTTAGTCTATAGACTCTTGAAATGAGTTTTTCAAAGGTATTATTTGTAGTCCAAATTCACACATTAGTAGTTCCTACATCAGGGATGGGTGTAGGTAAAGAAGACAGTCTAGCAATAGAAATTTTGAATGGCAACTTAGAATATTAACAATCGTAACCAAATGTCCTTTGAAATTTTTGATGCTATGAAAATATGAAGAATCAAAATTGTCTATATCCAAGAAATAAAATGAAAAGGGAAGAAAGTTAAAGACTTAGGCAAGGGTTACAAACTCTTCTACCTAAGAAAAAACTGTACTGATGTGAAATGGACATCATCATTGATCAATTTTTCAAAGATAAAGTGATACAAATATATTTCCATGGTGATTGAATTATGGACAAAAAACTTGTGCTTGGAAATGAAATCCTCAACATATATGCTCTAAAACTTGGTCTAGAAAACTCCATCAAACAAGATATTTGGGATACTGTGGATCTAATGCTTCAAGAAATTCTCTATTAAGGAAGTATATATACACTAAGGGGATTTTAATGATCATGTTGGATCTATGAAAATTAGATATACCAAGATTCATGAAAGACATGTGATCAGAGTAGTTACTCTAATTATTAGAGTGGTTACTCTAGCGGTTACTCTAGTGGTTACTCTAGCAGTTATTCTAATTATTAGAGTGGTTACTCTAGTAATTACTTTAGCAATTACTCTAATTATTAGAGTGGTTACTCTAGTAGTTATTCTAATTATTAGAGTGGTTACTCTAGTAATTAATTTAGCAATTATTCTAATTATTAGAGTGGTTATTCTAATTATTAGAGTAGTTTCTCCCAAGCCTATAAATACAGTGCCTAGGCGCACAATTGGGAAGGAAGTCTTTTCNTTTATTTTCTTATGCATTTATTTTGTTTTATGCACTTTACATTTATGTTATTAGCACAACAATTCATTTTGATCAATTAAGAAAATCATTAAATTACACAAGCATGACCACTTTGAGCATGCATGTAATGCTTGGTAACCTAGTAACGATTTGCATTTGGTAATCTCAACACTGTTGCATTGGCTCAGGATGTGTACGGCAAGTGGAAACGGATGTTGGTGTTAGGATTAGTTAGAACTTAGTTAATAAGTAGTTAAGTTAAATTAGTTAGTTAGTTACCTCTCTCCTTCTCTACTAGTGTAGGACATAAAAACATAAAAGCTATAAAAATCATATGCCTCACGCTTACTTAACCATACAATCATGACATACAGGTAAGCTTGGGAAGACAACGATCAACCAACCTGTCCTTGTTCCACAAGGGCACATAAGCACTTAGTCCTTGGAATTCAACCGGATCATGCCTAAAATGCTTGTATTCGTATGGTTGAGCGTAGGGGTACCTCCTCGCTCATCAACATGCATTTGAAGAGTACAACAATATGGGAGATTTAATATTATAATTGACAAGTGCTTATGATTTTGCAATTGTAAATACTTATTTCTAAAAGAGGATAGAATATATAATTACATATAAAAGTGGTATAGATAAAAAATCAATATTTCTTGATATGAAAAAGACACTATGCCATATGCAAAGATTGCAAGGTCATACTTGGAGAGTGCCTTGCAACTTAGCATCAACTAATAGTCATGGACTTATCTATACAAAGATTCAAAGATAGCATAAGAAAAGAACTAAATGCATAATATGATGGAATTTGAATAAAGAAAACATGATGGTATCATCAATAGCAAGCATATTTTTTCTTTACAAGATGTTTCAAATCATACTACCTTCATCATTAGTTCCAATTGATTTGTGAAGGGTTACAGGGAAAATAAATAGCATTATAGTTAATGACTACTTGAGATGTAGTAAATAATGATTAGTTTTAGAAAAAATGACTAGTTGTAGGAAAAGGAAAAGAGAAAAACTATTTAAAATGAAAAAGAAAAATTTTTAAGAGACAAAATATTAAATTAAATAATATTTTTTAAAAAATTCTAACTAGATTGCTTAATTTTTGTTAAAATAGGCTACCATGCTAAGTGGGTAAATAGCCTTAACCTCAATTAATGTTCTTAGAATGAATTATAATTTCAAGGTCTTCTATACTTTCTCTAAGATAACATCACCTTATTCAAAGAATACTTGCTCCAAGAGGGAATCTAGAATTAGGATTGCTCTACAAATTTAATTTGGATCTAGATGAAAACTTGAATTGAAAAAATTGAAAAGAACATTTTGGGTGAAATAAAGGAAAAAAGTACTTCAAAAAGTAGACATGATGGTGAAGTGATAAAGTGTAACATGCTATTTAATGTAAGAAAAAATGCTTTAAGGAATGGTAGCAAAATGGTAACTATTAAAATAAGCTAATATAAAAAATAACAAAAAAATGAAAGCAATAATAGAGATAGCCAAAGCGAAGTAGAAGGCCTTGGATACATTTTATGAGAAATTAGGAAAAAAATAAAGGAGAAAACCCTATTTATTAATTTTTTAAAAAATGAAAATAAAAAATTTAAGGATACCAATCATGTCAAATATATTAAGGAGGGAGATGAAAGAATTTTGTTAAAAGATAATGAAATTTGAAATAGATAAAAAATTATTTTCAAGAATTATTAAATAAGAATTTCTAAGATAAGACATCTAAGAATAAGAACCAAATTTTAGTTTGATTAAAGTACTTTCCTTCTGATGAGTGGCGAGGTACCCCTACACTCAACCATACAAATACGAGCGTTACACGCGTGATCCAGTCGAACTCCATAGATGGACTAGTTGTGACATCTAGACAGTTAGCCTTAGGTCATAGTTTGTTGTCTTCCCACTTGGACTAGTATTAGCTTTGTCATGTATGGTTTAGTCCAAAGTGAGGTGTATGATGTGGTTTCTAATCTAACGCTACTCCTCAAGACAATGGGAAAGTAATATTATCTAAGCTAAGAGAGATGGGTGAGAAGGAATCTAGATAGCCTAATTGTGAAAAGCACCTGTTCCTTGATTATCCGTATACATCTTGGACTTCGTGCATGACTACTACTAGGATTACCAAGCGCAGATCCTAGGTACGCTATTGGGTTACCAAGTAGTCACACTTAAATGCTCATAATCAAGTCGTACTCATTCCGTGTTTAATAGGAGTTTAAGGGTGAGAGAGATTAACTAGGAAAGTAGTAAATAAAAATTAATTAAATGATTAAACTAAGTGAATGCTGCAATGATGAAGTAATCTTGATCTTTATTTTCGATCATGTGCATGTCCAAGTATGTCACACTCAAATAAAAGATGTCGTACAATTACATTAACGACACTGCAGGCATACACTGAGAGGAAAAGGGTTGAGAGGAAAAATGAAAACTAAAATCAAACTTACTCTAAACTAACTTATGCCTAACTGATCTATCTACCTCTTATTTATAGATGAGGAGATAGGCTGTGATCGTGTCGGCTGTAATACTGTAGATGTGATATCACAGGTGCAATATCGTGGGTGCGTTATCGTAGCTGTCAACAAATTCATGACTCATCATACCCCCATGATTGAATGAAAACTTGTCCTCGAGTTAAAGTGAGAACAAGCTCCATTGATTACACAATGGATCGGTATGGGATTATTGACTGGCTAGAATGGATTCATGCTACAGTGTGAAGTGAGAACAAAATTGAGACACAACACAAAAGAAAATCCTATGATTACAAAATTGGATGAAACTCATATAGTTTCTGGTGGTGGTGGCCCCTCCATGGGTGTCTTTCCATTTTTTTTTTGTGCTCTAGGTCTTGGAATTTGATGGCGTCAAAGTATGACCTAGATTTTCTCCTCTTATAAGGCCTTGAGTGCCTTGGCATGCATGTAAGTTTACACTTGTGCCATAGAGGCATCCCAGTCAGCCTTCTCTTTTTCTTCCGCCATCCTTTTATTCTCTGTCAATAGTTTATTAAGTTTCTTAGTTCTAAAAGTGTCCAGCTAGTTCTAAGAACCTTTGGCCCTATATTTGGAAGGTTTAATATTTCCAAAATATCTTGAACAGAGAAATCAATAGTCACACCACAATTGTTAACCGTGGTGCCTTCTTCTTTATTGTGCCAAAATTGGTACGTTCCCCCTAAGTACCAGGCACCGCTTTCAGAGAGGGTAGGCCATAAGGGAGACCCTTTGAGGTGATCCCTAACAGCCTCAGGAGTTAACTCTGCAAAAGATTCAAATTTTAATTCCACAATCATTGCAATGAATGTGGACTTTTCGTGGATGGCCTGAACACAATCTTGGGGCAACGTGAGATGTTGTCCCTGTTCAGGCACTATAGCAACTCCTCCTTCTACCTACCTAGACTATACGGTAGGAGGGTCCTCTTGATAAATACTGAATGATTGTTCCTCCTATTCTATATGTTGTTTGGCAAGATCTTATCTTCCACCTCTCCTAGGTCGTTTGATCGCACCTTGAGTAGGACCTTCCTATTGTCTGTGTTTCGGGGTCATATGCAATCACACAGGGTCAATCATTAGTAAGGCTGTTACCAAAGTTAGGTTATACCTTACTACTTGTCTTAATAGATTTACTTTATTTTTGTGTGATGTTAATTATTGGAAGAACATGTCCCGAAAGATTATAGTGTTGAGTCCTCTTTACTTAGGTAGTTTCCAAATTTAATTTTCTGGTATAGCTAAGAGGATGAAATTATTTTTGATACATTTTATTCTTAATTTTACAACTAATTACCCTTAAATATGTCCTTCAGGTGATGATGAATTTCAAAAAATTTATGCACTATTCGGCATGTGCCTCGCCCCCATGACTAAGTTGAACACTCCGGGTTCAAGTAGGTTCATACTGAATGAAAATTAGAGTACCAGCGAGTAAGTTATGGATATGAAAGCAAGGGACGTGTAATCGTGAGTTGTACAGAGGAATTTGAAAAACTTCCCCTACGTGAATAGTTGCAAATGATGTTGATTAGCACAGGGGAGTCACGTATATATATTTTTATTGAAGTTATGGCACTTAGAGAATGTAATGAATTTTTATATTTCTTTGAAATTAAATGATGTAAACTAAGGACATATAGACGATTGTTAAAGGATTCCAAGGTAATTCAACTAGTTCTGAAGGCATGAAAATTATGATGGTGTGGAATTTATCAATAAGGACCTCAGATGGTAGAGAAAAAGGCTATGTGATGATTCATAGGAATGTTGAATCGGAGGGATAGTAATAAGGGAAAGAAAATTATTTGAAAAATATGCTGAGGGTGAGAAATGATGTGTGTGAGCTATGTCATAAGTGAGAATTACAAAAGATTACATAAGTGGATCCTCCCCAAAATAGGTTCCAACCTATAATGCCCTTGTGTAACCACACTTAAAGTGTCTATGGGCACTAGACGGGTTAAATGTAATCCGCACTGACTCCAGAAAACACACACATGTAAATATCACCGGAATGAGGTAAGAATTCTATGTTACACATGACACAAGCTACAATTACATGAACAGTGAGATGAGACAAACTATAGAAGGGAGCGTAGAGATTGGGACATGAGGTAACTAACCCAGGCCATAGTGAATCCTGCATGTAAAGCATGATTAATGTGTCATTAACCCGTCGTTCCAAGATCAGGATCAAGTTCATTCTCCTAATCAGTGACATTGCATTGTTTCATTCCATGATGAACAACTATGAGAGTACCATAATAACAAGGTGTATGATCACTTGGTGTTTTATTCAAGGGAGGAGTGATTTTTATTTTGTGGCACTTCCTTTGTTGTTTTTTTTTTCTTCTTCTTCTTTTTTGAATGAACAAATCCAGAGAAGCCACCAACCTTCAGGCATGGGTGCATGTCTTTCCAATGGGACCCCCTAGAACACCATTGGATTTTTGAGTGCCCTTCGATTACTCTTACTCCCATTTTGTGTTAGATCTACAAGGATCTTAGTACAACCATGGTGCATGATAACTCTCACAGACGTCACTAAAGAGAATCTGCAAGTCCCCTTGATGTCACACCCTAATCATTCCCTCTTGGTCCATCCTTCTTCATTCTGGGTACAATGAACACAAAATTAATTTTAATTTTTCAAGAATGTCAAGAATAACACTATACCCTCGAATAGAACCTCTTATTTGTAGAATGGATGAGTGGGTGTAATGGGCTCATTGTCCACATAATTGATTATTTGAGACTTGATAACATAGAACACACCTCAACCAATGATCCACATGAGTGATTTATTCATAGACGAGATTACTTACAAAAGTGTAAAAAGATAAAAAGACAAAATGATAAAACAAGAAATTGAAAAATGAAAAACCAGAAAACAAAAAGTTGTAAAATTAAAAAAATGAACAAATTTATTAATCCTGCTTGTTGCTACAATGGGGGTGTATCCCCCATAACTAAACGTTTGAGGATGGCAAGGATTAATAAATGGAAAATGAGGATCCTTGCATGTTGGAAATATTCAGACTATGTCATATTTACCCCATTGGTGTCCACACACTTTATTATAGTAAGCATAGTGGGGAACCTTATAAGATGTGGTTCTTGGGTAAAGAGTTGACCCACTATGATGTTTGTGACCATTAGATGGTATGCACAGATTGAGATGTTGCCTTCCATGGTTGGGTTCATTGGGCCATATGGTTGTTGGAGTGTTTGTTGGTGGCCCTAATGAAGTAACATGAGGCATTAGGTTCAAAGATAAGGGTGCACCACAGGGTTGGACTTGTGTGGAAGTGGATGATGCAGTGGCCTTGGAATTGTGTTGTCCCTTCCTAGGGTCATTTCTAAAGAAGGGACGTCTACGATGTTGCTAAGGTCTCTCACTGCTGTTGACAATATTAGCACAAGTAACATTCAGGGGTTGCTACTATGGTGCAAAAAATTTAGGAATAGTTGGTGGCGATGTATAAGGAGGAAAAGGATGAGAATGTTGAAATTGAGGAGAAGTGTAGGATACACAAGGCGGTAGTTGTGTTGAAGGTATGGGTTGATAGTATTGAGGAGACTGGTACTGTGGTGAGATAGGGTATGTTGGCCTAGTTGCCGAAATAGGGTATTGGACTAGATAAGCATTTGGGTTTGGTTGATACGAAAGGTGTCTCCAGTTTAGGAGTGGCTTCCCCCACGACTGGGATTGTTGCCACTGTGATCGAACACAGTATCTCTGTACAAAATCTGGGTGTAACGTGTTTCCCCAATGCTCATATAAATGTAACAAGATCAGGTATTGCCCCTTGGGGTGATTGTATAGGAAAATGTTGCATTCATATGTATGATTGGCAGTTGAGCTTTTATTTTCCTTGTCCCTTCTTTTTGATTGTCTAATGATACTTTGTCCTGCTTCTCGGGTTATCAAAACTCTATCTCCAATGATATCGATACATTCTCCATGCTTTTTATACGTCCATTCCAACATCTTATTAATCTTTTCCTTGACTTCTTCTAATGTTTTTTGCGGCAAAGATGGTTCTTCCACCTTGAGATTGATTGATTTCTCCTTCTTGTGATTATGGACCTTTGTTAAAATGAGATCTTGGTCCTGTTGATGTTTTTCAACACTCTCCCATCTAGCCATTTCTCCTTATTCTTTTGCTACCCGCTTAATAAGCTCTTGGACTTCATGGGTTTGTAGTTCATATAGTTGACCTTGGGCATACATCCCTAGGGTCTCTCTTATTTCATCACAGAGCCCATCAATGATATGGTACATTAGCCTTTCCTTAGAGAACTCATGGCTTAGAAAATTATTTAACAGTGCATAATATCTTTCTAAGGCCGTGTCCAAGGGTTCATGTTGTACTTGTTTCCATCCTTGGATTTGTTTCCTCAAGGATGACACTCTTGCGTAGGTTTGATATCTTTTGTTAAAGAGTTCTACCATTTTTGACCAATGTCATATTGAATTTGGTTTTAATGATCTATAGCATACTTTTTCTTGGCCAACGAGTGTCATAGGAAATAGCTTGAGTTTTTGCCAACTGTTATCAATATTGTTCCATGTATAGGCATCATAGAAGGGTTGTAAATGTTGATACGGATCTAAGTCATAGCTTCCTGAGAAATTGGGAAAGTTGATTAAATCGAGCTTGGGTAGACGGCTCTCTTTACGATGCCTATGTGAGATTTGAACAGCCTCTTGTATTTTTGTTAGGCTTGTAGTGGCTAGTAGGGGTTCATCATCATTAGGTAAGTTATGCTTTCATGTGTTGGGATAATGTTGCCTTCGTTTATGTTTATAAGAAACTCCCACTTTGGATTGCGTACTCCAATCTTCATTGTCAGGTAATTCATTGGTTCTCCAATGAATTTCCTCACTAGGTGTGGCATTATTATAGTCTTGTAGGAGAGGCATGGTTGTGAAATTGTGTGTGAATTTATATGTGACTTTTTGTGATTATTTCTTCCTAAAAGATATATCATTAATTCCTGTACAACAACCTTGTATGATACAATTAATCTAGATAACTAGCACCATCCCCGGCAATGGTGCCAATGATGAGTAGTGAGGTACCCCTACACTCAACCATACGAATACGAGCGTTACACGCACAATCTGGTTGAACTTTGTAGATGGACTAGCTATGACATCTAGATAGTTAGCCTTAGGTTGTAGTTCGCTCTCTTTCCACCTGGACTAGTATTAGCTTTGTCACATATGGTTTAGTCTAGAGTGAGGTGTATGATGTGGTTTCTAATCTAACGCTACTCCTGAAGGCAATGGGAAAGTAATATTATCTAAGCTAAGAGAGAAGGGTGAGAAAGAATCTAGCTAGCCTAAGTGTAATGAGCATCCGTTCCTTGATTATCCATACACATCTTGGACTTCATGCATGACTACCATTGGGATTACCAAGCGTAGATCCTAGGTATGCTACTGGGTTACCAAGTAATCACACTTAAATTCTCATAATCAAGTCGTACTCATTCTGCGTTTAATAGGAGTTTAAGGGTAAGAGAGATTAACTAGGAAAGTAGTAAATAACAATTAATTAAATGATTAAACTAAGTGAATGTTTCAATGATGAAGTAATCTTGATCTTTATTGCTGATCATGTGCGTGTCCAAGTACGTCACACTTGAATAAAGGATGTCGTACAATTACATTCACCACACTACAGGCATACACTGAGAGGAAAAGGGTTGAGAGGAAAAATGAAAACTAAAATGAAACTTACTCTAAACTAAATTATGCCTAACTAATATATCTACCTCTTATTTATAGATGAGGATACAGGCTACGATATCGCATCAGCTGTGATACCGCAGATGCAATATCGCAGGTGCGATATCATGGGTGCGTTATCGTAGCTGTTAGCAAATTCATGACTCATCACCTTCTTTGAGGTGAAGACAACCTTATCAAAGATGAAAAATGGAAAATTTTTTGGATCAAATAACATTTCCATAAGACCTTAAAAAGCACTAGGAGATACAAGAGTTTCTTAACTAACATAATTATTTAAAAAAATTGAAGAATGGCAAAATACTTAAATATGAAAAAGATATGTGAAATTGTACAAATTATAGAGGAAGCAAGCTAATGAGCCATATTATAAAGCTTTGGATGAGAATCACAAAGTATCTTGTTGGACTTGAGTCAACATTTTTAAATTTATGCCAAGAAAATCTACTATAGAGACTATTTTTTTGATGCAACAATTGATGAAGATATTCAAAAAACATAGAGAAAACCTACATACGATTTTAATTAACTTGGAAAAAGCATATGCTAGAGTGACTAGAGATATTATTTAATGGACCTTGTCAAGGAAAAACATCCCTAATAAATATATTAAGTAATTCAAGATATGTCTGAAGGAGCTACCACTAAAATTAGAATAGCTTGTAAAAGAACTTATAATTTTCTAGTCACAATAGGCTAACGTCAAGGATTTGTACTTAGCCTATACTTATGTTCCATCATTATGGATGAATTAATAAAGGAAATGCAAGGTGAAATTTCTTATTGTATGCTATTTGTAGATGATATCATGTTGGTAGATATAGTTTGAGAAAATATTTCTTTTAAAATATAGAGGTGGATACATGTTCTAGAATTAAAAGGCTTAAAAATTAGCAAAAGCAAGTCAAGAATATATGGAATGAACTTTCAATAACAACATGAACAATGGTAAAATAGAAGTGATAATTCAAGGTCAAAAAATCTTGTTAGTGCCTTTTCTAAATGCTTATATTGAACTCTTCCTTTGGTTATGCATCATTAATTGATTTTTGGAAAATGTTATTTTTATTTTTAATTTTTTGTTGCATCATAAACTTCTAAGGAAACTGATGAATTATGGTTTGTAAAGTGCTGATATCAGACCCTTGATATTGGACCCTCAATATTGGACCCGCGATATTGAACTCTCAATATTAAACCCTCAATATTGGACCTTCGATATTGGGTATGCGATATCGTAGCCTAGATAATGATATCGAATACACAATATCGTGGTTCTTGTGTAAGCCTATAAATACCACATTTAGGCACACAGGAAGGGGGGAGTCAGTAAGTGTAGTAGTAAAGTATTTTTGTTTATTTTTTAGTTTGTTTCAATTCTTTCCCTAGTGTATGCGTGCAATGTGATGATTGTAATTGTATGGAACCTTTATTCGAGTATAATGTACTTGGACATGCGCATGAATGGCAATAAAGATCAATATTACTTCATCAATGCAACATTCACTTAGTTTTAATTTCTTAACTATTATTGTTATTTATTGTTTCCTTATTTAATATTTTTTTATCTTCATTTACTATCCCTATTATTAAACGCGGAATGAGTATGACTTAATCATGAGCATTTAAGTGTGACTACTTGGTATCCCAATAGCATATCTAGGAGTGTTTAAGTAACATCCCCTTGGTAATCCCAGAAGTAGTACACAAAGTCCAAGATGTCTACGAATGATTAAGGATAGATGCTCATTACACTTAGGCTAGCTTATATTTTGCTTCTCATTCCCTATTAGCTTAAAATAAAGTTATTTTCCATTGCCTCTAGGAGTAGCATTAGTTTAGGATGACATCATACACCTCACTCTGGACTAAACCATACGTGACAAAGAAAATACTAGTCTAGGTGGGAAGATAGCGAATTGTGATCAATGTGTAACTATCTAGACACCACAACTAGCTTGTATGTGGAGTTTGAGTAGATTGTGCATGAATGCTTGTATTCGTATGGTTGAGTGTAGGGGTACCTCGCCACTCATCATTGGCACCATTGCCAGGGATGGTGTTAGTTATCTAGATTAGTTATATCATAGAAGATTGCTGTAACAAAGTATTCATGATATATCTTTTACAAAATAAATTAATTTTAATTAATTCACACACAATTCACAACAAAGTCTCTCTCACAAGACTATGACAATGCAACAACTAGTAAGGTAATTCATTGGAGAACCAAGGAATTATATGATGATGAAGATGAAGTTTGGAGTACTCAATCTAATATAGGGGTCTCCTATGTACATAAATGAAGACAACATCATCCCCACTCACAAATTCATAACCTACCTAGTGACAATGAACCCCTACTGGCCACTAAGAGCCTAATGCATATACAAGAGGTTGTCCGAATATCCCATAGGTATCGTAAGGAAAGCCTTCTACCCAGACTTGATTTAAACAACTTTCCCAAGTTTTTAGGAGGCTATGATTTAGATCTGCAACATCATTTACAAGCCTTCCATGATGCCTGTGTATGGAACAATTTTGATAATGGGTGCAAAAAACTTAAGCTCTTTCCTCTAACACTCATTGGCCAAGCAAAAGTATGGTATAGGTCTTTAAAACCAAAATCAATTTGACATTGGCCAACAATGGTGGAACTATCTAATGAAGGATATCAAACCTATGCAAAAGTCTCAACCTTGAGGAGACAAATCCAATAATGGAAACAGGGACAACATGAACCCTTGGACATGGCTTTAGAAAGATACTATTCATTTTTAAACAATTGGCTAGGCCATGGTTCTCTGAGGAAAGGCTAATGTACCACATTGTGGATGGGCTCTGTAATGAAACAAGGAAGACCCTAGGGATGTATGCCTGAGGTTAATTATATGAGCTAAGATCCCACCAATTCCAAGAGCTTATTAAGTGGGTAGCAAACGAAGAAGGAGAAATAGCTAAATGGGAGAATGTTGAAAGCTCTCAATGGGACCAAAATCTCGAATTAGCAAAGGTCCATGATCATGAAGAGGATACATCAACTCACCTCAAGGAGGTGGAATCATCTTTGCCAATACTACAATCACTAGATGAAACTAAGGCAAAGATCAATAAGATGATGGAATGGATACATGAAAAATGCGAAGAATATGCCAACACTGTTAGAGGTAGAACCATGATGAACTGATAAATAGGATAGAACACCACTAGACAATCGGAAAGAAAGGTTAAAGAGAATAAGGATAAGAACTCAACTACCAATCATATGTATCAATGTAATATTCTCCTATACAATCATCCCAAAGGTCAATGCCAAATCTTTTCACATTTACATGAGCATTGGGAAGGAATGTTACATCCAGAGTTTGTACAAAAATACCATGTTCAACCACAGTGGCAAAAACTCTAGTCATGTGGGAGGCCACCGTCAAACGAGTCACACCCTTCATACCATTCAAACTTAAGTGCTTATTATGTCTAGTATCCTATTTCCCCAACTACATCAACATCCTCTATTTTACCACATCGTTATCATTCTCTTGAGTATTATCAACCCATGTCCTCTCTGATAAGATCACCACCTCATGTTCCTTGCACTTCTTCTTTTCCTCAATATTCTCATCATTCACATCCTTCTACATCACCACTAGTTGTGTCAGAAGGTTTTGCACCACAGCACCATCCAATGAATGTTACTTGTGCTGCTACTATGAATAGCAGTGGAGGTCCTCCACAACGTCAAAAGCATCCTTTCTTTAGGCATGACCATAGGAAGAGATAGCATGATTCTGAAACCACTGCATCAACTAACTCATCACAAGTCCAATGCTATGATGCACCTTCTCCTTCAAACTCAATGCCTCCTAATACTTTAATAGGGCCACCAATCCATACTCCAACTACCATGTGGCCCAATGAATATAACCACATAGGGAGACATATAAATCCATGAATACCATCTTACAATCACAAGTGCCATAGTGGTTCAACTCCTTATCAATTAACCACATCTTATAATTTGTCCCACTATGCCTACTTTAATCAAGTATGTGCATCCCAATTTGGGTACATTCTAGCCACCACATCAAAAGACACCCAGTGGTTTAGACATGACCATACTCCAATATTTTTAACATGCATAGATCCAAATTTTCCATTTATTAATTCTAGCCATGCCCAAAAGTTTAGTTATTGGGGATATCCTCCATTCTAACAAATAGAATTAATAAATGTTTTTCATCTTCTTTAATTTACAATTTTTTTGTTTTTCCAGTTTTTCATCTTTCCATTTGTTATGTTTATCTTTTTATTTATTGTTTTATCTTTTTATCTTTTTATGGGTAATCTCATGTATGAATAAAACACTCATGTGACTTGTTGGTTGAGGTGTTGTTCTATGCTATCGAGTCACAGGTGACTAATTATTTGGATAGTGAGCCCACAACATCTACCCACCCATTCTATTAATAAGAGGTTCTACTTTGGGTATGATGATATTCTTGTCATTGTTAAAACTTAAAGTAATTTTGTACTCATTATGCACACAATGAAAAATGATGGACTAAGAGGGAATGGCCAGGGTGTGGCATCAAGGGGACTTGTAAATTCTCTTTGGTGACATCTATAGGTGCTATCATGCAGCCAGGTTGTACTAAGATCCTTGTAGATCTAATAAAAAATGGGAGTAAGAGTAATAAAGGAACTCAATAGAAACTCAATGTTGTTCTAGGGGTTCCACTGGAAAGACATGCAACCATGCCTGAAGGTTGGTAGCTTCTCCAATTCACTGTTGGAAAGGACAAAGTGCCAAAGCAGCTAAAAAAAAGAAGAAAAACCACACAAGAAAAGATCAAAAGAAAAAAATTATGTGTGTGTGACACAGATTCCAAATCACTCCTCCCTTAGACAAAACACCAAGTGATCATACACCTTACTGTCATGGTGCTCTTATGGTTGCCCATCATTGGATGAAATAATGCGATGTCACTAATCGGTGGATTGGACTTGGTCTTGATTCTAGAGCGATGGGCTAATGACACATTAATCATGCCCTACACCTAGGATTCATTGTGCCTTGCATTAGTTACCTCATATCCCAATCTCTGTAATCCCTTCTACAATTTGTTTCAACTCATTTTCTAAGTATTTCTAACTTGCATCTTGTGTGGCATAAAATTCATACCTCATCACAATGGTATTTAACATGTGTGTGTTTTTTCGCATCAGTGTAGATTACATTTAACCCTTCTAGTGCCTACAAACATTTCAAGGTGTGATTACGCAAGGGCATTATAGGTTGGAACCTACTTTGGGAAGGACCCACTTGCATAACTTTTGTAATTTGTACTTGTTGCACACCACCACATAATTTTATACCCTCTGAGTACTTCATTGCCAAATCTATTCTTTCCTTTGTCATCATTTTATCAAATGTTCCTTAAAACCATTACATGTCCTTTTATGTGTCACCTAAACAAATTAGGTCTGACATTAAACTTTTAGGGCAACTTCCTTGAAAAAATAATTTCTAGCTCTAAAATCACACTAAGCAAAGAATCCAACATTTATTAAAGGCAATGAGTAAGGTATGAAATAATTGAGCTTTTTTCAATAACCTTACTAACAATTGATCTTTGTGTGATTATAGATGGCCCCTAAAAGAGGACAACAAGGAGGACCTTCTCAAGGTGCAACTGAATGCCCAAGGGGAGGCAGAGGCCAAGGACCTCATGCAAAACATGCAGAGAAGGAGGCACAATCATTCAGCATCCATCAAGGAACTTCTGTCACTGCACAATCCAACCAAGCAAAAGGTGGAGAGGTCAAGGCCTGTGCTTATGAAGAGAAATGATGGCTATTTGTGGCATGGCATGTCAAGGCCAATCAAGTGTTCCCACAACTTTCATGTCCATGGGAAGTGTCAAATCCATCAAACATTGGAACATCAGCATGGATGGCTCATAATCCTTGGATAGAAGAGGAGAAACATCAGGAACTTCTTCAACGATATCAATCTCAGAAGCTTAGAGTGAAAAACAAAGGAAAGACACCCATGGAGGAGCCACCACCACTAGAAACCCCATGAGTTTCACAAGTTTTTTCTTTTGTGTCTATGTCCAAATTTTGTTTAGTTCCACATTGTGACATGAAGTAGTCCATGGTCCTTCAATAATCTCATACCTATCCCCTATTTGTAATTGAATGAACTTGTTCCTCACTTTTTTTGACTTGAGGATGAGTTGTTATTCAGTTGTGGGGGTATGATGAATCATGGCTTGTTAGGTGTTGATATTGGACCCTTGATATTGGGTATGCGATATCGTAGCCTGGATAACGATATTGAATACACAATATCATGGTTCTTGTGTAAGCCTATAAATACCACATTTAGATGCATAGGAAGGGGGGAGTCAGTAAGTATAGTAGAAAAGTCCTTTTGTTCATTTTTTAGTTCATCTCAATTCTTTCCCCAGTGCATGCCCACAGTGTGATGATCGTAATTTTACAGAACCTTTATCCAAGTGTGACGTACTTGGACATATGCATGACTGGCAATAAATATCAAGATTACTTCATCATTGCAACATTCACTTAGTTTTAATTACTTAACTGTTATTGTTATTTATTTATTTTTTTTAATATTTATTTACCTTCATTTACTATCCCTATTATTAAACACGAAATGAGTACAACTTAATCATGAGCATTTAAGTATGACTACTTGGTATCCCAGTAGCATATCTAGGAGTGTTCAAGTTGATGTGTATGGATGAGTAAGGACAAATGCTCATTGCACTTAGGCTAGTTTAGATTTTGCTTCTCATTCCCTATTAGCTTAAAATAAAGTTATTTTCCATTGCCTCTAGGAGTAGCATTAGTTTAGGACGACATCATACACCTCACTCTGGACTAAATCATACATGACAAAGCAAATACTAGTCCAGGTGGGAAGATAGTGAACTGTGATCAACATGTAACTATCTAGAATTCACAAATAGCCCATATGTGGAGTTCAACTGGATCGTGTGTGAACACTCATTTTCGTATGGTTGAGTGTAGGGGTACTTCGCCACTCATTGGCAACCATCCATAGCATAAGAGGTGGTGACAATGCTTCCTTTCCACCTAATGATAAGATGTTTACTTCTCAAGTTGGAAGATGTAAATTTAAGCTTAGTTATAGCCACTCAAAGAGGTTAGGCCTTCATTCATCATTAATCTTTCTATGATTTCACTTGATGGGATGAGCATTGAGGCTCAAGGTGATGGTCTTTTATCTAATGTAGTCAAATGTAGAACATCATAAAAAATTTTGTTATTCATCTTCAATGCTATTTTAATTACATAGTTAACATGATTTTTTGGGATGAATTTTAAACCACTACATGTTTTAACTTTTAAATAATAAGATTCCATTCATTCTCTATTAATTATGCATTGCAAATCAAAAGGAATAATAACTAGTAAATAGTTTGCCTTTGAATTAAGCTTCTACCTTCATGAGCACTAAAATGTAATACTAAGAGTCCCAAGAAACACCACTAAACAATGACACAATAGAATATTCAAGGATAAATCATTGTTCAACAATTATGATAGTTGCAACTCTATCAAAGATTAGCTAGCATAAGTTAGTTTAAAGATTAGTAGCATAAAAAATACAATAAGAATAAACATATAAATAGTTAAACCAAAAAATTAAAGTGTAAAAGCATCATAGATAGTACAAGTATATAAAAAAATATGTCATAAAATTCAAGATGGCTAGGATTAGTTCCTAAAGATAAATGTATCTAGTTGTGATTCCCATCTCCAAAGAGAAGGGGAGATACTTGTACGAAAGCCTAAGATCTAGCTTCCTACATATAGTTAAGTTATAATAAATAAGGAATTAGGTCTATTTAGTTCTTAAGGGATTATAGTGGTTAAGTTATTGGAAATTCCAAGATGGATTTCTATGCTTTCTCCAACTTCTATTCAAAATAGAAACAACCTTTGAATTAGTGGATTCAATATTGAATGCATTGGAGTATCAACCTAAAGCTTAGTTGTAAGTGATAGAAGTAAATGATCATGATGAAGATCTAAGAAATTTTATAATAATTTGACAAATATCCTAAATTTTGATAATCATCAAAAGAAATGTTGAAAGTTTTTAGAAGTAGAAACACCTAATCTTGAGTTAATGTAGATAATACCAATATGAATTTTAGGAAGTTAGAATCTCTTAGAAATAGCAAAAATACTAGTTGCTCCAAGTCTAAACATCATGTACATCTCACATGAAGGTTCACCTTGTGCAGTGAAGACTCATACACCTAGAGTAATTACTTAGATGTCTTAGAACCTATAGGTTATGTTGTCATTAGTGATAAAGAGGTTGGCATGTGACCCTACTCAGATGATGTTTTAGTAGTACTAAGAAAAGAGACTAAAGTCTCTATAAGGTTCACTTATATTAATGGAAGACTTAGAGGGATTTTAAAGAAGTTCAATGATATTATGCTATGAAATTTCTCCAAATGAACCATAGTATATCAGAAGATAGAGTTGTTATCAAAAACATCTCCTCCCCAACAATGTCTCTATAGAATTATGGAACTAAAGTTAATAGAGTTTAAGTAGCTAGAGAATTGGATGAAGAAGGAATATCTTAGGCTTTCAAAATCTCCATACAAAGCTTCTCTTATTTTCTATAGGTAAGGATGGTAACCTAAGATTATGTTGTAATTATAAATTACTAAATAATAATACAATCAAGAACATATACATAATCCCTTTAGTGTTTGACTTATTAATAAGTTGGTAACTTCTCTTGTGTTTTCTCATATGGGCCTTTGAAAAGAATATTGCTAAGTATGCATTACCAAAAAATGAAGAGGTAAAAATGACATGCATGACAAGATATGGATCATATCAATGGATGGTAATTCCTTTTGATCTTCACTATTCTCTTGAAATTTTTAATAACATAATGAATGAGATATTGTAAAACATTTTAGAAACGTTTCTTATGGTGCATTTTTTTAACATCTTGTTTTGTTTTAAATCTACGATAGAACATCTCAAGTACTTAGATATGGCATTATTAAAGTTGCAAGAGAATAAGTTGTATGTGAAGCAAGAGAAGTATGAGTTCAGGACATATTATTAGAATGGAAAATGTTAGGCCTAATCCAAAGAAAATTGATGTAAATTTAACTTGGCCTATTCCTAAGGATGTTTATCAATTAGGTAGTTCATGGGATTGGATAGCTACTATCAAAAGTTTGTTAGAGAATTTTTTGGTATAAATTCATGACCTTTGAGACACTAAAATGTTAACAAGCTTCTCTCACTCTAGTTTTCTATCAATATTCATGTTTGTTGATTTAGATTACTTTCCTCTATGATTTTCAAGTGAGAAATTTGTCTTTCAACTTAATTACATCAATGTGTTATCTTATTTAATTATCATAATTCTATCACTATTGGTAGTTTCTCAATAAAATTATGATACAACACTAGATATCATATTTTTCCTACTTTCAAGAACCAACCCCCTTGTCTTGCACATAAAATTCCTACAAAAGTTGCTTGATATTGTTCAATTCTAAATAAATGCATATGACATGCTATCTAATAGCTAAAAATATAATATATGTTCTTCATGTTAGATTCTCTGAGCCTACCTAGTTTACCACTACTATTGTAAACTCTCATGCTCATGTTACATATGTAACATTGATCTCAAATCAATATCTAAGTAAATATTTGAATTGTTCTTTCATCATTTGAATTTTATTTTTTTCTCCTGATATTTATATATTAAAAAAATACTAAACATCCCATGCTCTACCTTCCATAGAAACCTAGAGTTTATGTCATGATGAGAAGCTAAGACTCTTTATGGATATTACTAAATTGATCTAACAGCTTGCCCAATCTTATGAAACTTACGAATCACTCTACTATCCTCTAGAAACATGTTCTAGATCCTATTCCCACTGGATGAATAGCAAGTATATCCGATGCCCAACCATATGAATCACTAGCATTCACTAAGTAATCTAGTTGAATTCTATAGACATTAGCTTTCTAAGTATACTAGGTCTAGGAGGTGAACCTAATAGTTGTGGTCATTGTCTTCTTAGTTTTACTTGTGAGGTGTTAGTGTATGGTTAAGTGCAACTGAGGCATTTAATTTTTATCATTTTATCTTTTATGGTTTAATCACCTAAGTGCTAAAAATAGAGTAATTAAATGCTTAATTAATCTAATGACTAACTAATATCTTAACTAACCCTAACATAAGCATCCATTCCCATTTACCGTACACATCCTGAACAATGTTGCAACATTACTAGGTTAGCAAGAATTAAGTGGTATTGGTATTACCAAACATTAACGTATATTTGAGATGGTCATAAATATGTGCTTTAATTAATTGCTATTAATTAATTAATTAGAAACATTGAAGTAAATTTCATGAATATTAAATGCATAAAGGAAACATTAAGCATATTTGAGTGCTACAAGGTTTGATAAGAAAATCTCATCTTTATTGTCATTTACACTAAGGTGCTTATGTACATCAGTGCTTGAATAAAGATCCATATACTTTTCAACTCCTATTGCGAGCACTTAGAAAATGTTCTAACTCTAGAGAAAACAAATTGCAAGAGTTTTTACTAACAACTAAGGAATGGAATGTTTGGATCATGTGTCCAAGTGATATATTTATAGGTAGGCATGCATCCCACGATATTGGATATTTGATAATGTAGCATGTGCTACGATATTGAGGCTCCAATATCAAAGATATCATAGCCAATGAAGAATATGATTTATTATACCTTCATGACTAGATGAAAACTCATCCTCAAGTGAACAAAAGGAGGAACAAGTTCTTTACAAAATACTAGGAAGGTATGGGATTATTGACTAACTAATTGACACATAAACTAACTAAGACTAAACAAATAGATGTTAAGTACCCAAGTGTATGGATTTACAATATTTTATAAAATTTTGTATTCATGACAACAAAATTGAATACCTTAACAAAATATTGACATCCAAACCCCTATAGCAACTTGAAGATGAATGAGAAGATCAAATAGACCAAAATAGGTCCCATTGCATGGGCTTCTACTTCCTACTCCTAGGGTTGTTTAGGCAATTAACCCCTTATAGCTCTAGGCCACCTTTCCCTTAGTTGGCATGGTCCCACTTCTAGTCCATGCTTTCCTTTGGTATCATCAGTGATCACAATAGAAATGTGGATTAGTGTCTGATGTGTAGCTTATAACATTTAGGTGTCTTGTCTCTTTGGGTAGTTACACTTGGCTAAGTTGTGATCATGGTAGATTGATTATTTTAATATTATTTGATTTTTGTGGCTACCAAAGTTCATTGGAAGGGTTTAACTTGCATAAATTAGTGATCTTAATGTTATTTTATTCATTAAACCCTTGTGGAAGTGAGATAAATTTTAAAAAATGTTTTTACAAAAAACCTAAGGTTTGTAACCCCCACGACATACAACTTACCTCTAGTAGTTGTAGGACTAAAAAATGAAGTAAATTGAACAAGCAATTTGAAAGTTATGGGCTTTGGAAGATTCTAGACTCTAAAAATTTTCAACATTAAAGATAAGGAAAAAACAAAGAGTTTTAACACAAACTTAAAGTTCTTGAAAAGCCAAAAAAGCTATGAACATGATGAAATTCTTGAAGAGGGTTAGATAATTCACCAAAAAAAAGAAAAAAAATTTCATTGGAGAACACTTTGAAGGAGTGCACAATTGGATGTCATTGATGGAATGCACAAAAGGTTTGATTGTAAAAATACCTAAGGGAGTTGAAACCTAATCAATCCAACCAAGAGATATGCAAGTGGATCCTCCACAAAGGCTCATGCCTTTAATGCCCTTGCATATCCTCAAACCAAGGAGTCCATGTACCCCATGGATTATTAATGGTTATAGAAAGTTAAGGACTAAATCCCATAAGGTACTACCTAAGAATTTTAACACATCAAACTAAGACATCAAATGAAACCATGAAAATCAATAATGAGGTAAATTATGAGAAGTAGTAGTGGATGAAAGAGAAGGTGGAATGAAATCTAGAACCATGGTCACATGAAGTCCCTTGTGGCTTTTGTGATTAAGATAACTTGATAAAGTTCATCCTTAGTCTAGATCAAAACTAACCACTTCTAGTGACTTCACATCAATACCCTAAGACCGGTACATGTCCTTAAGACACAACAATTCTCCCAAAATTTGATCACCGTTCCTAAAAGAGAAGCAAGAAATGAAAAATGACCTTTGTTAGAGGGGACTTCAAGCATGGGTAACATGTTTTTCTAGTCTCATAACTAGTGCTTGTAGCTTGTAATTAACTCTAATAGGTGTGCTTTGAATTTCCATCATTTTTTTGGTTTTATATTTTTATGATTTTGAATAGGAACCACACCATGCAAATACTTTAACTTTCTATTATTGGTTGACAACAAAACAGTAAGAAATCCATGGAAACACTCATGTACTCAAGAGGGTAGGAAAGTATAGAGAGTATTAAATCTTCTTAAAGTAACATCCTTATCAATCCATTTAATCTTTTCCAAGTTTGAAAACTGCCAAGGTTACAAGTTTGTCAAAGTTTCATTAAGAAAGGGGCTTCATACTTCCAAAACAAGGGAACACCATAGAGTTTTGTGGATGGGTGGATGATGTGGACTCATTGCTTATAATCATGAGAAGAACCATGTCTTAGTTATCAATACCAAAATTCAAAGATAGAATGTAGACGTTAGCAATCAAAACATGATGTACAAAGCACCATAAATAGTAGCTATAGTTGCATTATGTCCTGTTGGAAATAAAGGAAAAACAAAACAAACATAAGAAAACATTAGAAAAATTCAAGCCAAATAAAGTAAAATATAGAAGAAATTATAAAATATGTAAGAAAGAGAAAAATGTACTAATGATGTTGTAAAACAAAAATAGGTTAAAAACTAAGCCACTTTGTATGATCTAACATGGATGACCATCTCCCCAATGACTGAGTTGAAAGGAGGAGATCTAAAATATTAAGTATGCTTGTCCATCCAAGAAGGTGTTGTGGTCACTAGCTCCTTTTGGCTGGTGGAAAGGTTTAATTTATTATTGATTAGTAGTTTCTTGTTTGGGCTTTCAAGCTTGTATATCAACATGGCCGTAGAAGAAAAGGTTACATAGATGATTTAAGGTCCTTCTCACAATGTTTGAAACCTAGTTCTTTATGGTACATGTGTGGAATTTTAGTAAAGGACCTTGTCTTTTAGTCAAAATTTTACTTTTCTTATTTTGAGGTCATGGCATTACTTATTCAATGTCTTGTGCAACTTGTTAGATGGTAGGGCTACCAATTGGTTCTTGTCTAGCAAGTTGAGGTTCATTAGTCTTTCTTTTTGTACTAAACTTAGGTCAAGGTCAAGGTCACAAGTTGTTGAAAGTGTACAAAGCTTAGACTGAACAGGAAGAATTGGTATTTTTTCATACATTAGCTCATAGGAAGAATAGCATATAGGGAGTTTCCAAGTTGAGTGATAGGCCTAAAGGGCATTGTTAAGTTTAGTGCTCTATTCTTTCCTATATTTGCTAAGTGTTCTAGTTAAGATCTTAGTGATTTCCTTATTTGTTACCTTAGCTTGACCATTGGCTTGGGGATGGTAGGATGTTATCAATTTATGTTCTATGCTAAAGTGTTACATGAGATTCCAAAAGGTAGTGCCTATAAAGTAAGTGCCATTATCAAAAATAAGTGCACGTGGAATCCCAAACCTGTCTACAGCATCTTTTTGTACAAACTGAGTAGTTGTAGAAGATGTATAGTCAATGAAAGCTACTACTTTTGCTCATTATGTACAATAGTCAATAGTAACTATGATGTATGTCTTTTCATTTGACATGGATGTGATGGGATCCATGTAGTTAATGCCCTAAATGTCAAAGGGTTTTAGTTGTTGGATCCACTGCTAAGGATTTTTCATACAAGCAATCATCCCACCATCATGTTCGCAATGTTCACAAGAGTGGATGAATTGGTGAGCATTCAAGAAAATTCTTGACTAATAATACCCTACCATTATGTCTTAATGGTCATGATTCTTTTAGCATAGTGGACCACACAAGGGCCCTTGTGAGCATCTTGGAGAACATGCAGTTGATCAACATTAGGAACATACCAATGAACTAGGCCATTGATGCACACCTTCTAAAGGTATCCATTGATCTCCATGAAGCATTTGGCTTGATGAAAAAACTATTGTTTGTTTTTGTTGTCCAGATTTTATGGCATCTCCTGAGTGAGAAGGTAGGTGAGGATGCTTTCATACCAATTAGGTTCAGTGGGCACTTATTTATTTATAGTACTAATAAAGAGGAGTTCATTAGAAAATTAATTAGAAAGTGGGATCTCCTCCTCTTTGTTATCCCATCACAATCAAGACAAGTGGTTGGTGATCACATTCTCAGTTTCCTTTTGATCTATCATCATGATCTTGAATTCTTGCAAGCTCACAAGTCACCATATGACATGAGGGCTCACCATTTTTTTGTTCATAAGGAACTAGATTACATTGTCGTTTGTGTGCATAAACATCTTATACCTAAGCACTTAGTACCTAAATTTCTCTAAGTCATACACCACCATCATCAATTCTTTCTCTATTGTGGTGTAATTCAGCTATGCATTGATAATGCTTTATCTCACACAGTGGACATAGTAAGGATATTTTTGATCATCCAACTATGCGATCATGGCTTTGAAGGCATAATTTGATGCATTTTTCATGATGTGGAATAGTATGGACTAGTCAAGTGCTTATAGGATTGGGGTTTCCATGAGCTTCTACTTGAGGTGCTAGAATGCATGCTCACATTCGTTAGTCTAGAAAAATCGAGCATCCTTCTTTGTTAGCTTTACCAATAGTTTAGAAATCTTATAAAAATTCTCAATGAAGCATCGGTAGTAGCTAGTGTGACTAAGGAATGACTAGACATATTTGATAGTTTTCGGTTGATGGGTAATTCCTTGGATGATTCTTATTTTTTTAGGGTCCACCTTGATGCCTTTTATAGATATTCTATGACCCCCAAAAAAATTCCTTCCTAGACCATTATGTGGCTTTTCTACTAGTTGAAATGAAGGTTTATCATCACACACCTTTTTAGCACTTGCTCAAGATGGTCTAGAACTTGCTCAAATGTAGCCCCATAGGTGCAGAAGTCATCCATAAAAATCTCCATCCCACTACTAATTTGCTATTGAAAGATGCTTAGGACAATGTGTTGGAAGGTTGTAGGGGCATTACACAAACCAAATGACACCTTTCTATATGCAAAAGTTCCTTAGAAACTTGTGAATGTAATTTTGGTGTGATCTTTGGGTGCGATCTAGATTTGGTTATAGCCACTATAACCATCCAGAAAGCTATAATAGCAATGCCCAGAGATGGTGTACAACACTTGATCCACAAATGACAATGAAAAATGATCTTTGTATGTCACCATGTTCAACAACCTAAAGTCAATACAAACCCTCCACTTGTTATCTTTCTTTGGCACTATCACAAGTGGACTAACCCATTCGCTATTCGCAATAGGACAAATGAACCCTACCTTGAGGAGTTGTTCAATTTCCTCTTTAATGATTTGCTTTAGTTTGGGGTTCAACCACTATTATGGCTACCTCTTTGGCTTGATAAAGGCATTTGTATAGATGCAATGTTGGCATATCCATGGATCAATTTTGATGAGTTTAAGATATGACCAAGTAAAGGTTGCTAACCATTTATTAACCATCTCCAACAACTTCTTTTTCTACATAGGATCAAAGTTGGCATTGATAATAAGTGGCTTCCCATTGTTTAGAAAGACATATTCCATTCCAACTAGTAAAGGTTTAAACTTAAGGGGCTCTTGTTTAAAACTTTCAAGGATCCCCAACTCTCTTTAATTAGTGTCATTTTGTTCATCATTGGAGAGTTAGTAATGAAATTTCTTTAGTTCATCTATGCCTTCAACACAAGCACTCATAAGGCTCTTGGTTAGTTCTATGCATATTTCTGAGCTGCTATTAAGATTAGCTATCAACCACTAAGTGCCCTCTTGTTTTGTAATTGTTGTGTACAAACAACTTTGAATTTTGGACACATCTACACACTACCTACATGTTGTGATGAATGTACTTTTCACATATCATAGTTTCTACATGTAGTTGTACCCTATATCACTATATGCAATGCATGGAAATTACTTATTCTCTATCTTCCAAAATATATTTTTCTTGGAAATCTTCAAGGAAATATCTCTAATGCCCAACCACCCATCAACAGTTCTTATCCAAGCTCTTCCATGATGATTGGGAAGTCCTCCTTATAGTTATTAACTCAAATCACCATGAAATCAACAAGATAATACCACCCATAGATAGTGGTCACAATGTCCTTCATCAATCCCAAGGAAATAGTGATGGATTGATCTACCAACTCAAGATCAATGTTGCTCTTCTTGAAAAGAGGCAAGTTCTAGGCATTGTACATTTCATGAGAAATCAAATTCACACTAAAACCTAAGTCTAGAAGAGTCTTGCATGGCTCATTCTTAGTGATTTGCAAATAGATAAGGGGACTTCTAGGATTAGTTCTTTTTTTTAGAAAGTTAACCAACCTTAATCCAATTGAAAACTACATGCATCAACATGATGATACAAATCTTGAAAGGCATTTGGTTTGAAGGGTTCTCAAAAATAAATGGATCAAAGGATGAGGGAGAAGTAGGTTCATTAGCCACATGTGTTTGTGAGGGCTTTGTAGGACTATTGGTTCAAAAAAGGATCTTTTTGGGGTTTATTTTCTGAACCACTTAGCTAAGGATCCAACTATAATTTAACAGCCCTAGTGGTATTACATTGTTGTGACTATGCTGGAATTCTCCGACATTGATGGAGTAGATGGTAATTGAGTTGATAATGGAGGGACATGTGTAGAAGGATGAGGAGGATAATGAGAAAATGAGGATTCTCCTCTTGGAAATTGGACTCTATAGTATACAAGAGGGTAGTAGGAATGCTAGAATAAAGTATGACTAGAAGAGTCACATGAAGAAATGGACTATTAAACATAGTATCCATATAGATTAGGCTACTAATAAGGGTACTACTATCTTGATGGTGGCATTCCCCATGACTATGGGTGCTACCACTACTATTATTGTACAACTATGGTGGAGCTCCACTAGGATAGTAGGCTTACTATTGGTAAAACTACTTAGGATTACCTTAAGAATAAGGCAACCTTCTAGGTGGTTGCCTTCTTGCCAATCTAGGATTTTAAGCATACACCCCAGACTCCTACAAGTATGACATGAAAGAGAAACATCCCTTATCCCTTAGGATGTCATATCCACCATCATCATATGATTCAAATTCCGCAACCTCCTCTATGATAATAGCCTTGCCCTTACCCCTTTGATGGTCATGTTTAGCTTCCTTTTTCTATGATCATAACCACTACTTTGCCTCTTGCATTCCTTTGTTATTTTCAGAGTAGTTTGGAACATTTTATCCAAGGAGTCCCATATTTTTTCCACCTTAGCTAAAATTTTGAAAATAGTCTTTTAAATCAACAAGGTCTTACATTGCACCACCTCATCAAGTTGTGCCTCTTTCTCATTATCATAGAATTGTACCTCACTTTTATGGATGGAAGGATCTTGGTATATTGCTTTACACTTTTTATTTTTCTCAAATTTCCTTCTTCTTTGGCAACCTAATTAATCAATATTTGAATCTAATGGGCTCTAAGTTCTAAAATTCTCCCTTAGGCATAGACCCCAAGAGTTCTCCTTGTTTCTATTTGGAGCCCATCTATGATATCGTGGAGCTACTCTCTTTTAGAATAACCATGGCCAAGACATCGGTGCAAGAGAGAATAGTACCTTTCCATGGCTAAATCTAAGGATTCATATATTCTTTGTTTCCAAATTTGGATCTACTTTCTTAGGTTGGACACTCAAGAGCATGTTTGATGTCATTAATGAGATCAAGAATCATACTCTAATGTCTAATTGATTCCAACTCTAAGAACTGCTACCAACTTTTAGCTTCTTTCATGAGTATCCTTTGCAATAGTTTTAATTTTGCCATTTATTTTTAAAATTCTATAGGGCACAAGCATCATGAAAGACTTGAAGATGATTCTATAGATCTAAGTTGTATCCCCCATCAAAACTGGGAATATTATTCATATCCAACCACTTGATTCTACTATCTTTCACATGCCTCATTGGGACCCTCACAACCTCTACAATGTTTACCATGTTCCTAGTTGCAAGTAAAGGCTCATCATAGTCATGGCCTTTGTGATGATCATGATACCTATGATGTCCTCTATTGTCCCTTCTTTCATGGTGGTGGGCCTCCCTTGAATATCCATGTTCCTAGTCTCTACTAGTTTGATGGGCCCTATGATCATCTATATCCTGTCAATTACCTCCATCACAGTGACATTGTCTGTGACCTCAATCAGAGCTAGAGGAGGAAGAAGAGGATTTTGAAGATCAAGAGGAAGGAGGACTAGCATCACCATAGTGCCTACCATCCCCTCTTCTTCAATCATGATCATGATCATCATGTCTTTCATCATCATGATGCTTGTCCATGTTCTTGACATGACTTCCACATTTGGATCCCCCATGGTCATGGGACTCATTCTTGCCCAAACTAGGATTGTTTACAATGGACTACAAGTTCTAGTTTAGGCCCCCTACATTAAAACCAATGGAAGGAGAGTTAGTAAATTAAGAACCCCCAAAGAAGGGATCCTCTCCATCTTTCTAGCCTAGTAGGAACAAGGGGTTATTGAACCATTTTTCCTTTGATGCTTCATAGTGTATCTCCTATTACCAACCTTTATTATGTTGTTCTTTAGTGGGATGGTAGTCCTAATAGTTGTGGTCTTGCACAATGTATTTATCATTGATCCCCTAGATATCCAACCTCATCAAAGTTTGGAGCAACATCATAAGAATTGATCAATTGGACAACAACACAATCTTGCCCTCCATATCCCTCCACTAGAATTTTTCATCTTGATGTAGGATGAAGGTGAAGCCTAGATGATACTCATCAAGATGAGTATATACCACTCTAAATTGTTGGAGCATTGGTGGATTTGTCCCCCTACATCTTTATTAATTGGATATATGGTTGAACAGTGATAGAGAATTAGCCCTGTGAGAAGAAGACTTTTTAGCTTTTGAAAAAAATAGTGTGATTTTACTATTATTAGTATTATTTTGAATGATTTCAATCTTAAGGTTTGTTACAATGATTTTAAATAATTTCACTAAGTCCTAGATAACACACATAGCTAACTAAAGTCTCTAACAATGGTGCTAATGATGAGAAAAAAGTATACCCTACATCTAATCATATGAATCACTAGTGTTCACTAAGTGATCTGGTTGAATTCCATAGATTTTAGCTCTCTAAGTACATTGGGTCTAGGAGGTGAACCTAATAGACATGATTGTTGTCTTCTCAGTTCCACTTGTGAGGTGCAAGTGTATGGTTAAGTCTAACTGAGGCATCTAATTTTTATCATTTTATCTTTTATGGTTTAATCACCTAAGTGCTAAAAATAAAGTAATTAAATGCTTAATTAATCTAATGACTAACTAATATCTTAAATAATACTAACATAAGCATCCATTCCCATTTATTGTACACATCTTGAAGAACATTGGTTACCAAGCATTAAGTGCTATTAGGATTATCAAATGTTAACGTATGCTCAAAATGGTTATGCTTATGTGCTTTAATTAATTGTTATTAATTAATTACTTAGAAACATTGAAGTAAATTGCATGAATATTAATGCATAAAGTAAACATTAAGCTAATCCAAGTGTTGTAGGGTTTGATAAGAAAAGCTCATCTTTATTGCCATTCACACTATGGTGTTCAGATACATCAGTGCTTGAATAAAAATTCGTACACTTTCCAACTCCTACTACAAGCACTTAGAAAATATTCTAACTCTAGAGAAAACAATCTACAAGAGATTTTCTAATGAGTAAGGAAAGGAATGTTTGGATCATGCACCCAAGTGTTGTATTTATAGGTACACACACATCTTGCAATATTGGATATTCGATAACGTAGCTCTGATATCATAGCCGATGAAGAATACAATTTATCACTACTCTAATGGAAATCTTTATCTAGGAAATTTTAAATTAAATAGGCTATGTCAGCCATCCATTATTGATGAAGTAAGTTACATTCATCCCATTTCAAGCATTTACAATGTTGTAATCACTTTAGTCATATCATTTATTTGGTAGTTGAACATATGGTCATCCCTTCAATGATAAAAGATAGAAATATCAATACTTTTCTTTCATTCAAATGAAAGAATTTATGAAAAAAATTAGGTTTTAAATTTTCAAAATTTACATGATTATATAGCCAAAATGTTTCTAATATAGCTACTAAGTTATTTACTTAGAAAGCTCCTCCTGGATGGAAAATTTCTTAATAAAGCTACTAGTAAAAGGTAAATTCACATTGGACAAAATAAAAAATAGTGGAGAAATTTAGCATGGTGCTAACTAAACCTTAATAATATTTAACTAATCAAGTGCTATGTTGATCATATAGCACACCTGGACATAAAAGAAACCTCTAAAGAAACTAGCTCATGACCTAGCATCAATAGAATGCTATCTCCAATTTCTTGGATGTTTAATGAAGTAATATATTTCCTACTAATTATAGTATGCTAATTATCCCCAAAAATATACAAGATATTTATCACCTCTCATATTGATTTCTATCTTCACATCTTCCTCTAGTGGTCTTCCTTCTTCCAATTGATGATAGTATTTGCTCATAGAGGATAATAAAGTAACCAACCTATAATGGGTAATGGATGAAGTAACTTACCTTACCTATAGGTTGTGATGGATAGGGGGTAGTCACATATACTACATAATGATTTTCTTAAACTAAGTCATTTTTAGTTGGCTGAGTTGTGCACTCATTCAAAGAATGAGCTTATTTGAAAACTCGTGAAAAATGCTATAGTATATATGCATATTCACTTCTTTGCTAGCTATGCCTTCAAGGTTCCAAAAGGATGAGGATGGGTCAATTAGTAAATGAATTGATAAGTCCATAATATGATGGGTAAGCTCATTTTTTGAATGAGTGCACAAGCATGAAATGTTAGTTGAAAAATGACAATAGTAAATTACTAGGGATAACTTGCATAGAAAGTTCCCTTCCCTCTTTGCTAACCCAATTACACCAAGGCTATAAAAATGTTTTAAAATTTTATCATTTATCTCTTTTTTCTATATCTATGAATTAAAACATAGTGCATAAATAAATACTATTTGATGTAGCTATGTAGGGTTAAAATGACATGACATACTATGATCACATACAGAAGTCATTGTTTTTGGTTAAATGGATTGCTAATTTATTTATAATGCTTGTTCAACTAAATATTTTAATCAATAAAAAATTCCACAAGTAAAACCAATGGAAGGATAGGTAAACTAAAACTTCCTTTTGATCCTTGTTGATCTTCCTTTAAGTGTTCACCCAATAGGATACTATTGTTGTAACAAATGTCACTTTCATGGAACAAAAAAGGACTTGAATTATTGGCTTTACTTCTTTGCACAATATCCCAATACTTTAAGATTGATATACTCACACGATGATATTAAGATAATATTTTTCACATTGTATTAGTGTACAAAAATCAAGCCCTAAGTGAAGGTAAATTTCAATAGAAGTTTCTATAGAGATGTTATGAAGATTTAAGTCTTTGTAATAAAATTTATTTTTAGGATAAAAGGTTTTAAAGCTAAATAAACAATCCAAAAATATTTTTCCCTACTAATCATATAAGCTCATAAAGTTTCAAGTCATTTAAGAAGCTGGGGTTTTGGATTATATCCAACATTGTGTGGAATAGTTGAATAAGATATAAAGATAGAACTTGTATAAGCTTAACCTAGCCCATGGAGACACTTTTTCAATTTGTTATTAGAATTGAGACCATTGAAAATGGATTCAAAGAGCCTAAAGAATAGTTTTATTTTAATACAGGATTAGCATTATAATAAATGATTGAGTGCAAAAAGAAACCCTATCATTTTATGAAAAAGAGCTTGATTCGAATCTAACTTAATTTTTCAAATTCATTTTAGAGTGGCATAACAAAACCAACGATTAGCTCTAGAAAGAGTTTCCAAAAACTACTCTGAACCAAATTGACTAGAAAAATGGGGTTCATTAAGTATGATTGCCACATCAACTCATAAAGGAGGCTCAAAGAACCAAAAATTGGCTCTACAAAATGGGTCTACTCGAGTTAGCTTTGTAGGATTAAAGCATAAGGAAATATTGAAATTAGCTTTCTGTATGTGAGTCCCATGTGGCATGTAAGCTATCTTATGAAGTAGGTCAGTAGCACCAAGAACTAGTTCTACAAAAGAGCACAAAAAATGGTTCTACCAAGTTAGCTCTATTTAGATAGAAAGATTCATAATGTTGAAAAATGATTCTATGAAAAGGATCTATAAATAAGATCTTAAGTAATTTCCTACTTTGATAGATCAATGATTAGAGTAACGATAGGAAGGAGTTTAATTATGTAATTCATAAAACCCAAATTCAGTTTTACAAGAAAATATGAAATTGGTTCTACTATGTCAACTCCTGTGTAGAATGATTATATCGAACCTATATCTAGCTCTATGAAAAAGTTTAAAATTAGTTCTATAACACATGTCATAGTTCAAAGAAAGAGCTCAAAATGAGCTGTTATTTATAAAATCAAAAAATGATTCTACAAGAAACACACTTTTTGATTCTACCACATCAAATAATTATGTTGCAAAGGATCTATAGAACCAAAAATTAGTTTCATGAAAAGGATCTATAAATAAAAGTCCTCCAAAAGCACTGAAGGGACACTATGCACTTGTTTCATTTTTGAGAAATCAATGATTAAGTAACATCATGTGTTGTGATGAAAAATTTTGATTATGTGGCTAATAGAATTAAAATTCAGTTCTACAAAGAGGCTTGTAGATGATTTTACCATGTTGACTTTGGAAAGAAGGCATTGTTCATAGAACCAAAATTTAGTTCTACAAGAAAGTATGAAAGTCATTCTACCATGTCAGCTCATAGAACTAGTTTATGAAGCCAAAATTCAACTTTACAAACTAACTTAAAAATTGGTTCTATGAATCACATCAGCTTTGTGAAATTAATGAGCTTGTTGAATTGGAAAAATAAATTCAAAAGCATCGACCTCAAGAAAAATTTGCCATTTTATCTTCTATATAATGCTAGTTTATAGAACCAAAAATAGGCTTACAAAGAAAAGCTAAACTAGTTCTACAAGTCATGTCAGGATAAACAAAGCTCATCTTAGACCCACCAAGGATTACAAGTTTAATTTACATACATGCATACTATAATTTTAATCCAACTTACCAAGTTATGAAGTAGAGACAAAAGAGTATGATGCAACACGTAGGACTAAAAATTTATTCTACAAAGAATATTAAACTCATTCTTATCCACCAACTCCTTTGTAGAATGAAGTTACAAAACTAGAACTTGACTCTATGAGTAAGCTTTAAATTAGTTCCATAAGCCACATCAACTTCAAAAGTCAATAATTTTATCAAGTTAGAAGAGTCAAATCTAAAAATGGGTTTTACAGAAGCCTTGCCATATCAAATTTTATATTTAGCATAGAACTGAAATTGTTTTCTACAAGGAAAAGCTACAATGGTTTTGCAAGTCATGTCAAGATAAGAAGATCTCATCTCATGCCCAAAAAAGGATACAATTTTAATTTATGCACATGTGCATTAAATTTTAATCTAGCTTAGTATATTATGAGTAAAAGCTAAAGGCTATAATACAACTTGTAGAACCAAAATCTGATTCTATGAGGAAGCTCAAGAACTACTCTACCACATTAGCTCTTTTGTAAAATAGTTTGTAGAACTTAAACTTGACTCTACAAGTAAGTTTACATGGTTCTACAAGTTGATGTTAGTACTAAGAAAAGAATATATAAATATAGAAGCTACATCAACAAGAATAGCTTGAGATGCTAAGCCTAAACTCTTAAGCTTTTAATGAAGTAGCTCAACAAAATCAAAGCTTATGTGTGTCGAAATAGATTTGAACAGCATATCCTCAAGTGAGTGAATTAAGAGACAAAGATCTAGGATTAGTAAGCAAGTTTATGAAAAATTTAAAGTTATAGAGCCATTGACAAACAAAGCCAAGAACTACAATAGACCTAACAGTAGCACAGAGATGCCATTGAATTGCAAAGGAGTGTCTCTAGAGTTCTCATAACATCCATGAGAAAAAATAATCCATATTTGTACAAATGAATAGAAAACTAGAGGAAATGTTTGATTTAGCTAGAGCTAAAAGAGAATTGTTACCTCAATACAAATAAGGTTATTTGGATATGATGATAATGGTAGTTATTGGAATCATAAATGAAACTACTAAGAAGAAATTGGAATTGGAATAGGTTTGTGCTAATGTGAGAACTACTATAAAAAAAAAAGAAGCAAATTTCATAACTAAATAAGGTTTGGAAGAAAAAATCACTAAAGAAGTCTTAAAGAAGCTTAATGACACTAAACTAGATATAATTAATTAGGCTTTTAAGACTCTCTTAAATCACAAGATATTATCTCAACAATTATCAATTGAGATACTCCAAATTCAAAGAAATAGGATTTATCAAGAAACCAAATAATTATCCAATGGTTTACAATTATATGAGTAGAACATGAGGCAGTTATGGCCTTAACTCTTATAACAGGTGTAACTACCATTAACTAATATATAAAGCCCAGAGTAGAAGTTAAAAAGGGACTAGTTCTTTGAGAAGTGAGCTTCTAATTAAGGAATTCGGAAAGAAAGCTTCTAAAATAATTTTTCTTAATGGAATTTTAAATAGGTTTTATCTATTTATCATCTTTCAGTTAGCAATTAGATTGGATAGCTTTTTCTTACTTGTTTAGTGTAAATATTCCATAGTTGTGTTTGGATGAAATATTATTTTTGGAACATGTTGTTTTCTCCATGAGCTGAGGTTTAACTTAATTCTATTATTTTGGTTGAATAAGATAGTGTTCATAAGTGTCCATTCTAAATCAGTCTAACATACTAGTAATGTCATCTTTATTTAAATTTTGATCTTTTTAAATAATTTTCTGCCTTATTCTCTTACTCTATTTAACAAAAATTTTGCGACCTAGCTATGGGAAGTTTGCTAATAGATGGCTTAGAATTAAAGATTGACATCCTCTATAAAACCATTCATCTATGATAGTAGTTATTGAAGAATTAAATATAGGCTTATAGGAAAGCTATTCAATTGTCCATAATTAAGCTGAAAGATTGCTAAAGGGGATAGCTATTACCTATATACAAGACAAGAAATTCTTTTGAATATTTTTCATTGTTAAATACAATCAACCATATTTAGCTCATTCATACTAGAAAAAGATATTTGGAGGTATCCATACCTTGGTGGTACCAGGAATCAATAGCCACCTAAAATGAGCAATCACAAAAACTAATTTCTTACTTAACTAGTGCTAGAAAGAGGGTGTGTTGTGAGAATAATAATTCAACTAGCACTAGAAACAAGGAATGATAACTTTAAATGGTACTAAAATGAGGAAAAGTTGTAAAAGCATACTAAAATTTATTAGGATATATTAGGTTAAATTAGGTACTATTTTAGACTATTTTTTCTAGCATGAGTTAGATTGTATTTAAATTAGGTTATAAGTCAGATTATGATAATTAATTTTGACTCATGAGTGAATCCTCATATAAGTAAGAAGATTTTACAAGCCCAACAAACATATTCAAATTTAAGACTAAAGCTTCATTGGAGGAAGAATCTGATAGCATAATTAGAAACATAGGTAGTGGTATAAAGACATGGTGAAACAGGATATAGCCTTTGATTAATTATTTCTCTTTCAAGAGAAAAGCTAAGTTGAAAATAGGTTCACCTAGTAGAAATCATACTTTACAAATAATGTCTAACCCACCTCCTATTAACCCATTTCAACTACACATCTTTAATGTTCAATGCTCATCACAACATTCCTAAGATAGCTTACAAATATCCACTAGAACCATACTACCCTAGTAAAGTGTATTTAGTAGAGGAATATCTACACATATTTGAATTAGCTCTTTTCCATGCAAATATTCAACATCATGATCAAGCTTACAGACTATTTATAGGTAACATTAGAAATATGACTCACATTTGGTATACAAACTTACCAAATAATAAAATTACTAGTTGGGATGGTATGAAAAATTTATTCATAGCCCAATTTTGAAATTATATTAAGCAACATCAACTTTATAGTGAATTAACTTAAATAAAACAAGTAAATAGGGAATCAATTAGAGAGTTCAACATTAAGTTTCAAAGAGTGTGTGGATTATTTCAAAATTAGTTTTATCCTAGTAATGAAGTTTTAAGAGATGCTTACTTGAATGTCATAGATCCTAGAATCTTAATTTGGCTACATAGGACTCCAAACATTAATAATTTATCTAACCTCTATAATGAGTTCATAAAATAAAAAAGGCAATTATGTTTAACTCTAGATGACATACAACCTGTAGAAAGGGAATCACCAAAAGTAATGTTTCCCATCCAAAATTTTACATAGCCTAAGTCATTATCCTTAATCAGTAAATCTATTCAGTTATGAAATGAAGAATCTGATAAAGACAAACTTTTTTAAAAAAAAATTAATAAAATTATCAAATTAGAAAAGGCTATGCCAAGAATGAAATTTAAAGAAGGTAACAAATTTAGAAAAGATAGAAAATTAGATATCCAAGTCAAGCTCAAAGATATTGAGGAAAAAGTAGCCTTCATTGATTCAAATATAATATAATTTAAAGACGAATTTAGGGAATTTGCATGCCCAAGTGTATGTTACTTAGAAAGATCATCTAGTGTTGAGACATTTGAAGGCTTAGAATTAGGATACTCACCTAGAGATCATTTCAATAACAATGAAGGGCCTAGATATGAACTGAGAGTACAAAAGTAAAGATGACTACCTCTAGACCACCAAATATAATACTTTAACCTACTGAGAAAATCTTTTGAGAAAAAAAAATATCAAAGGAAATATCTCAAACAAATGAAGAAAGTTAACAATATCTTACCCCAAGAATGTTTAGGAAGTTGGGATTTTATGGTGAAGGAAAGTATGATATAATAGAAGATTTAAAAAGGATTAGAGCCAACATAAGACTATATCAATTAATTCAAATGAAAAGATATACTAAAAGAATTTTAGTAGAAATTAAAAAAAAAAAAAAAGAGAAGGTGAGTGATGTTGCTACAAACTATATTTATAACAATGATAAACCTACTAGCAAAACACAAGTTGTAGCTAATAGGGATGTTCTCCTTTCTAAATGAAGCATCAATTAACTAAACTGATATCCACTTTTGAGAATTGATGAAATGTTGTTAAAAGTGTCAAGACATTAATTATATTTCTTCCTAGGTGGATTTTTAGGAAACAATCAAATTACATTGGATAAGAATGATAAATTTAACACAAAATTTATTACAAAATGATGAACTTTTGCATACAAAAGAATGCCTTTTGGTTTATCAAATGTAGGAGCTACTTTTCAATGAGCTATGTATATTGCACTTAAGGAACTTATTAGAAAATTTGTATCCATCTACCTAGATGATATTATAGTATATTCAAAGCATAAATCAAATCATGTGTCCCATTTACTCTAATTATTTAACAAATATAAAGAATTTGGTATCTCCTTGAATCCAGAAAAATGTATTTTTGAAGTGAAATCAAGAAACTTACTTGGACATATGATCTAACAAAAAGAAATAGCTATTGATCAAGCTAGAATAGAAGCCATCCAAGGCATAGAACATCCTATGAATAAGAAAGTACTAAGGTCTTTCTTTGGAAAAGTAAATTTTGTTAAAAAAAATCATATCAAGATTTAAAAAAATAACAAAAATTCTTTCAAAAATGTTTAAAAAGGATGTTAAAGTACAAAAGATCAAGGAATCACTTGAGGCTTTTGATCAAATCAAGAGAGCCATTTTAGAAGCCCCATATCTAGTGAAATCCAAGTTGATAGAAGATTTCTAGTTATATGCCTTTTGTTCAATAGACTCATTAGCTACAATATTAACACAAAAAGATGAAACAAAAGAAAAGCCCACTAAATTTTTCAGTTACCAATTAAAAGAAGCTAAAAGAAATTAGTCAAAGCTAGAAAAACAAGCATTTTCTATGATTGAAGCTTTAGGACATTTTAAGTATTATTTATAGAATGATTTAATTCATATTATGATTGTAGAGCTATCTATAAGATAATTTCTATCACAAAATGAGAATGGACTTAAAAGAGCTAATTGAATGATCAAGCTTCAATAGTTTAGGTTTACTCTAGAAACATATCCAATAGTTAAGAATATGGGATTCGTTAGAATGATGACAAGAGAATCTAAACAAGAAGTATTAGTTTCTCTTGAATTTACAAATTGGTATGATAACATTGTAAAGTTTCTTACTAGCTAAGAAATTTTAAAGAATCTATCAAAAAGTAAATAAAGAGCTTTCATAATCAAGACTAAGAAATTCAGTTTTACTTAAGGAATTCTATATAGAAGAGATTTCAGAGGAATCTTTCTAGAATATGCATCTAACCAAAAAATTGAAGAAATTCTAAAGTAATTCCATAATCATTGGGGCTTATATTATGAGTCTCTTAAGACTACTATGCAACATATATTGAGATATGTATTCTATTAGTTCACTATGTATAGAGATCAATGAGATAAAATTTTAACTTGCCACAAGTGTCAATTTTATCGGCCAAAGGTAAAAAGGGCTAATGCTTCATTGAAACTAGCAATAATAGATAGGCCAATTAGATGTCATAGAAACTATTACCCCATCTAAAGTAGGGCATAGATTTATTTTAATAGCTACCAACTATTTTTACTAAGTGGTGAGAAACTAAAGCATTAAGAAGTACATCCTATGACATGATTAAGTTTCTTGAGCAATACATCATAAATTGGTTTGGGATGATAGAATCTCTTGTTATTGACAATGATACACCTTTTCAATCATCTATGTTTGTAAGATGAACTATAGGAACATCAATATTGCTCTATTCATCTTTGAATTATTTCCCACAAGGAAACAGCCCATCATAGTCCACAAATAAGAAGCTAATTTCTTATATTAAGCATTTCATGGATAATAATATAGGAAAATGACATGAACTTTTGCAAGGAGCTCTTTAGACTGATAGGATTAGAATAAAAAAATCTATATGGACTACATCATTTAGCTTGGTTTATGGACTTAAAGCTCATATAACTAACATTGTAATGTCTTTGGCAGAGAATTTATGAAAAATTAGAACCCATGATTAGACAAGAAATGTGTTGTGGCGGCTTTATTATTGAGAAAAAGAAGCCAAAATTAAATGAAGCCTAAGATAAGCTCTTACATAATGCAACATTAATGAAAAGATGATTTGATTACTAAGTGGGATGGAAAGCATTTAGGGAAGGAGATTTACTTATGAAGAGTTAATAAGAAAGATAAAGCTAACAAATTCTCATCTAGATGGATTAGACCATTAATAATCAAGCAACACTTGGCTAAAAATACTTTCAGGCTTCCTTCATTAGATAGACATGTGTTAAGCTCCGTTTAATGCTCTTCATCTAAAGCATTATTTTGGGAAACCATTGATTTAGAACATTTTAATAATGGCTGACTAGTTTTGTGAATATGTACATAGTGTTTTATAACTAATTTTCTTAGGACTATTAAGGAAGTAGAAGCTAATCTATAAAATTCATAAGCTTGTCATTTTATGAATAATCATGATTATGATATCAAGGCCAACAATAAGAAGAAGATTTTTCATAGGTCCAAAGAAGGTTAAAATGAAAACAAGGTCTTTTATCCCATACTTATCTAGATGTTGTCATGAGCATGTACAAAGGACATATTATAGGAACCTGACTTATGAAACATCTTATAATTATCCATTTATGGCTTGGCTCTTTGATGAATTTTCCATACTTACAAATGGAAAATCCATCCATGTTAGAGAATGGGTTGAGATTCAAAAATTCTTAGACATTTCCCTAAAGAAAAATTTTGATGAAGAGAGTCTAATTTAGAATTTTCATTATGAGGATGTTTTAGTCAATCAACATTAGAGCAACATTGAAGGGAGGCTCGAAAACTTAGGAAAAGAACATGAAGAAGAAGATAAGCCTAAGTAATATCAAATTTTGAAAGGCCCTAAGAAAAAGTGAGATTAAAATCATGACATGCAAAGTGTTGTACTAACCCAAGTGAAAACTAAGCTTGAATATGATGGATCTTTAGAATAAAATGTTTTGAGGAAAATGATAATTACAAGACAATGTTGACTAGTATCATCAACTTAACTTTAGATTAACCTATCAGAAGCATTATAGGACTAGGATTTTTTCATTTGTATTTAGTCTTAAGGTACAATGGTTTTTTTTCCAAAAAATATTTAAGATTTTAGTTAACTTTTCTTGTGTCTATATATGAATATTACAAGAAGAAGGTTGTGTTGATTTGAGAAAATTGTTGTTGTAACAATAGCCACTTTCATGAAATAGCAAAGAACTTGAATTATTGGGTTTACTTCTTTATCCAATATCCCATGACTTTTAAAGGTTGATATAATCATGTGATAAGATTAAGCTAAGATTTGCTGCATTGTAATTGAGTGCAAAAATGGAGTCCTAAGCAAAGGTAAATTTCAGGGGAAATTTGTATTGAGATGCTATGAAGATTTAAGTCTTTGTGATCAAAATTCTTTTTGGAAAAAAAATTTTAAAGCTGAATAAACAACCACAAAATATTCTTTCTTGTTGATCATATAAGCTCATGAAGTTTCAATTAGTTCAAGGAGCTAAGGTTTTGGATTATATCTAACATAGCATGGAACAGTTGAATTAGCTACAAAGATAGCACTTGTATGAGCTTAACCTAACCCAAGGAAATGCTTTTTGAGCTAGTTATTAGAATTGAGACCATTGAAAATGGATTCACAAATCCTAAAGCCTAGTTTTATCTCAATACGGAATTAGCATTAGAAAAAATGATTTAGTGCCAAAAGAAAATTTTTCATTTTAAGAAAAAAGGTTTGATGAACCTAAATTAATTCTTCAAAGTCATTTTAGAGTGGCATAATAGAACCAAATATTAAATTGATGAAGAATTTTCAAAAATAATTCTAAACCTGATTTATTGTAAAAAAGGGTTTCACTCATTGCAATTGCCATGTTAGCTCATAGAGGAGGCTCATAGAACCAAAAATTAGCTCTACCAAATGGGTCTACTCTAGTTAGCTTCATAGGATTAAAGCATAAGAAAATACTAAAACTAGCTTTGTCTATATGAATCTCATGCAACACGTAAGCTATCTTATGAAATTGGTTAGTAGAATCAAGAAATAGTTCTATGAAAGGGCACGAAAAATGGTTCTACTAAGTCAGCTCTATTTAGATGGAAAGATTCATAGGGTTGAAAAATGGTTCTACGAAAGAGCTCTATAAACAAGCGCTTAAGTCATTTCTTACTTTGATAGGTTAGAAATCAGAGTAACGACATAGGGAAGTTTGATTATGTGACTCATAGAACCAAAATTTGGTTCTACAAGCAAGCACTAAATTTATTCTACCATATTAGGTCTTATGTGGAATAATTATATAGAACCTAGATTTAGCTCTACAAACAAGTTTAAAATTACTTCTATAAGCCACATCATAATTCAAAGAAAGAGCTTGAATGAGCTATCTTTTATAGAACAAAAAATGATTCTACAAGAAATGCAATTTTTGGTTTTACCACATTAGATCATTTTGTGGTAAAGGATTCATAGAACCAGAAAGTGGTCTCATAAAAAGGTTCTATAAACAAAGAAGTACTCCAAAGCTCTTAAGGAACACTTTCCACTTACTTCCACTTTGACAAATCAATGATTGAAGTGACATCATGTGTTGTGATGAGGAAGTTTAATTACATCGATATTAGAATGAAAATTTAGTTCTACAAAGAGGCTTAAAAATGATTCCACCACATCAGCTTTGAAAAAAAGATATTGTTTGTAGAACCAAAATTCAGTTCTATAAGCAACTACAAAAGTAGCTCTACCATGTTAACTTTTGGAACTAGTTTATGAAGTCAAAATTTAGCTATACAAATGGACTTAAAAATCAGTTCTACGAAAATAATTCCAAAAAGATGGACCTTGAGGAAACTCTACCATGTTAGTTTCTATATAATCTTGGTTTATAGAACCAAAAATTGGTTCTACAAAGAAAAGACAAAATCAATCTACAGGCCACATTAGGATAAATAGAGCTCATCTTAGACCCACCAAGGATTACAAGATTAGTTTACACATAGGCATACTATACTTTTAATCCAACTCAAAAATTTATAAAGTAGAGGCAAAAGAGTATGATGTAGCATGTAGAACTAAAAATTGGTTCTACAAAGAAGCTTGAACTCACTCTTCCACATCAGCTCCTTTGTAGAATGAATTTATAGAACTAGAACTTTTCTCTACAAACAAACTTTAAATCAATTCTACAAGCCACAATAGCTTCAAAAAGTCAATAAGTTCATCAATCTAGAAGAGTCAACTCTAAAATGGGATGTGGAGAAGCCTGACTACATTAGCATTTATATTTAGAACATGTTTATAAAACCAAAATGTGACTCTAGAAGGAGAAAATAAAATGCTTCTACAAGCCATATCAAGATAAGCAAATCTTATCTTGGGCCCACAAAAGGATACAATTTAAATTTGTGCACATGTGCATTAAATTTTAATCCATCTCAATATATTATGATTAAGAAGCTAAAGGATATAATACAACTTGTAAAACCAAATTCTAGTTCTATGAGGGAGCTCAAGAACCACTCTACCATGAAAGCTCTTTCATAAAATAGTTCATAGAACCAAAACACAACTCTACAAGTAAGTTCAAGCTAACGCCAGCACTAAGAAAAGGCTATATGGAAATAGAATCTACATCAACAAGAATAGGTTGCAATGCTAAGCCCAAACTATCAAGCTTTTAATGAAGTAGCTAAATAAAATGAAATCTCATGACATGTATTAAAAATAGATTTGAACAGCCTATTCTCAAGTAAGCAAATTAAAAGATGAATCTCTATGATTAATAACTGAGTTCAAGATAGATTTCAAGTTACAAAGCCATCGAAAAATAAAGCTAAGAGTAGCACAGAGCTTCCATTGAAGTGCAAAGGAGTTTCTTTAGAGTTCTCATAAAATCCATAAGAAAAAAAACTCATATTTTTGTAGATGGATAGAAAGACATATGAAGTGTTTGATTTAGCTAGAGTTAAAATAGAACTATTACCATAGTATAAACAAGATTATTTGGATATGATGACAATCATAGTTATTGGGATCATAAATGAAACTACCAAGAAGAAGCTAGAATTGGAACAAGTTGGTACCAATGCAAGAGCTACTTTAATAGAAATAAAAAATTTCATAAGTGAATCAATTTTGGAAGAAACAAGTGTTGAAGAAGTCTTAAAAAAGCTTAATGACACTAAACCAAATACAATGAATTAGGCTATTAGGATCTCTTAAATCATGGAAGATTATCTTAATAGTTATTAGTTGAGGGGCTTAAGATTTAAGGAATGAGGAAAATTTATCAAGAAATAAAATAGTTATCCAACAATTTACAATTATACGACGAGAACATGAGGCAGTTGTGGCTTGAACTCTTATAATAGTTGTAACTACCATTGGCTAATATATAAAGCCTAGAGTAGAAATTAAAGAGGAATCAATTCTTTGAGAAGTGAGCCTTTAAGGAAGGAATTTGAAAAGAATGCTTCTAAAAGAATTTTTTTTAATGGAATTTTAAACAAGTTTTATTTTTTTTCTTTAACTTTCATCTTTCTGTTAGTAATTAGATTGGATAGCTTTTCCTTACTTGTTTAGTCTAAGTATTCCATAGCTATCTTCGGATGAAATATTGGTTATTTTGGTTGAGTAAGATAGCTTTATAAGTATCCATTCTAAATCAATCTAATATAGTAGTAATGTCATCTCTGTTTAAATTTTGAGATTTCTGAATAATTTTTCTATCTTAATCTGTTGCTCTACTTATCAAAACTTTTGTGATCTAGCTTTGGGAAGTTAGCTAATAGATGGCTCAAAATTAAAGATTAACATCTTCTATAAAAGCATTCATCTGTTATAGTAGCTATGGAAGATTTAAAGCTAGGCTTATAGGAAATCTATTTAATTCTTCATAATTATGCTAAAAAATGGCTAAAGGGGATAGCTATTAGCTATATACAACACAACAAATTCTTAGGAAAATTTTTCATTGTTAAACATAATTAGCCATATTTAGCTCATTCATACTATCAAAAGCTACTTGGGGGTATCTGTGCCTTGGTAGTCCTAGAGACCAGTGGCCACCTAAAACAAGTAATGACAAAAAGCTATTTTTTGCTTAACTAGTATTAGAAGGAGGGCATGTTGTGAGAACAACTATTCAACTAGCACTCGAAGAAACAATAACTTTAAATGATGTTAGAAGGAGGTCATGTTGTAAAAGAATACTAAAATTTATTAGGATATATTAGGATAGATTAGGTCCTATGTTAGATTACTTATTCTGGCATGAGTTAGATAGTCTTTAAATTAGGTTATAATTTAGATTAGGATAGTTAATTCTGGCCCATTAGTGAATCCTCAGATAAGCAAGAATATTTTAAAAGCCCAAGGAACATATCCAAATTTAAGACTGAAGCTTCATTAAAGGAAAAATCTAATACCATAATTAGAAACGTAGGTAGTGGAATAAAGACACAATGAAATAGAATATCATCTGTGATTAAGGATTTGTCTTTCAATAGAAAAGCGAAGTTCAAAATAGGTTCATCTAGTAGAAATCATTGTTGACAAATAATAGCTAACCCACCTCTTGTTAACTCATTTCAACTACCCACACCTTTGATGATCAATGCTCATCATGACATTTCTAAGGTAGCTTACAAATATCTACCAAAACCATACTACCCTAGTAAAGCTTATTTAGTAGAGAAATATTTACACCTATTTGAATTATCTCTTGTCCATACGAATATTCAACCCAAGATTAGGCTTGCAAACTATTCATAGGTAACCTTAGGAATATTAATCAAATTTGATATTTAAACTTACCAAACAATAGTATTACTAGCTAGAATATTATGAAAACTTTATTCATAGCCCACTTTAACAATCAAATTGAGCAACATCAAATTTATAGTGGATTAACTCAAATGAAATAAGGAAATAGAGAATCAGTTAGAGAATTTAACATTAAGTTTCAAAGAGTATGTGGATTATTTCAAAATCAATTTCATCCTAATAATGAAGGTCTAAGAGATACTTACTTGAATGTCATAGACCTTATAATCTCAATTTGGCTATGTAGGACTCTAAACATTAATACTTTAGTTGACCTCTATAGTGAAGCCATAGAATTAGAAATACAAGTAAGTTTAACTCTAGATGGCATACAAACTTGTGCAAAGGAATCACCAAAAGCAATGTTTTCCATCCAAAATTTTACATAGCTTAAGTCATTAGTCTCAATCAATAGTTCTATTGAGTTACAAAACGAAGAATCTAATAAAGAAAACCTTTTAAAAGAGATGTCCAATAAAATTGTCAAATTAAAAAAGGCTATGTCAAGAATGAAATTTAAAGAAGATAAAAAATTTATACAAGGCTAAGAATCAAATACCCAAGCCAAGTTTGAAGATATTGAGGAAAAATAAGCCTTGGTTAATTTAAATTTAATAGAATTTGAAGAAGAATTTATGAAATTTGCACATCCATATGTACATTACTTAGAAGGGTCATCTAATTACCAGATATTTGAAGGCTTAGAATTTGGACACTTATATAATGATAATTTCAATAATAATGAAGATTCTAGATATAAACTCAAGAGTACAAAAGAAAACATGACTACCTCTAGATCACTAAATCTAATTCCTGAACCCATTAGGAAGAAAAAAGATTTTGAAGAAAAGAAAAAATTGAAGAAAAGATCTTTAAAAATGAAGCAATTCAATAAGATTCTACCCTAAGAATGTTTAGGAAATTGGGATTTTATGACAAAGGAAAGTATGATATAATAGAAGACCTAAAAAGAATTAGATCCAACATTAGTCTATATCAATTAATTCAAATGAAATGATATTCCAAAATAATTTTAGAAGAAATTAAGAACAAAAAGAAGATGTGTGATGTTGCTACAAACTATTTCTATAACAATGATAAACCTACTACTAAAACACAGGTTGTAGCTGATAGAGATTCTCCTTATTTCTAAATGAGGTATAAGCTTAGGAAGTTTCAGTTAGTTCAAGGAGCTACGATTTTGGATTATATCCAACATCACATGAAATAGTTGAATTAGCTATAAAGGTAGAACTTATATGAGCTCAACCTAGCCCAGGGTGATGCTTTTTTAGTTTTTTATTAGAATTGAGAATGTTGAAAATAGATTCATAGAGCTTAAATATCAATTTTATCTCAATACACGATTAGCATTACAATGGTTAAGTGTAAAAAGAAACCCTATCACTTCAAGAAAAAAGGCTTGATCCAAATCTAACTTAATTCTTCAAAATCATATTAGAGTAGCATAATAGAACCAAAGCTTATTTCTATGAAGGATTTCCAAAAATGTTTCTAAACCCTATTTATTATAAAAAAGGGTCATTAACTATGATTACCACTTCAACTCATAGAGGATGCCCATAGAACTAAAAACCAACTCTAAAAAATGGATCTACTCAACTTAGCTTTGCAGGATTAAAGCATAAGAAAAGACTAAAATTAGCTTTTTATATGTGAAGTCCATGTAACATGTAAGCTATCTTGTTAAGTAAGTTAGTAGAACTAAGAATTGGTTCTACAAAAGAGTGCGAAAAATAATTCTACCAAGTTAGCTCTATTTATATGGGAGGATTCATAGGGTTGAAAAATGGTTCTATGAAATGGCTTTCTAAATAAGATCTTAAGTCATTTTCTACTTTGGGAGGTTAGCGATAAAAGTAACATGTAGTAGTTTGATTATATGATTCGTAGAATAAAAAATTGGTTCTACAAGTAAGTACTAAATTGGTTCTACCATGTCAACTCCTATGTAAAATCATTATATAGGACCTATATTTAGCTCTACAAAAGTGTTTAAGATTAGTTCTATAAGTCATGTCATAATTCAAAGAAAGAGCTTGAAATGAGATGTTGTTTGTAGAATAGAGAAATGATTCTATAAGAAACAAACTTTTTGAATCTAGCACATCAGATTAATGATGTGGAAAAGCATTCATATAACCAAAAATTAATTCCATTAAAAGGCTCTATAAACAACGAAGTACTTCAAAAGTTCTTAAGGAATACTATGCACTTACTTCCACTTTGAAAAATTGATTATTAAAGTGATGTCATGTTTCATGATGAAGAAGTTTGATTACTTGGCTCGTAGAACCAAAATTTGGCTCTACAAATAGGCTTAAAATGGTTCTACCATGTTGGCTTTGAAGAGAGGGAGTTATTCATAAAATCAAAATTTGGTTCTACAAACAATCATGAAAGCAACTCTACCACATCAACTTATAGAACTAATTTATGAAGCTGAAATTTGGCTCTACAAATGGACTTAAAAATTGATTCTATGAACCACATCAGCTTTGGAAAATTAATGAGCTTTTTGAATTGGAAAAATAAATCTAAAATGATTAATCTTGAGGAAACTCTACCATGTTAGCTTCTATGTAATGCCATTTTGTAGAACCAAAAATTAATTCTACAAAGTCAAATTGGTTCTACAAGCCACATCAAGATAAAAAGAGCTCATCTCAGACTTGACAAAAATTACAAGTTTAATTTATGCACATGCACACTATACTTTTTATCCATCTCAACAAGTTATGAAGTAGAGGCAAAAGAGTATGATGCAACATATAGAACCAAAATTTGATTCTACAAAGAAGCTTGAACTCATCCTTCTACATCAACTCCTTTGTAGAATGAATTTATAGAACCAAAACTTAGTTCTACAAAAAAGCTTTAAATTGCTTCTACAAGTCACATCATCTTTAAAAATTCAATATGTTTATCAAGCTAGAAGAATCAACTCTAAAAATGGGCTCTAAAAAAGCCTTATCATATCAACATTTATATTTGGCACAAGTTCATAGAACCAAAAATTGGTTTTACAAGGAAAAGATAAAACGAATCTATGAGCCATGTTAGGATAAGCAGATCTCATCTTAGGCCCACAAAAGAATATAATTCTAATTTAAGCACATGCACATTAAATTTTAATCCACCTCAATATATTGTGAATAAGAAGCTTAATGATATAATACAACTTGTAGAATCAAAATCTAGTTCTATGAGGAAGCTCAAGAACCTCTCTACCACATTAGCTCTTTTATAAAATAATTCATAAAATCAAACTTAGCTCTACAAGCAAGTTAAAATGGTTCTACAAGCTAACATCAACACTAAGAAAAGTATATATGAAACAGAAGCTACATCAACAAGTATAGGTTGAGACACTAAGCTTAAACTATTAAGCTTTTAATGAAGTAGCTCAACAAAATCAAAGCTCATGATGTGTCAAAAACATATTTGAATAGCCTATCCTAAATTAAGTGAATTAAAAGGTAAAGCTCTAGGATTAATATGCGAGTTCATGATAGATTTCAAGTTACAGAATCAAAAACTAAAATAGAGCTAAGAGTATCATAAAGCTATCATTGAAGCATGAAGAAGTATCTTTAGAGTTCTCTTCAAATCCATAAGAAAAAATAAGACATATTTATGCAAATGGACAAAAAGGCACAAGAAATGTTAGATTTAGCTAGAGCTGAAAGAAAACTATTATCTTAGTACAAAAAGGATTATTTGTATATGATGATAATGGTAGTTATTGGGATCATAAATGAAACTACCAAAAAGAAGTTGAAATTGAAATAAGTTTGTGCCAATGTAGGAGCTTCTTTAACAGAAATAACAATTTCTATAACTAAATTAGGTTTGGGAGAAACATGCATTAAAGAAGTTTTAAAGAAGCTTAATGACACTGAACTATACACAATGAATCAGGCTATTAAGGCTCTCTTCAATCATGGAATATTATCTCAACAGTTATCATTTGAGATGCTTCAAATTCAAAGAGTGAGAAATTTTATCAAGTAACCAAACAATTATCCAATGGTTTATAGTTATATAAGAATAATGTGAGGCAATTATGGCCTTAACTCTTATAACGATGGTAACTACCACTAGCTATTATATAAATCCTAGGGTAGAAGTTGAAGAGCAACCAATTCTTTAAAAAGTGAGCTTTTAAGGAAGGAATTCAGAAAGATATCTTCTAAAAGAATTTTTTGTAATGACATTTTAAATAGGATTTATGTATTTCCTTTAGCTTTTATCATTCAGTTCGCAATTAGATTGGATAGCTTTTCCTTACTTATTTAGCCTAAATATTCCATAACTATGTTTGGATGAAATATTGATTTTGGAATTGGTTAATTTCTCTATGAGCCAAGGTTTAACTTTTTTTTTTTATTCTAGTTGAATAAGATAACTTTTATTAACTATTCATTTTGCATCACTGTAACATAGCAATAATGTCATCTTTGTTTAAAATTTAAGCTTTTTGAATAGTTTGTCTTCCCTAGTCTCTTTCTTTGTTTAATGAAACTTTTGTGATCTAGCTTTGGAAAGTTAGCTAACAAATGGCTCAAAATTAAAGATTGACATCTTCTATAAAACCATTCATCCATTATAGTAGTTATGAAAGATTTAAGGGTAGGCTCGTAGGAAAGCTATTTAATTCTTCATAATTATGCTAAAAGATGGATAAAGGGGATAGTTATTAGTTGTATACATGACAAAAAATCCTTAGGAATATTTTTCATTATTAAATATAATTAGCCATATTTATCTCATTCATATTAGCAAAAGATATTTGGGGATATTTATTCCTTGGTGGTACTAGAGACTAGCAACCACCTAAAATGAGTAATCACAAAAAGCTATTTCTTGCTTAAGTGGTGCTAGAAGGAGGACATGTTTTAAGAACAATAATTTAATTGGAGCTAGAAAGAGGGACAACAGATACTTTATTCTTAACTTTTAAATAAAGAATCTCAATTGCTTGATTAGTCCAACTTAACTTATTCTCTTTCTTATATAAATTATTTATATAATGCATATTTAAAGGATCTAAATTTAAATTTCAATTTTATTAATAAATAAAATTAATACATTATTGGCACATTATAAAAGTTTCATTACAAGGCTATACGACTACTACCACACTTATAATCAAACGTATGTATTAAACTCGTAATGTTTCTTATAAAAGATGATTGTTATGACATGTAACACTTATGTTGTAAATTATCTTCTCTTGTTTTGATATGTTCAATGATTTAAATCTTGCATTGATGTGTGGTATCTAACTTATTTGTTAGGTATTGAAATAGCTATGGGATATGTATTTGATTATGTTGAGTGATTAATATCATATTAACATGTGTATCATAGAATTAATATTTATATTTATGTTATTTCATTATTGAGATTTTAGAATTATATTATTATTTTATTAAGCATATGTGCACTAACCTTGCTAGAATTACAATAAACATGTATCATGTACAGGATTGGTTAAAGTACATGGGGTATGTATAAGATTTCTTGCATCTGTTGACTTGCTTGCTTGATTGTGTTACTTGGTTATTATTTTATTTTCTAAATTCAAACACTACAAGATGAGCATTAGAGATATAGCTTGCTAATAACTTCAATGAGTTTTGAAGCTTAAACCTTGTGAAGATAAAAACCCAAATACATGTAAAACCCACCTCCTTAACTAAGGCCAAGAAAGAATTATGTTTGTCTACTACTTAGACCCTTAGTCAACAACAATCTAAGAACATAATCAAGTTATTAATGCTATCAAATCATGAAAAAATTGAAACATTGAACAAGATATGTAAAAATCATTGTACTATTAGAAAGAAACACATGAGCCATAACCATGAAAGTAGGAATAAAAGTTGTAACTTGAATATATATATATCAAAGTAGATACACATCAACTATTAGGTTAAGCATAACTAAGCATAAAAATATCATCATAACAAATGATCATAAACTTTATAAGGCTACTTCAAATAAAGCATGACTAGCATCATCTAATGCATAAGCACAAGCCTACCAATATATATCCCTTAGTATATATATCTCTAGCATTGTATCTTCTTATATATGATTAAATAAAAAATCTTAATATATCATTAAATTAAAAATCCTTGAATTCCTAAAAATGATTTTTTGAAAAAAAAAAGAAACATACTTGAATTAGATTTTTAAAATCTTAATGTATCACTAAATCAAAAACACCTAATACATTAGAGAATTTCAAAGTTTATACATGGATGTAAAAGTCTATAGGAAATGATAAATTATTAAATAAAAGATCCTTAATTTAAGAAAACAAAACATAAATTGATTGTAAATCATTAAATGGAAAACCCTAATTTGGTTGCATATCATCAAATGAAAAACATCAATTGATTATAAAATTGGAAAAACTCAAAATCCTGAAAATAATTTTCCAAAAAAATGTCAAACATTCATGAATTAGATTCAAAATATTCTTAAAATTACAAATCATTGAATGGAAAACCTCAATTTTCTTGTATATCATCAAACAAAAAATCACAATTTATCTTAAAATTAAAAAATCTTAAAATCTTAGCAATAATTGTTGAAAAAATGTAAAACATACATAAATTAGATGTCAAAAATCCCAACATATAATTAAATATATTAAAAAATATTAATAGGTAATAGAGGTAATGGCATATCATTAAATCAAATATTCTAATTTTTAAAAGAAAAAGTGAATTTGTAAAAATCCTTAATCATATTTTTCGAAACCCCCACAATTGCAATATAATTTTCTAAAAAATTACAAAACATGCCTAAATTAGACTTTCAATATAAGAGAATTACAAAAAATCATAGGAAGTAGATTTTGATGCATCATAAAATTACTGAGGCTATAAGTGAATGTGCAAATATGATTATGATTAATACCCTGTGTATTCATGGGGTATATAGTACATAGTGGATTTTTCAATTTTTTTCCATTTGGAAATAAGAGGATTTCAATGTTGCTTAAGAATCGCACTATTTTTTATTAGCTTCCTTTTAAATGATGAGCTCAAGGTTATGTAAGTTTTGTTTTGGATGTGAGATGCATGTTTTCTTTCTTTGTTATCCTTTGAACGTGTCATCGATCATAGGTTCAAGGATGTAAAAGAATTTAAATTGGAAAAAATATTATTTAGGGGGATATCAAATTCCAAAAAAATATTAATAATAAACAAAGAAAATTCAAAGCACATCAAAATCTTAACATTGAGTAGACATTATCCAAAAAGAAATATGAAAAGAAAAAAATTTTTAATTTTAGGACTATTTACTAGGTGTACGACCTTATAATTGATGCTTTAAAAAATAAGTGAAGAAAATTAATTGTTAGTAGGAAGAAATATTATAGTCTTAACAAAATTTACATTACTTTTGAACATCCATGCTTGAAATTAAAATAGTAAAAGAATTCAAGATAGAGAGTTGTGTCTTAATATTAATATTTGTGTTAATGCAAGAAAGTGATACCACTTGTAAAAGATCTTTACCTCATTTCTTGGTAATGATCTTATATCAAGAATCTTTACCATCAATTATACTCTTCTTCTTTACACTAGTTTTAACCTTTGAATTAATGGTATTCTTATTTGACATGGGAAAATTTGCACTACAAGCTATCTTTCCAAGCTTCCTAATACTCTCATTAATACTAGAACAAATATACATAGGAGCTTTTTTCTTCTTCTAATTTTGTATTGTAATTTATTCTTATCATCAATATTAACTTAATTTTTTATATCCTCAAATTTATATTGTTTTTTTTTTCTATCTTCAACTTAACATTTTTTTTCCTTTTTTCAAAATCTTTTCCTTAGAGTAGAAAATGATGTGTCAAATAAATGTCCTTCATGATGAAAAAAGTTGTAAAAATTAGAAATATTATAATATTTAATTGGCTAAATATTAGTTTTTCATTTTACTTTTAATACTAATTTTAATAAGAAAATGTCTACAAAAATCAAAAGCTATGGAAATAGACTCCATGTGCTTAATGGAACTAAGAAGACTAATAATTTCCTGCTTAAATTTCTTAAAAATAAATGAAAGATTCATATAACTTGACAAAACATGGAACTTTAGGGGATGCGGGATTCCAAAAAAGTTTTTTTAATCAAAATAAAGCATCAAATACACATGAAGCATTTGACAAACTAGATAGAAATGGTAAAAAAAAAATTATACAAGTAGCATCTGACAAAATAGATAAAAATAACAAGAAAGAAAAGATTGAACAATAGGGATTCCTACTCAAGATTTCACCATTACAATTAAGCTAATAACAAAAGAAAGAACCACTTTTTCAAGAATTCACTTCTCACCAAAGACTAACTGTAATCAGCAGTACAAGTAGAATGAAGAAAGAATTAAATAATTATAGTTTTAAAACTATGCAAGAATATTTGGAGTAGAAGAAAAAAAATCCCTTTTAAGGATGGAGGTATTGGAGTATAGTTATTAGGATAGTTCTAAGGTTAGTTGTGTGAGAGTGGGGTGATGGAATGGGACGGAGGAACCAAGGGGAGAGTTGAGTACTCAGTATAGAAATTATAGTATATACTAGATTATTAGAATTTTTTTCTCTCTTTTATCTATGACATTTCAAAAAGTCAATAGTAGGGGCTATAATAGGATGGTTTTTTGTTTCTTGTTAGGGGATGTAGTGAATAGTGCATATATAAATCTTTGATCATGAGCATTTATGGATTATAGTACAAAGAAAATTTTTAATTTTTTATGTTTGGGGGTAAGAGGATTTGAAGGTTGCTTAAGAAGTTTGCTTTTTTCCATTATTTTTTTTTTAAATTATTCTTCAATGATAAGCTTAATGTTGTCTAGGAAATTTTGTTTTAGATATAAGATGCATGTTTTTTTTTATTCTTTAAACATGTCATTAATCGTAGGTTCAAGGATGTGGAAGAATTTTTATAGGAGAAAATAGTATTATTTAAGTATGGGTATATAAGCCATATAGTAAATAGTTATTTAATGAGTTTGCACCCTGAATAATTATTTTCCACATATGACTAATTGTAGATTCAAAACTATGCAAGAATATTTATAAGGGAAGAAAAAATTCCCTTTTAAGGATGGAGATATTGGGATATAGTTGTTAGGATAGTTCTTAGATTAGTCATGATGCAAGGTGTGGTGGGATGGAGAAAGAAAGGGGAGGGATGGGTATTTTGTATAGAATTTAGTATATATGAGGTTGTTAGGTTATTTTTTATTTCTTATTAGGAGATGTAGAGGGTAATACATATATAATTCATTGGAAGGGTGTTGGAACCTAAAATAAGTAAAATAGAGATACACACCAAGATTTATAGAAGTTTATAACTTAGTGCTACCTAGTAGAATCAAACTTATGACCTAGGGTTACCACACCAGGACCTATACCACTGGGATAAGATCTCATTATACATATACAGATATTAGATAGTTAGGTTCTTTCTTGTTTAGTTTCGGAGTGACATCTCTCAAAGATGAATAATAGGATGTGTTGTAGTGTAGTTGTTGTAATGACATTTCTCTAGGAAGCACTACTTGACACCAACCAAGAGTTCCAAAGTAGACAAATATTTCAAAGCAAACTCGAAATGGGCTACACCTCAACGTCCTCAAGAACTTGTAAACATAGCATAAGCATACAACTCATATACCACACATTAGTCTAGGATTAGGAGAATCATGAGAACACCTTTATAATCATATAAGCAACATCAAGAGTACTAACATAAGCATAATACATCATGTGCTTAAAAGAGCCAAGATGCATTCCCACTCTAACATATCTAGCCTTAAGCCCCACTTTGTAGATAAGGGTGGTGATCTAAGTATTAGAGCCAAATCTTCTCTATAAGCCTACATATCCTTGTAATATAGTACAGAAAGGAATTAGTATTATTTAGTTCTTTATATGATGCTTAAGATAGCATGGAATCCATAAGGATCTCCATACTCCTCCAAGCCCCATTTCAAAGGGAAACAATATTTAATCCACCAACAAGGTATGTTTTCCTACACTCTCTCCCTATAACATGCCATCCCTTGTTAAAGTTGGAAACAAATTGTAATAATGTAATTAACATTGAAATGCAGGGGTGCCTTGTTGTGAGGAGTTATGATTATTCATGTATCCTTTTGGAATAGGTTTGACCTATGTCATTTAAGGCTAGGTTTAGAGGTCATGCTGGCATGGAGTTGTAGAGCCTAGAAAGAGAAGTAACGGGAGCTAGGTGAAGCAAAACAAGAAGAGATTGATCACCCCTTTGGCTGGATAGACTAACCATAATGATAGTGCTAGATTACCTCTAATTCTTAAGTGGCATGAGAATATAACATAGAGGGCATTATACTACTCTCTCTTATTAATAAAATTTTTCCATTTTCTCTTCCTATTATGAGTACTGGTTATTCATTTACCAGTTAATTCATTTATTAAGTATTTTATGATGTTTCCATTGTATTACTTAATAATGCGATAAATTAAGCAATTGTGTTTTTATGACATTATCTGGAAATGGGATGTTACATTTTATATCAAAGAAAACCATGATTTAGGATCCAAAGTGGAAGAAAAATGTTATTTTATTTATTATTATTATAAAAAAAGAAGTACATCCAAGAAGAATACATGTCAAAGAACAAGTGAAATGCAAGAAAAGGGTAGATGTAAAATAAAAGGAATAAGAAAACATTGATCATTTACTTTGATGGAATGAGTCAAGGAGATCGTAGACTATCTTCAACTATGCTTCTTGTTCTTCATCATTATCATCCCTTTTGCTGAGCACCACCTTACATCTTATCAACCCATCACACAATTGTTTGATGTATTTAGTGGTGCTCCTTGTTATAGCTATTGATTCCTCCTTTTTCTTAAGTTGGATTTTCAACATCTCCATCTAAATTGATCAATCATCCATGTCTTTTTTCCATTCCTTCTCTTTTCTCTACATAAAAAAAGATTTAAATTTTGAGTTATGAACAAAAAAATTAAATAGAAAGAAGAAAAGGAGAAGAGAAAAGAATAAGAACTACTCACTAGAAGCTAATCATTATTAATATGAAGAAATTGTTTGTGGGACTACATATGGCAAACTAGGCATGTAGCACTATCCAATACTCCTAAAAGTTTCTCCAGATCTTTGACAACTTCTAGAGCATCCTTGGAAATTGAATGGAAAGACAATGGAACACCAACCTATACTAATTCATAATTTTCCTTAAAGTTGCATGACTAGGAATCCCATAGGTGGTAAACATTCTCATGAACAAAATAAGGTTTGCTACTAGAAATTCGTTGGCCCACTAAAGTAGCACAATTTTTTCTTTGGCAACTGCCACTATCCTAATGAATAAAGGAAACCTAAGATAAAGAAAGAATGGATTACTAGAAAAGATCTGGAAGATAGTGTTTGTGCCTCCTATGGAAAGGAACCTAGCATCATAGAAATTGATGACATGCATAGTGATTTAGATGGAGAAATTGGAGATGAAGAAATAGGAGTCTATTTAGAATTGGTGCCTGCATCATCTCTCTCCATTTCTTGGATAAAGTACCTCTGATCCAGAGACATCTACAACACAAACAAGATCAACATCATACAATATGAGGAAAAGGGAAGTATTAAAACCTTAAAATAATTAAAACTTACCTCTAGTTCTTTTTTCTTATCCTATCATGTACTTTTTTGTTGAGCTTGTTGTTGAATTTTTTGTCTTACAACTCTGGGGCTACCAAAACCTTGCCCATTACATTACCTCTATAAAAAGGATTTTATTAGAAAAGTAAATAAGAAAATAAACTAGACTATACACACACACACACATACCTTGAAGATGGTAAGTGTGATTTGTTATTAAGATTGAATCCTTTCAAAGGTTGAAGAACCTTTAGCACCTTCAATCTATGTAGTTTGAGCACCTTCTCTTGAAATATGTGCATCTTGGATCAATTCATTCTGCATCCCAGATTGCACTATCAATAAATACATGAAGAAAGATACATAA
>MNCI01000291.1:30386-106338 GCA_015680685.1 Gnetum montanum | reverse complement strand
AATAATGATTATTTCATTTGATATTTGAATAGCCTTAGGTTTTCACCATGGGGAGGATCCTNTGAAGAATTGTAACTTAGAATGAAACACATGATCAAGGATACACAACATATGACATATGGTTTACTAGGATTTTTTTTGGTAGTAACACCTCCACTCATAGCATTCTACAAAGTAGAAAAATAGGATAGTAAGCAATCACAAACTCTACTAGTTATGGAACCATGAAGTATATAGATGGAAAAACCATTAACATAAAATTGGTATTGCTACCACAAAATCTTACTATGGATGAATTGACATAATTCAAAGTGAATTTCATTGAGGAAATCTCCACAAATAAATTGGCCTTTGTTAACAATAAAATCAATAACATAATTAGATAATTCTTTTTGGCAAAATAATTTAACTTTAGGGGAGAAAATCAATAGAATTAAGGGATCCTCCCCTTGGTGAAAACCTAAGGCTATTCAAATATCAAATGAAATAATCATTATTGATCCAAAAAATAGTTGGGAAGTGATGCGTATATTGTTATTATAAAGATTGCATCATTGAATTATTAACTCTTTAACTTTGTTGCCTTGAAAACAAGGATGATGAGTAATTCAGATAACTGTGAAGTTGTAAGATACTAAAACTCCTCCTTTCCAAGTAAATCATGCACAAGATTTGAAGTAGTAACTACACTATTTTGGTAAAAAAGAATGGACACTAATTTGGAGCTATTTGGAGCTGAAGAAGGAGCCTAAGTAGAATGCTTTGGGGTCATGATGATGATGGTTAAAATATTTTATGTTAATGGCATAAATCTTCAAGCTTCTCTGCTAATGGAATCCTTTAATTTTCCATTGATATTAAGCTATGATGGGCAGAGTCTTTTTTCTCTCATGTATTTATAAAAGAATAGTAAGAATCTTAGCAAGAGTAAAAAGGAAGTCTCAACTTAAGTTAATTAATGATTTAATAAATCTAATGCTTACTTTTTATGATTTTGTGATTACTAAGTCCACCAAAATGGTATTATCACCAACTCAGTACATACTACTCTCTAAGAAGATTCAACGATATCAATTTCATCAAAATCTACCTTATAGTTTGGGAGATACAACATTTCTTGGGCTATGTGTAGTTTAAAATTAAAAAAAATTTCTTTTAATTTTAATTTTTTTAATTTTTTTTTTAAATGAAAAGAAAAAGGTCACATGTTTGACCTCAATCCCCAGATACTTTTTAATAAAAAAATTGTGACAACCAACAGGGGGCCAACATAACCCATATTGTAAGGGCCACCACCTCCACTCATCACCCGCCACCCTCCTAGTCCTTGCCTACAGCCATCACTTTGTCTACCACTCCCCCCTGCCACCATGCCACTCCATTACAAGTGTTGGTTTACTTTTTTGCATGTTGTGTCCTACAATGTTTACCTTCTATGATGCCATTAGACACTAATGGCACCATGTATCATAGGCATCCCTGGTGCTCCATGGACATCATTGACATCATGGATCATAAACACCCTTGATGCTCTATAGGCACTAATGACACTATAGATCATAGGCATCCCTTGCTCTTCATGGGCACTGATGGCACTGCTGATCATAGGTGAAACACCACAAAATTCTGGGTCTCAATGTCTCAACTACAAATTTGGCTAAGTGTCAAAACAATGGCACTTTGCCCAAATTTTTCTAATTGTTGAGTGTAGTCAACTCCAACTACCAGATTTGCAAAATTCTTTTAAGTGTTAGAATAATGGAACTTTCTACAAGTTTTTTTAATTGTTGGAACCACACTCTCCACTGTAGTAGAGCATAGTAAGCTTCAATGGCCAATTTTTTGCAATTTTAGCTAAGTGTTAGAATGATGAAACAAGCTATAGAAATTTTTCTAAAGTGTTGTGCTATGCTTGGCATTGTAGCTGCTACGCTCTAGCACTATAGCTATTACACTTTGGCACTATAGCTACTATGCTCTGGCACTGTAGCTGTTATGCTCTACTACATTCTAGAGCATAGTAAGTGTAGCCAACACACAAATGGCTAGTTTTGTAGAATCTTCTAAGTGTTGTGCTATGTTCCTATTGCCCCTACCATGCTCTAGAGCATAGCCAACACCTCAATGGCCTGTTTTACCTAAGTGTTAAGCTAGAAGCTATCAAGCTAGCTTAGCATACAAGAAACACTTGGTAGATTTTCTAACTCTTGAGGCTACCCCTCCTACTATGCTCCAAAGCATAGCTAGCGTAGCAAGAACAAGGATTGTAATTTTTACCAAATTCTTCTAAGTGTCCATCCTATGCCCTATCCCTAGGGAGTGTCCCATGTCCCATGCATAACACAAGGTAAGCGTAGCAACCATAGATAGAAAAATTTGTGAACTTTTTCTAGTCATCTCTGAACTTAGAAAGTTTTCTAAATTTTTCTTGTATTCGTACCTACCACACTACCACATGGAACCTAATCTACATTTTGGGCTAACCCTAGCCCTATAAATACCCCTACATCCTAATGTTTTAGTGGTGGACTTTCATTTTTCATTGGTTGGCAGTGGGTACTTTCATTTAGCATTTGGCATTTTTGCATCTTGGCACTTAGCATTGTGATCTAATGAGACCTAGAGCACACCACACTGGTAGAGAGGTATAGCTACACTACATGGTACACCGTGACCCTATTGCAGCCTTGTAAAACACCATACAGCACATCATGGTAGCCAACCCAACAAGCATGGTTCATCATGGCAAGCACCAAACTTCACGGCCCGACACCACCAAAACTATGACTACACTCCCATTATTCCTGTTATATAATATGTACTTGATAAGACTCTTTTGGAATTAACTACACTCCCATTTTGGGTTGTGTTCCATTTCTCTCTTCCATTTCTAGCATTTTATTACATTTTTCTTGAGTATTTTTACACTTTTTCACGTGTCATCATGCTATATTATGCTCAAGTAGTAGTCTCTATGGGTTGACACTCATTTTGGTCAAAACCCTTGGCTATGCTCACCTCCATTCCATGGCTATGCTCTACACTTAGTAGTATGAAGCACCGCTTTGACACTTAGCACCATTTCGCATTGTTTGCACTTGCATTTCAGCTAACCATGCCACCCCCCAATTGTACCCACCATCCCAATTACAATCAGCAAAGTCCTTATTCGATCAAAAAGACCATTTAGGGTGCTCTACCTCTATTTCTAGCAAGGCCCTCACATGGAGGTAGGGTTAAGCCTGTGCGTCCATTCATCCCTCGGTGATTCTAGCCACTAATGTTTTTGATCATTATCATTTTTTAATGCTAGAAGGAGGGCCTTGCTATTTCCTTTTGCATTTTCTAATTGTTGTTCCACATGTTCTCTCCACCACCAATTGGTGTAGATTAGACCCCATCTTCGATTCCCCTAGAACCCCACTAAACAAAAGCCAAAGTGTATCTTCAACACTTAACCAAAATTCTAGGTGCTCAGGAGAGTGTAGCCAGCTCCAGTGTAGCAAGTGTAGCACTACAGTTAACCATTTTTAGTAGCTTTCATAGTTAGCACTTTTTTCTACATTTCCACAGTTAGAATTTTTTTTTACATTTCCATACTTGGCATTTTTTTTCTACATTTTCATACTTAGTGAATTTTTTTCACTTTTCACACTTGTCATTTTTCTACATTTTTACACTTAGCCATTTTTCTATTACCAACAGACTTAGTCATTTTTCTATAGTTTTTAGAGTTAGTTGTTTTTTGCAAATAGCAACTCTCACAAATCGATCGATAAATATGAATCCAGATCAACCTTGCACATTAGTGTCTAACACATTTTACATCACGATCCACCCAAAGCGTGTTACACTAAGCCACGAATAATACAGTTTTATTTGTGCCAAAATCTAAATAGGATTACTAATGGATTGCCTTAACTTTGAGGTAAAACGGGACTATGAATGAGTCCACTAGGACAGACAGGAGGACAACCCCTCCTTGTTCAACATAATCCCACTCACAAAGTCCTAACACTAGTTGTTGTTCCAACTCATCCATGCAAACGAGCATGATGTAGGAACAACCTACGAGGAAGCCTCATAGGAGGAAGAAGATGAGTTCAAGGCCTACTCTAAACATGAGAATGTCCTCTACACTATCTTCTAGCAACTACTTCCTAGTACAGTGCCTCCTTGGTTCAGTCCACCCATCCTCTCTGAGATGGTGACCATGCCAATTCAACCTTCCTTGTAGGCAACCATTACATTTTTCCAACCCTATGGTCATGCAAGGGCCACCTCCCAACCCTAGAAAATTCAGGCATCCTACATTCCACTTGTCTCGTTGGCATCCATGGTGTCTGTCCAACCCACTAGTGTGTGGCCTACCTCGGTCACCATGCCCAATGCTCAGTTGATGCATCAACTAAACCTGTCTACTATGATGCTAAACTAACAACAACCCATCAACTACAATGTTAAATTGGTAATGACTATCCACTGTGACATTAAACTGGCAACAATCATCCACGATGATGTTAAATTGGCAATGATTGTCTTCTAAAATGTTAAATTGGCAACCAAGCCAACCATCTGCTAAGATGTTAAACTAGCATGATGCAGCAACAACAACCACTAAGAAACCTTTCGTCATCAAGGTGCCATAATGAGTTGGCCCTGCAACAACTCCTAAACCATTATTTATAATAAGGGTGCCACAACATGATGACCCCTCACCTATCCAAAGCCCAATAGTGGGCAATGTCTTGGTCCCTCCTCCTTCAAGGGTTAATCCCATTAGTAACCTAGGTAGGCCTACCAAATGGTAATACAAGAGGACGAACGAGTGCCTTGCAACCCTCATGGCTAAAGCAAAGGCCATAACCAATAAGTAACAATCAAAAACTAGGGTCCCTGCCCCTAAGCAAGCCAAGCACAAGTCCCCTTTTCAAGAGATCCATCTCTTAAGCCACATGGTGGAAGTCAAGGCCAACATAACGGCCAACAACAAGGACTCCGTAGCTACAGTAACCCAGGTGAAACAAATGCTCAAGCAAAAGAACATAACTTTAAGATTGTTTAACCTAGTAATAACTTCATCTACTCACTACCAAGAATTGGCCCAAATGTTGACCTTCATTCATATTATGGAGGATATCACTATAGATGAGAATAATGTCCGTGCAACAAGGTTGTCCCCTACATCACAAGAATTATGTTCAACATCCCTAGCATTTCACGAAAATGCAGTCAAGGTCAACCCCAAATGAGGGGAGGTCACTATAGCTCCACTATCCATTAGCATACGTGTTGGATAGTGCATGATCCATAGGGTGCATGTCAATGATGGTGCAATAATAAATGTAGTCCTATACTCCATCATCAAAAATATAAGCTTGGCTGACGAAATTAGGCCAACCAAAACCATGTGTCTAAAATCCTTCAATGAATCACGCATCACTATCAAGGGTACAATCAACTTAGCCTTTGTGGCTAGAGAGAAATTCCCCACTAGCATAGATTTCATTTTCATAGAAAAGATGTCAAGCTTCAACCTGATCCTAGGTAGGCCTTGGCTAGTCCAACTATGGGCTATCTCCTCTCCCATCCACCAAGAAGTCCACCTTCCATACAAAGGTGGCCAAGTTATCATCCACAGTGATAATGCCTTCTCTTTGGCTATCCACAACATAGACATAGAGCAAGTGTCAAAGGTGGAGTTTCTTGGTGATGCACCTATGGCAACCAACGCAACACCTAAGGCTAACACACTTGAACAAGTGGTTGAAGCCAATAGCCTCCTAGAGGATCCTAAGCCTTGCACACCCCCTAATACATGCCCAGTTAGGAAGCAACTATGTGACCAAGACTTTTCCTTTTCCAAAAACGTGATAAGCACTTGCTTACTTCTTATCTTCATGGGCCATGCATTTTTGGTTCTTTCTTGCATTACATATGTTCATGCATTTACATTTCACCTGCTTGCCTAGTTTACACATTGCTTCACTTTGTTTATGCATCCATCCACTTAGCTCATGCATTGCATTTGAAAAACATCAAAAACACATAAAAATAAAAAAACATAAAACTACAAAAACACATGGCCTGAAAAGGCCCAGAATGGCCTAAAACTATCGCTTTTTACATTGCTTTCCTTTCATTTGTGCATTTTAACTCTATTTACAATATTTGTTGCTTGATGTTATTTTTCTAGTTGATTTTTGCAGGACCTTGTAGGCACACAACATGACTATGTATGCAGCATCACACCTCACATAGGCAAGGTAAGCATTTATTCAACATGACATAAAAAACTAGCACAGACAGTCCACTATGACTATAAACTGGTCCAATAACTGCTATGACTATAAACTAGCATAGATTGTCCTTAGGTCATGATATTAAACTAGCACAACATCCACCATCCACTACAATGTTAAACTAGCACCTAATAGTCTACTGGGACTATAAACTAGCACATCACAGTCTACCAAGGCCTTAAACTAGGTTCACGGTCTACCAAGACTTTAAATTGGCATGTTTCTAATCTATTGGAGCACCTGCCATTGGTAGAACCCTTAGGGTACTCGTAGCATCACTACCTTCCACCATTCTACTAATCTTTTCGAGCACCTTCCATTAGTGTGGCCTTTTAAGGACTTGCAATATCATTGCCTTGGCACTTTCACTAGCTTTTTGAGCACTTGCAATTGGCCTAGCATTTGATGCATTTGCAGCATCTTTACATCTAGCACTTATAGAATCTTCACATTTGGCATTTGCATTTGCATTTCATGTTGTGTGGCTTTCTTGTCCTCTCAAAGTTGTGTTTGTAGGACAAAGCCTTGGAGGCAATCGTGCAAAGATGCATCTCATTACAGTGGCAAGTCACCACATTGCTCCAATGTGCATAATTGGACTAGTTAAGCCACTCAAGAGTGTACATACCCCTCATCCCATTATAGCCTATGTGCATCCACTCCTTCATTCCAATAGCCTCTCATCCCCTACATACTCATGATCACACATCCCTCTAATGCATATGCACTATGTTGCATATGGCATTCTCCTCATGTCAATCATAGAACCCATGGCAGATGTAATGTAGCTTGTTCCATGTGGAGCCTCTATGGGCTAGTCCAAGCCTAAGCAGATGTAAGGCAACTCATCCTAGGGAGGAAACACCTATCCTATAGATGCAACATGATTCCATCAAAATAAAGCCCATCTACTTGATGGCCCACATTTTGCAGCTAGCATTTAGTAGTAAGCCAAACCCAATAGGGGTTCACCTCGTAAAAAAAAGGCAAAAAATGAAAAAAAAAAGGAAAAATGGAAAAATGGAAAAAATCACATCCCCAAGAAAATTGACAATGCTACAATTTTGCAACCAGCCCAACCTTGAGTCCACACCTTAACTCTCTCATAAGCACTCTGACAAGAGGTCAATGTTTTAGGGGCAATCCACTTCATGCCATGGTTACTATTAGCCATGCTAACTTCACATCTTGCATTAGGATACATTGCTTGCATTTTATTTTCTCTGCTTGCATTTCATCTCCCTAGTACATTGCCTACACACTTTGCCCCAACATACCCTTATCCACAGCAATCTTAAACATTGGTGAACCAACACTTGATCTGGTACTAACAAGCAATGTTAGTGTCATGTCTACTATGGTGTTTTGCAATTCTTTGTTGATGTCTCTCAAGTCACTCCTCTAGACGTCAACAAAGAGGGGCCATTGAAACACCAAAAAATTTTGAGTCTCGGGATCTCGACTACAAATTTGGTTAAGTGTCAAAATGATGACACTTTGCCCAAATTTTTCTAATTGTTGAGTGTAGTCAACTCCAACTACCAAATTTGCAAAAAAAATTTAAGTGTCAAAATGATGGCACTTTCTACAAATTTTTCTAAGTGCTGGGACCATGATCTCCACTATAATAGAGCATAGTTAGCTTCAACAACCAATGTTCTGCAATTTTGGCTAAGTGTCAAAATGATGATACAAGCTACAGAAATTTTTTTTAAGTGTTGTGCTATGCTCTGAAACTATAGCTGCTATGCTCCAGCACTATAGATGTTATGCTCTGCTACACTCTAGAGCATACCAAGAATAGCCAACACACAAATGGCTAGTTTTGTAGTATTTTCTAAGTGTTGTGCTATGCTCCCATTTCCCCTGCTACACTCTAGATTGTAGCTAGCACCTTAGTTACCACTTTTTCCTAAGTGTCAAGCTAGAGGCTATCAAGCTAGCTCAGCATGGAAGAGACATTTGGCAAATTTTCTACCTCCTAAGGCTACCCCTTCTACTATGCTCTAGAGCATAGCTAGCATAGCAAGAATAAGGACTACAATTTTTACCAAATTCTTCTAAGTGTCCATGCTACACCCTATACCTGGGGAGCATCCCATGTCCCGCACATAACATGGGATGAGCATAGCAACTAGAGTTAAAAAAAATTTTAAACTTTTTTTGGTCACCTCTAGACTTTGAAAATTTTCTAAATTTTTCTTGTAGTCCCACCTACTGCACTACCACGTGGCACCTAATCTACATTTTGAGCTAACCCTAGCCCTATAAATACCCCTACACCCCAATGTTTTAGGGGTGGGCTTCCATTTTTCACTGCTTGGCAATGGGCACTTTCATTTGGCATTTTTTATTTTGACATCTTGGCACTTAGCTTTGTGGCTGAACGAGACCTAGAGCACACCACACTAGTAGAGAGGTATAGCTGCATTACATGATATACCAAGGCCCTATTGCAACCCTACAGAACACTACCTAATACACTATGGTGGCCAACTCAACAACCACAGTTCATCATGGTGAGCACCAAATTTCATGGCCCAACACAACCAAGACTATGACTACACTCTCACTATACCTGTTGTACATTATGTACCTTCTAAGATCCTTTTGGTGTTAACTATGCTTCCATTTGAGGTGGTGTTCTATTTCTCTCTCCCATTTCTATCATTTTATTGCATTTTTCATACATCCTTTTGCACTTTTTCACATGTCATCATGTTGTACTATGCTTAGGTGATAGTCTTCACGGGTTGACACTCTCATTTCAGCCAAAACCCTTGGCTACACTTGCCCCCATTTTGTGACTACATTCTATACTTAGCACTGCAAGGCACCACTTTGATACTTAACACCATTTTACATTGCTTGCACTTTCATTTTGGGTAACCATGCCACCCCTTGATTGTACCCACCACCCTAGTTATAATCAGAAAAGTCCTTATTCAATCAACAAGACTATTTGGGGTGCTCTGCCTCCATTTCCAATAAGGTTCTCACATGGAGGCAAGGTTAAGGTTGTGTGACCATTAATCCCTTAATGATTCTAGCCACTGACATTTTTGGTCATTACAACAAGCATCCTTACTGCTCCATGGGCACCGTTGATGTCACCAATCGAAAGCACCCTTGGTGCTCTGTAGTCACTAATGGTGCTACTAATCATAGGTACCTCTAGCACTCCCCAAGCATTGACAATGTCATTGATCACAAGCACCCTCAATAGTATAAAGTGCCATCGATCACAAGCACCCCTAGTGCCCTCTAGGATCATCAATAACTTAGAAATCATGCACAATGTTGGCTGTGTAGACCCCAAGCCCTAAAAAGGATTGCACAAGCCCTATGATGGGTCATGCAGGCCTTGGAGAGGACTGCACAAGCCCTATGAAGGATCATGTGAACCCTCTAAGAGGTTGTGCAAGCCTTGAGAAGGACCTAAAAGCCTTGAGAGAGACTATGTGAGCCTTGAGAGGGGCCATGCAAGCCATATGAAGGGTTGCATAGGTTCAAAGAAGGGTCATTCAAGTCCTAATACGAGTTGTGCATGTCTTGGAAAGGGCCATGCAAGCCCAAAGAGGGATTGCATGATCCCTAATACAAGCCTCCCAGCATAGCCCCCTCCACTATCAAACTTACACCACCACCACTAACACTCGCTTCCACTATTGTGTTGCTTCCTGCACATCCATCCTTGCTTTCCATTACCCTCATTTGTGTCCCCTACCTCACCACCATCCTTGTCCAACAACCACTCATACCTTTGGCGATGGAAAAAAAAGTTTTGTCAATTAATAAAAAATTTGATATTTTCTAGCAATTGACAAAAATTTTGAAATTTCTGTCAACTAATAGAAAATTCAAAATTCCTATTGCCAATGGATTGCTTTAAATCAAAAACATGTGAAAATAATTTTTAAAAATTGAATTTGACACCTTGGTAATAACAAGAATAAAACTTTCGTAATTAAGCTTGCTTGACCTAGAGTAGAACTAGGATGGGTTAGCTATCGAGAATTCTTGAAAATCACATAGTTTTACAAAACTTAAAATTACCACAACTTTGGAATTTGGAGTTCATTTTCAACCAAACAAAAATTAATTCCAATAGATTTGAACCTCCTATACTCAATGAAATGGTTAGAGTAAGCTTTTGGATGATAAAAAATTAGCTTTTAATCCATTACATAAGATCCAAAAATAATTAGGATTCACTGGTTGGGTAGAAATCCATGATAGTTTCAACTTCTTCTACAACCAATTAACTATTTTGAGATCCATAAAAGTGCCATAGAAGCCAAGGATTGCCAACATGTCTAATTTCTTCAACCTATCAATGTCCAAAACCTGAAGAGTACATTGGAGAGCAATGGAGACCTAAGTCAATGACTAGATGAATGCCCTTGAGGATCAAATTAATGAGATCAAGGGAGTTCAAGAAGAGCTTCATCAGTCAAATCAAGGATTAAATATAGAGATGTAGGATATGTCTGAAGAAATTAGGAAATTTTTCTAAATTTTAGAGGATAAATGGTCAAACATGCAAGAAAAGATGGATTCCTTTGCAAACTCCATCAAGCAATTAACTGACCATCTCACTTAGTTCTCAAATCCTATCCATGTTTCATCTAGAGATGAATGTCAAGACCAAGATCCACTTTTCCCTAAGGATCTACATAGAAACCAACCCCCACATATTGGTCACCAAGATACCAATATTCCTTCTTTAGATCATAGAGTAGAAAATGAAAATGAGGTATATGGGAATTGGCATAATATACCCAGAGAATCATTGGCTCAACTTCATCCCAAGAAAGTAAACTTAGACCATTATGATGGATCCTCTAGATCCAATGCCAACGGGAAGGATTGGCTTGATACAATAAAAAGTTACTTTGATATGTTAAATCTATCAAGTCAAGAACATTTAGAAGTTATCTCCTTATATTTAAGAGGACTTGCAACAACATGGTGGAATGGACTAAGATCTCAAGGTTTGATTAAAAATTGGTTCAACTTTTGTCAAGATTTTGAACAAAAATTTGTACCTGGTTCTTTTTTCAAATAGCAAAAAATGAGATTTTATTTCTTAAGATTGGAAAGGTGATCCATAGAAGATTACTACAAAGAATTCAGTGATCTCTCTTGGTATGTAAGTCACTGAGAAGAGGGAGAATTAGCTTAAAAATTTATTAGTAAATTACATGCACAATTACATCCCTAAAAATGAGCACATACTCCTCAAATAGTTGATGAAGCATATACAATTGCTATGAATTATAAAGAATCAAATCGGGTACAAACTACCCTTCGACAAGCAACTGTAGAAGAAACACTAACCAAGAGAGCTCAATCGGGGTCGGGTTATTTTGTTGGTGGTAAAGATTCTTTCAAACAAGATTATCCAAAATTATGAACAAAGGTACCAAGGACTAATCAAATTATGAATCAATAACCCAACCCTAACATGAGTAAAGAAAAAATCCCAAACACCACCACAGTTGTGAAGAAAATTTTTACATTAACTAAATTAGGTTTGCATGAATTTCAACTTGCTTTACTAATTTTTGAAGGTTCAATTAATGGTAAAAAATAATTTTTGATTGATATTGATGCTAGTGATATCTTTATTTCTCCAAAGTTAATTAATTTAGTGAAATTAAGTTTACCTTCCAAGAAAATTATTAAGATAGAACTTACAAATGGAATGATAGTGAGCAAGCATACTAGGTACAAAGAAATCATCTTCCTTTGTAAGACATGCCTTTCATTGATGAATTTTTAAAATTTGAACTAGGCAATGTTGATGTGATTTTAGAAATTTCATTCCTACAAATATTTGATATTACTACCCACTTTGGAACTGGTATTTTAGAAGTTCCAACCATTAATAGAGTTATGGCTTTAAGGGGGGTAGGAACAACAAAGAAAATTCACACGATAACCATTAAGCAAGCCAAAAGATAAGTCAAAAAGGATGCTATGATGTTAGTTATCAAAGTAATCCAACCTCAAAAATCTTTAGGAATTGAGATTCCAAAAGAACTTCAAGAATATAAAGATTCAATATTTGGTGAAATTAGAGAACTACCTCTAAACAGAACTATTGATCATGCTATTGATATTTTTATCGGTGAACAACCTATTTCAAAAGCCCCTAATAGACTTTTGACTTTTTAATTAAGAGAATTGAAAGTACAATTAGATTAATTATTGGAAGAAGGAAAATTTTGACATAGCATATCACCTTGGGATGCACTAACCTTATTCGTTAAAAAGAAAGATGGCATGTTAAGATTATGCATCGATTATAGGGCATTGAATAAAGTGATGATTTAAAATACTTATCCTTTGCCTAGGATTGATATTTTGTGATCAACTTACAGGTGCATGTTCTTTTTCAAAGATTAATTTAAAATTAGGCTATGACCAAATAAGAATTAAGGAAAAAGATATTGAGAAAACTACTTTTAGAACTAGGTATGAATTATACAAATTTCTTGTGATGCCATTTGGATTAACTAATGAACCTATAACATTCATGGCATTAATGAATATTATTTTTCATGAATTTCTTGATCAGTTTATTATAGTATTGATGGATGATAGACTTGTTTCTAAGTCAAGAAAAGAACATGTCAAACATTTAAAAATTACAATGGAAATTATTAAAGAGCATTAGTTAAAAGAAAAATTAAGCAAACATGAACTCTTTAAAGAAGATCTTACTTTGGCCATATAGTTTCTAAGAAAGGATTGCAAGTAGATCTAGCAAAGGTTTGTGCAATTCAAGATTGGCCTAAACTAAAAGATGCTATAGTAGTTCATAGTTTTTTGGGCTTAGTAGGTTTTTACTAATGTTTCATTAAAGATTATTCACTTTAGTAGGCCCCTTGACTGACTTTTTGTAGGACAAGAATGTGTTCAAGTTTGATGAAAAATGTAGGTAAGCTTCTCTTATATTAAATATGACACTCATAATAGCACCTATTCTAAAAATTTTGGATGAAGAATTACAATTTGAAGTAATCATAGATGCTTGTGGAATAGGAATCACTATAATTCTTTCATAAGAAGATAAAGTGGTATGTTATGAATCTCATACATTATGAGGAGCTAAGGTAAATTCTTCAACCCTGGATTTAGAATTATTAGCAATTGTTCATGATCTAAAAGTTTGGAGACATTATCTTTGTACAAAAAGGTTTGTACCAAAAATAGATCATAAAAGTTTAGAAGATTTGTAGAGATAGCCTATTTTGAATACTTGTCAATAATGATGAGTAGAATTATTGGCTGAATATGATTTAGAAATCAAATACATTCCTAGTAAATAATATGTGGTAGCCAATGCCCTTAGTCAAATGTGAAACTTGATTATAGGTGTGGTAACAACCCCTATGGAAGAAGAAATTAAAAAATAGATAAAAGAATATCCTTATTTCAAGAAGATTCTAACTAATATTTCCTCTGAGCATCAAGATCAACTTGCTTCTAATGGTTTATTAATGAAAAGACAAAGAGTGTACATTCCAAAAGGAAATTAGAGACTAAGGTTATTGTGTGAAGTACATGAAGTACCATATGAAGGACACCCAGGTTATATTAAGACTTATATGATGTTACACAAATATTGTTTTTGGCCTAGAATGTAGAATGATGTGTCCTCTTACATTAAAAATTGTCCAACATGCCAAAGAATAAATGCTAAACAAAACAAACCTAGTGGGTTATTATAACCTCTAGAAGTTCCAACCTAAAAATGGAAAGATGCTACCATGGATTTAATTATGGGATTTCCAATAACCAAAAAATCAAATGACTCAATTATGGTAATGGTTGATTGTCTATAAAATATGGCACATTTTATAGCTTGAAATTTACCAACATAGATGAAGAAGTAGCCCAAAAATTCATATGATAAGTATTTTAGTTGCATGGATGTCCAAAATCTATCACCTTGAACCAAGATCCCAAGTTCATATCTGAATTTTGAAAACAAAATTTCAAAGAGCTTGGAACTCAACTGAAGTTTTAGCATAGCTTACCACCCAAAGACTAATGGGCAAGCCAAAAATGTGAATATAATATTAGAAGATAATCTACAAATCTATGTTGGAAGTAGACCGAAAACATGGGAGAGTTACTTGCATCTAGTAGAATTTTCCTATAACAATAATTATCAAGGTTCCATACATCAAACACCATTCAAAGTAGTATATGGACGTAACTACTGTACACCACTAACTTGGGCAAATCCAACCTTAAGAATGGAATGGAAGAAAAAATAAATGAAAATAATGGAAAACATTGTTACAAGAGTTAAACAAAATTTACAAGCTTTCCAAGATAAATATAAGAGATCAAGTGGGAGATCAAGTATTACTATGAGTAAGACCTACCAAGTGTTCTCTTAAACTTTGAAAATATACTAAATTTGCACCCAAATATTGTGGACCCTTTGAAATCTTTGAAAGAATTGGCGAAGTGGCATATCGATTAAATCTTCCAATATCCTTAAGAATTCACCCAGTTTTCCATGTAAGTTTGCTAAAGAAATTTTATGCAAATGATGTGCCATATGTGCTAGATTGGAATACTTTTCCCCTGTGATCCAACACCAACTTTGAAGTTAAACCCATTGCAATTAAGAACCATCGAACGAAGATGTTACAAAATAAAACCATCAACAAAGTACTTGTTCAATGTTCAAATTGTGATCAGTAGACTTTGGAAAATATGAAGTTTATTCTTAATACTTACCCCCAACTTTTTGATCATCCTGATATTGAATGATAAATTGTATTTATTATTGATGTAATAAATTATATTTTATAATTTCTAGTCTTTTGTTTGTATAGATGGTAATGAGGATAATAAAGAAGTTGAATTTGAGGAGCATAATGAAGAAGCAACAGTTAAGTAGCTAGATATAGAGGAAGCACTCAAGGATGAGCTGGATGCTTAAGGAGGTTATATTATAATGTTCCATCCCTTGTTAAGGATAGAAATAAATTTCAACAATGTAATTAACCTTTAAATGAAAGGGTGCCTTATTATGAGGAGTTACGATTATTCATGCATCCCTCAAGTATGGGTTTGACCTATGCCATGTGAGGTAGAGTTTAGAGGTTGTGTTAGCATGAAGTTGCAGAGCTTGGAAAGGCAAGTAACAAGAGCTGGGTGAAGTAGGACAAGAAGTAACTAATCGTCCCTTTAGCTAGATAGCCTAACCATAGTGGCAGTGTTGGATTACCTCTAAGGCTTAAGTAACATGGAAAGATAACCCAAAGGATGTTACAATACTTTCTCTGTCATTAATAAATTTTTTTCATTTTTCTTTCCTATTTTATGTACTAGTTATTCATTCAATAGTTAATTCAGTTATTAAGTATTTTATGATGTTTCCATTGTATTACTTAAGAATGTGATTAATGCAATGAATTAAGCAACTATATTTTTATGACATCATCTAAGAATAGGATGTCAAACTCCCACTTAACATAAGTAAAGTTCTTGAAACTTAAGTCTTTGTTTGGATACTTCCTCAAACATGAATAGCACACTCAATATTAAGGATATTAAGCCACTCAAATTTTATCTAACAATTGTCAGACAAGAAAATTCAACAATTAGGATATTCAACTATAAAGCATGAATGTTAAAATCAACTTGATATCCAAGCCAGACATAAGAATGTTCATGTAACCCAGGTTAAGTAAGAAAAGGCTTACCCTTTTTCATGCAAACTATATCAAGTTTTTTTCCTAGAGAAATATTTACTCACCTGATATACAAGTTTTTTTCTTTACCTTTAGCATTTTGTATGAGTGTAAAATCAATTCTCTACATCCAAGAGAAGACTATTTCATACCTTAGGGGAATCACTCTCTATGCCTAGTGGTAGTTTTTTCACTAGAATGAATAAGAATCTTTGGGACTTTACCCTTACTATGGTAATTACCCAAACGTTGGAGCATTCCCTTCCCTTAAAAATATGTATGCTTCTTCTTAAATACATGATAGAAATTTGTACTTACTACTAAAAGTCACAACCAAAGAATATATGCTTCCTACTCAGAGTCACAATAAAAAAGCCATAATCAAGGACATATATTCCTTGTTTAAATTTTCCATCAAGAACATTTGCCTCCTACTCAAAGCTATCATCAGAAAACATGTGTTCTCTCTCTCTCTCTCTCTNCTCTCTCTCTCTCTCTCTCTCTCTCTCTCTCTCTCTCTCTCTCATGCAAACAAAGAAACTTGCATAAATGATAATTTGACCCTCAAAAAAGAATAGAGAATTTCTTTTACTAATCAAAAGTTAAAAATTACATATCTTCTTTAGTTTCATAGTTAGATGATAGTGAAGCTTATATAAATTAGTTAACTTTTTCTTAACAATATTTCTACAAAGAGATCCTTGTCAGTTTTGGTTGACTAAAACCAATCATTCTAAAAATAATAGATCAATTCACTTAATGTTTTAAACTTATTTCTTTCTGAAGTCTTCATAAAGAGAGTAGGATGTTTCAAAAATTGTTTTATCTTATTCAAAAAAAAATTTGCAAGTGAACATTCATATACTATCCTTTGCTAGTCCCAAGGGATAAAGGAGGGTAGGTTAGCCCAACCACATCTCCTTCCATTAAGGTGGCTAATATAGAATCACATTTCAAAATCACTATGATAAATAATAAAATTTCTAGAATCAATATAACCTTTGTTAAAACCTTCTTTAAAATAAAAACCATGGTCTATCATAATGTTCATAGGCAACTGATGAGCCAACTAAAATTTGGTTCTAGATTACCTCCATTTTAGAGATGTCATCTCATCTATGACTAACGCACCTATCATATCCATGGAGGAATGGCCCAAAGTTAAAGAAATCATTAAGACAATAAATGGTTAGATTCAAATCTAATCAAAATTCCACACTTATGACTATCATTCATAAGTAAAATAATAAAATTTAATCCTAACTTCTAATCCCAAGTTCAATAGTGGAAATTGAATAATTGAATAAAATTGAAATCAGAAGATATTAGTATGAATAATGAAGATTACAAGAAAGACTTCTCCTAATCTATGACTCTACCTCACTATTTTCATAGTGCAACAATCTCAACAATCCATCAATGAACTCCAAAGGTTGATAATTGCCACAAGGCTCAACAAACCTTTACGTGGTAATTCATAAAAGGAAAAGCTTAAAGAATGGTTTTAACTTGATGTGTGTCTCTCTCGGTATTCAATCCCCCCAATTGGATGTTGAGATCTTTAATTTATACAAGAAGAGCCTTCATTACAGCTGAAAAAATGTTTTTATTTAGATATTCATTGATAACTTCAATGGAGATTGATTATAAGGTATTGAACTATATCATGGTGGCAATGTTCTTTAATAGCCAATTTGTATTACACCAGTAGTGTAAATTAACATCTTCATTCCTTAGCAAGGCAGTTATTTCTTTAGTTAAATGATATCAAACCTCATCTTGATATTTATGAAAATCAACATAAATTGGATCAACCTAGATTGATTTGGTGATGTCTATCAATGTTTTTTACTTTAAAATATGTCAAAGTTTTTTATCCCAATCAATATCATTATCGATTTAGGTAGATTTGGTGACATCTTGTGATAATAGAGACTTATCAAAGTATTTAGTTCATATTAATGGGCATCAATTAAATCAACATAGTTTGATATAGTAAAATAGTAAAAATAAAAAATAAAAAGACAAGAGTGTTTAATCACAAAAATGAGAAAATTGGAGGGTTTATCAACAACCAAAGAATCATACCATGTGGGTAAAATATAATTTTACCAAGTTCTCCATCATATGAGATGTTGAACATGGAAGGAATATTTTGAATATAAAAATTTATCTACCACAATCACCACTTCTCCAAGAGTATTTCTACATATTCCACTATTCACCAATTGTAACTCACCATGTCAATAACATAAGTACTTGTATATTAGAGTATTCACAAGCTAGAAACAAAGCATTTGTTTGACATAAAAATGAATCACCATCCATATTTGAAATAGCTACTCCTTAAGTCAAACCAAATTCTTAATGAGAAAAAATTAAATAAAAGAACCAAGATATTAAATCATCCAAGAGCTTTTGTGCTTAAACTAGCATTCAAAATTTAAGAACATGGGAACATTCCTCTCAAATATGAGATTTGTAAATAGAACAATTTAAAATTCTATTAATTCTTTTTATGGATAATGAGTTTATCCAATAAAGCATTCCTAACAAAGGACCCTTAGAAGAGAATCCAAATGTAGCTTCACAAAAAATGAACATAGACCCATCACATCATAATACCAAATTGTGAAGTCCTTGAGACATTCAAGCTAGATTCTCTTCACAAGATTAATAGATATAAGAATAACCATCCATAAAAAGTAATTCATTATAAGAAGGAACATCACTCACATACACTACCTCATATTTGATGCATGATGGAATCACTGTCTTAAACTATCATAAGGATTAACTAGTAGGAGAGGATGTGTTTCTCCCCTAGTTCACCATAACAAATTTAGGCATACATAACTATTTTTCACAAATTGGAGATCATTAAACATTCCATTAGCATACCATGTGTTTTTTTTAGTATAAAATTTCCAGCTAGAGCACATATGTATTGGTGAAGAAATACCTCTTTTCAGCCCATATTCCATCCCTATAGGTGATTAATTGTAGGTTTATGAAGCTAGGGAGACATCTTGGCTAAGAGTTGGTCATGCACAAGAGACATCCCATTTGCAAAGGAGATATCTTATCCTAGCTAGAGGTGTCTCATGTAGATAAGAGACATCTTTAAAGAGATGTATTATGAAAAAATAAGACATCCCACTCCTATAATACATGTCTTGCTTGAATACGAGATGTCTTGTCTAAAAGCTGAGAGTTAATAGAAGAAAAGTCTTTCCAAGCCTATAGACATCTTGTGTGACCAAGAAAAGTCTAAAGTTGGTACTTCCAAGTTGGAAAATAACTAGAAAATATAAGAAAAATGATGGAAATAGAAAGGAATCTCCAAATGGATCGTGTGAAATATTTCCTAGAATTCTTATCTTGTAATTTATAACTAATGATGTCATGTTTGCATGTTTGGAATTGCATGTGATTTTTGGACATCTCTTGGTTAATTATGTATGTTTGTGTTGGCACATTTTGGCCATTCATAGAACAGGTTGGCATGATAAAATTGATTAAAGGTTTTTGTAGTTTTCAATACTCTCTTATTGTTACTTGGAGAAGTGGCAAGAATTCCACAAACCATTAACTATGTTTTATTACTAAATTCATAAGGGAGCTTTTAAAAATCCATTACAAAGTAATTGTAGATGTTGAAAGATTGGAGAAAAGGCTACTGTACTTTGTTAGAATAAACAAAATTTCAGCTTGTGGATAAAGAGAAATAGTATCTAAATTTAAAGAATAAAGAAATGAAGAATCAAAGTAACTACAATTGATGGTAAACTGGCCATTGGAAATTACAGTATTCTTCATGAAGCAATTTGTTCATGTGCCATGTATATGAAGTGCAGAACAAAAATAAGAAAAGAGAAAAAGAATAAGAGTTAAAATGCAATTAGCAGTATATACAAGAATTGAGAATTGGATGTCAAAGTAATGTCTATTGATTTTTGTAAAAAAAATATCAAAAGTAGAGACACTAGTAAAAAGCAATTTGTCAAACACTTTGTATATACTCTGCATTTGAATTAGAAATAAAAATCGCAAAAACAAGAACAGGTTATGAGCAACGGTTTTAGAAGAAAAACAGCAAGACAAGCATCAAGAATATATCAAATCTTGCCAATATTAGCACCCAAATCATACAACAGCTGTCCCTGATTCACAAATTGAAAAAACATGATTTTAGAAAGAAAAATGCAGTAGGGTTTTTGGCTCATATTTGACAGAGCACCAAGGCACGGTAGAGAGATAAAGTCGAAGAAAAGAAGCAATGCACGACCATAGCTGGCAGTAACCGCAAACATGGCAAGCAAGGGCATCATGCTAAGACTCGGGTGGCAGCAATTCAACGAATGCATGGCACAGAAGGACGTCTCACCACACACATCGTCAAGGTTTCTACAGAAATCGTTGGTCCAGAGCACGATCAATCTGGATACAAAATGGTGGAGGCAATGTTTTGATTCAAATGTATCCTCGTAAATGAAAACGTTGTTGGTGGAGTTGAGGATGCTACTACCTCTGAAGGCCTAGTTGAATTCGTGCAGAATGGTCCTTCCTTTCATCCATGGTGCTAAGTACGGTGGCGAGTACCTGTTCATGCCCAATCCCAGCTCATCCGCTGCCATTTAAAACATTCATAGCAACGACAGTTTTTCTATCATCCAAGTAATAGCTTCAAAATTCAAATCAAATAATCTAAAAGTAACATATTTAAAACAAAGTATTATTATTCAAGAAGAAAAGGAATTCATGGGATGGTTATTTAAGAAAACACATGTCAACATAGGCATAGTTTTCTCCTAACTTGTTGGGCAAGTTGTAACTTCTTTACCTTGGGAGTAAGTTACCCAAGATATTTTGTAATTTCTAACTACTTATGAGACCCTATAAAAAGGCTTCAAGGCCTTAGAAGAACAAAAAGACAGAAGGTCTAGTCTAGCTAAAAAAAAAGAAGTCTTAAGAGAGGAGGAGGCCTTGGGAGAAAGGAAGGAGTCTCTTAGAGGAGCATTTTGTAAAGAATTGATAGAAGAAATATATTAAAGATGGCTTGCTAAAGACAGCATTTTAGCCTCTTTGTTATAGTCTTGTGAGTTATGTTTATTTTTTATTTTGTTTAAATTGTTTAGCTAGTGGTTTAGATAGTATCATGTTTGGCAAATAATTTTGGGATTTTTAGATTGCTCTTATTGTTCTTGTTGCATGATAGAAAATTTCTATTAAAATTTTTCCATAGAAGAGCTTGTGTTTGAAAGCCTTAAGAGCATTTTAGTAGTGAATTTTATTATTCTGTAATGTATAAGAACCATTATTGAGATTGTTGTAAGAGAGCCTCTACATGTAGTTAAGTCGTTGAACGATTCAATAGTCAAGAGGGTTTAGAAAATCTTTGGTATTTTGATAAGACCAAAATAACTTCTTTTATCTTTAAAGTGAATCTCCATGGTATTTCAATCATAAATTGTCAAGTCTTTTGAAGGTTCTATTCAATGCAATTATTGACATCCATTATCTAGCCAAAATAGAGTCTGGTACTTGATTGTTTACGCAGCATTTTGTTTGGTAGCATAGTAGGATTGTCTTGAAGAAATTGCTTATTTGAGCCTTGGAAGTTTGAATGATTCATAGTTATTGAATTTGAGATAGCTTTATTGCGAAGTGTTTATCATTTTACCTTGTTTAAACATTTGAGATCTTTACACAAATCTTCTTTCTTTTTCTCTTCTTTCTATTTCCATTAAATCTCGCTCTATTTCTAGTTTTCTTGTGGAACTATCTCTTTCTCTAGGGAAAATTAGAAGTAGATTAGCAGAGTTGTGCTTAAATTTTTTTTCAAAACTTTATTTGTTATAAGTATTATAAGGACCGCATAGACTAGGCAATTGAACAAAATAGTAACTCTCAACAACTCACAGTACTTTGCAAAGTTGGCTGAATCTCTTTAAGATAAGTCATTTATAGTTTTACACACAACCCAATTGTTTCATTTTTCATAACAGCACACACACATACTCACATTAACTACTGAGTCTATTTGGAGGTATTTGGGCCTTGGTGTTGCCAAAGACCAGCAAGCAACTGAATCTTGTTCGAGGACACTCGTTAGCGGTCGCATCCCAAACGGTCACCAACAGTTTGGTCATTGTAACTCATGTTTATGTGTGGATCTTAGTCTTGTGTTGTGAAAGACATCTATATTGATTATTCCTTATATTGAGATCAATTGTTATATGGTTGTCGAGCCTCATGCTTTGTAATATCATTAAGTATGTGAGGTTGTTGTTTGTGGGTTGTGGAACTACTATATTTGTAATATTCTTTTTAATTAATATAAGATAGCTAGTTTTTTTACTTTCTATCAAATTAAATTATCTTCCATAATATCTAGATTTAGTGAAATTTAAAGGATCAAAGCAAATGAGAGTGATCCTACTCCAAGATTAGTATTACAACCTTTAGGTTTTTTTGTTCTTTGGAATATGGTTATGGATTTTTATTTATTTCAAATGACTCCTAAAGAAGAAATAATTTCAAGCCTTGAAAAGAGATATGGAGAGCATGATATCTACCATTTAGCTAATGGTTGCATGATTGGATGAGATCAATGCTAAGGTTGATAGGAATACAGTTCCTACCCATATTCAAACCTATGGTGATGATGAGCATTCTCATTCAAATAATGATGGAGAAGTTTCTCAACCTAGTGGAGGGGAACATATGAGGAGGAAGAATAGTCTAGCTATGTGAGTGTAGAAATCCATTAGCTTAGGATTCTAGTGGAAGGAAATTCAAATCCTTATATCAAAGTTCTAAAAGCTCCATCATCAACATCAACTTCTTCTCATGACAATCTTGATGATAAAGATGAAGCAAAACTTGCTACAACATTCAAAAAATCTACTAGACTCTCATATGTGAAGCTAAAGACTTTCAATAATATAGATGACATCATTTCTTTTGCAAGTTGGTTGAAAGAACTTGACAAGCCTTTTGAGTTAGAAGAGGTACCAAATGAATTAATGGTACCAATTGCTAATCTAGATTAGAAGATATAGCTTCAACTTGGTGGGGAAATGAGATTTAAAATTATGAAAGGACAAATGATCAATGTATCAAAGGTTAAAATATGATGAAATATAGGTCAAGAAAAAAATGTAAACAATCTCAAAGATAAGAGACAATCATGAAGATGAAATTCCTTAGACATGAAGATAAAGATGTCAAGGACTTTTACATTAAATTTTGTAAACTTTTCCATCAAGCGAAGGTAAACTAGGAGGTATATGAATAGGCTTCAATCTTTGTTAGACATCTCAAAATGATGTATCGGCAAGAGTTATCATTTTATGAGCCACAAACTCTTGATGAAGCTTATGATTTGATACTCAAGGAAAAAAAGAAACCCAATGGATTTGGAAGTAGAAACAAATAGACTTCAAAGGGGAAGGATAAGGGATTCAAATCATAGAAGGGATCCAAGTTAAAATTTGAATATAAGAATGAAAACTATGACAAGAAGTAAGAAAAGGAAAATGAGAAGGGCAACACTAAGAAGTACTAAGGCAAGGGAAGTAAGGGTCAAGGTAGCAACACATTCAAGATTCAATGCTTCAAATGTGGAAAATGAGGACATGAGCAATGGGAATGTTCACTTCACAAGGCATCTACGGGTAAGGACATGTAAACCATGGAAGTGGAGAAGACATCAAGTAAAGCTCTTCAAAGAGGTAATCCTAATGCTCCCAAAATTAACGAATATTCTAAATTTGATTCATGTGCATTTATGAAAAATATGAATGGATTAGATTATCCATCAAGAATATTTTTATTTCAAATTAGGGCTAGATGTTTGATTAGTGGGAAATTGATTCATATTTTAATTGATGGAATCCAAAAAAATATTATTTCTTCTAGGGTAGTTGCTAGATTGGATTTAGTGACAAATGCTCATCTTAGATTAATGAATCATCAATTGGCTAGAATATCTGATAAAAAGTTAACTTTTTGGTTGGCTTTGATATCTTAGCCTTGATAACAAGGCCCCAACAACAAGCCTTGATAACAAGGCCTTGATAATAAGATCCTGATAACAAGGTCTTGGTAACTAGGCTACATCAATTAGGCCCTATTGACATAGTCTATTGCATCAATGAGGCTCCATTAACATAGCCCTATCAACACACTCTATTACATTGATGCAGCCTTGTCAATGCAGTGTTTATTTTCATCTTTAAATACACACTCACATCCATGTTTATGCAATTCTTTGATCAATAGAGTAGCCAAACTCTTGTAGTTTTATTCCGTAATCTTAGAGAACAGTCAATGAGTGCCCACAATGTGGTTCTAAGTCAATTGTATGGCATCTTATTCAAGTCGCAATGTACCTAGACACATTCCATGAATGGAAATAAGATTGAGATTGATTCTTATTCATCACAATACTTTGACTTAAATTAAATTTACTATTAATGAAAATTATATTCCATGTACTTAGTTATATTTACGTTTACATGCATGTTAATGAATTGGCAGAATGAGCATGACTAGTTTTGAGTGTAAACACGCATTCACTTTGTAATCCTTACAGTGTTATTGCTTGGTTTACCAAGTAGCATAGTGCTTGGTAATCCCAATAGTGGATTTGTGGGTTCAGGATGTGTACAACAAGCTAGGAACGAACACTCATTACCTGTAGGCTATTTTATACATTATCTTTATGTTGTTAATTAGATTAAGTAATTAATTTCTTTATTATCGTTAGGAGTAGCACAAGGCCAAAACAACATCAAGAATCATATGCCTCACTCTGGATTAAATCATACATGACAAAGTTACCACTAGTCCAAGTGGAAAGATAGCAAACTATGATCAAGGCATAATGATCTAGATGCCACAACTAGTCCAATTCATGGAATTAAACTAGCTCATGCATGAACACTTGTGATTCATATGGTTAGATGTAGGGGGTACTTTGTCGCTCATCATTGGTGTCATTGCTAGGGATGGTGCTAGTTATCTAGATTAGTTATATCATACATGATAACTGTAAATGCATTAATGATTTATCTTTTAGAAAATATTAAGTCACACACATCATTAACTAATAAAAATGTCTCTTTCATAAGGAAGCAATAATGCATTGTATGGAGAGAACATTCATTGGAGAACAAATGAGTTATATACTAAAAAAAATTGGAGTGACCAACCTCATGTAGGGGTTTCATATGTTCATGATCATCCTAATGACACTCAATAACTACATTCACCTAAGAGAGACAACCCTAGAGGAGATGAAGTAAGTCTTGGACTAGGGGAAGCCTTAAGGCCTAGGACCTCATCAAAACCTAAAAAAGATAAATCAAGGGACTATGGGAAACATCATCAAAGCCATGGTAATCCTCCCATTTTCTCATCTTCCTCTTCCTCTTTAACGTCTAATTTTGACAAAGATGAATATAGGTATAGAGAAAAAGCTCCACTATGGGGTCAAAATAAGTGTAGAAACCAGAACCATAGGAAAAATCAAAGACCTCAACATGAACATAGACAAAATCATCATAATCTATAGAAATATAAATTTTCACCACAACATGTTTGATGATAGTACACCCTTATTCGCCACTAAGAGCATGACACAAATTACGGAGGTGGTTAAAATACCTCATAGGCATCAAAAGACTTGATATGAATAACATCTCTAAATTTTTAGGAGGCTATAATTCTAACCCACAATATCACTTACAAGCCTTCCATGATGCTTGTGCCTTGCAAAATATCAAAAATAAGTGGCAAAAGCTTAAGCTCTTCCCTAGGACACTAATAGACAAAGCTAAAAGTTGGTATAGATCATTGGAACCAAGTTTCGTCCACTAGTGGTCCACAATGGTTGAACTTTTTAATGAAAAATACGAAACCTATGCAAGAGTGTCAAACCTAAGAAAAAAAATCCAAGGGTGGAAGTAAGAAAATCATGAACCCTTGGATGTGGCCTTGGATTGATACTATTCACTACTACATAGATGTCCCTGCCATGATTTCTCTAAAAAAAAGCAACTTTTTGACACCATGGATGGGCTTCATAATGAAACAAGGGAGATCCTTAGGATGTATGCTCAAGGAAGATTATATGAATTAAAATCCCATCAGATACAAAGGCTAATCAGGCTGGTTGCAAAAGAAGAAGGAGAGCTATGTAAATAAGAGAATGTAGAGAAAAATAATTGGGACCAACTCTTCAAAGGAAAAGGGTCCATATCTATGATCAGGAAAAAGAGGTAGCTCTCGATGAGATGATTTGACAACAAACCTTGCCACTACAACAATCTCTTAATGAACTCTAGGCAAGGCTAGATAGGATGTTAGAGTGGACAAATAAAAAATCTACAACTTTCATAGAAATTGTAGAGGAGAATGTAACACAAAATGAACTAGGTGATCACAATAAACAGAGGAAGAAGAACCAAGAAACAGCTAGGAACACTTATCAATAAATAGGAAAAATGACTATAGAAGAAGAGGCTATAGACTCAACCACAGAAGAAGATGATGGATGTGACATCTACCTATACGATAATCCAAAGGACTATTTCCCAATCATGTTACATCTACATGAGTATTTGTCTAGCATTAAATCCCAAGTTTGTACAAAATTAAATGCCTAGAAAATTACCTTTCTCACAAGGTAATCATAGATAGTCCTACAACCAATCATACCATCCCAATGGGACTTCTTACTAGCCTCAACACTATCATCCAATACAATGAAAAACCCATAGTCATGGAGAATTCCATCATCAAACCAACACTACCCTTACTACTAGCTGAACCCATATGGATATTATGTTTAACAACCTATTTTCATGATTGGTTCTATCCCTTCTACTTCAAATCGCTACTACAACTCTCCCAAATATCATGAACCTACAACATCTTCTGAAGGATCACCACCTCACACCTCTCATCCTTCATCATATCCTTAGTATTATCATACTTCCCTCCATCATATGTCACAACCAGCAACAAAGGAATGCTTAGCACCATGAAATTAATGAGAGAATGCCACTTGTGCTATGAACATACATAGAAATGATAATGCTAGTAAATCTCCACCATAATCTTGGAAGCATCCTTTCTTTAGGATGGTTCCCACACATATGCATAACACTTGTAGACCTACTAACTCATCCAAACTAGCACAATTCCAATCAAGTGCAACACTCTTCCTTTTACAACCAATGTCCTCTAATCCTAGGCAAAGGCCAAAATCTATCATTACTCCAACACCTAACAAAAGGGATGAATTTAGCACTGTGGAGAGATAGAAGAATCCATTCATTCCTACTAATAGTAAAGGGTGTAATTGTGGGCTAGAATTTTGAAATATTAACACAACCCCTATACTAATCCACAAAGCTAAAGAACAAGTATGTGAGCAAAAACCAACCTCTATAGTAGCCACGAAACTAGAAGACATCTAGTGGCTTGAAAATGAGAATATAAAATTGTTTCAAAGATGCATGGAGGCAATTGATATGCTTATTAATTCTAGACTTAAAAAATAGACCAAACAAAAGACTTAGACATAGATATCTTACACTCTAATTATACACTGGAAAAGGATGTTAAACATGAAGACCTAGAAATTAATATAGAAAATCAAGAAGAATAAGCACACACATTTGGATCACCCAACACAGAAATACCTTCAAGTCTAGATTATGACATGTCTCCAAATGATCCAAATGAGACTATCACCAATGTCAAATGTGCTACCATACAATTAATTAAATTATAATAGTGATAGATGGAAAATCGATGGTCTATAACCAAGGAATTGTATAGTCCATCTCTTGAATGTGTAGCCATAAGATTAGTCATGGGGGAGATGCTCCATTTTGGTTCAAGAACTAATAAGTGTTTTTCACCTTTCTATTTTTACAATTTCTTATCATTTTCCTATTTCTTTCAAAGTTTTTGGATTCTTAATATATTTTTCATTTCTTTATATTTTTCTCTTTTCTTGAGTCATTTCCTTTATGTTTTATGAATGTCTTTTATATTTTCGTTAATAATATTGCCAGGTCATGATGCAAAAGTCAACACTATGTGTTGATTTTTTGTGCTATGCTATCAAGATGATCGGGTAAGTAATTGTGTAAAGCAGTGATACCACCTCATTCATCCCTACAGTTCTTTGAATAAAAGCTCTTTTTTATGGAAATAATTTGGTTCTTCTTTTATGAAACCAGAATTAATCAATTATCATTGTACCTTGAAGAAAGAAGGAATGACCAAGTGGAAATGGCAAGGGTGTGACCTCAAGGGGACTTGTTGGATTTTCTTCTTGTCTTCCTTCATGTGGTTTATGACTCCACTTGGAATGTATCATCACTCCTCCATCAACCAATAAAAAGAAAGCTTTGTCTTTGCATGGTGTGGTTCCCATTAAAAAAAATAAAAGAGAGAGAGAAAACACAATAATGGAAATTCAAAACACACCCCTTAGACACAATAATGGGCTACAAGCACTAGTTATGGGGCTAGAAAGAAATTTTACCCATGCCTAAAGGGGCCCCTCTAACTAAAGCCCTTCCTTCATTGTTCTCTTTTCTTCTCTTGTTGGAGTCATGTTTGTTCTTTGAGGTGGTTGTGAACTCATGGTGGTTGGTAGGAAGAAACACATCAATGAGAGGTTATTGTTCATGGTATGGACTTGGTCTAAACTTGGATGGATAGGTATGTTGATCATTTTAATCACATTTTTCACAAGAACCTATTATGGACATGGTTTAGTACCTTACATCCTAATCTCTTTAATTCCTTCTCATACCATTATTCACCTTACTACTGCATACAATTATGAGCCTTTTAGTTTTGTGTAGTATAGTGCAACATCCCAACCACAACAATTGTGTGTTGTTTGGAACAAAGGCATGATCTACATTTAACTTCTTAGGTGCCCACAAACATCTATAGCAGTGGTTATGTAAGGGCATTATGGTAGAAGCCTACTTTGGGAAGGATCCACTTGCATAACTTTTGTTGATCTTGGCTTTGAACTAACCTTCACATCTTCTAGAACATCAATGATAGTTTCTTTGAATTTATGCATAATTTTGGAACTACTTCTCATCACTTTTAATTAATTTTTTACTTTTTCCTACATTTTTGTTAAAATATCCTTCAAGTTCAATATGTCTTGGCCATCTTCTGAATCAGACCTTTGGTTTCAATTGTTTGAAAACTTATGTGCTTCTAGAGTTACACTTATTAGTCATTGGGGCTAGGGATGTCCACTTTGAAATTTTGAAATTTGTCTAACATCCTATTTTTTAACATCATGGTAACTAATAGTAATTGATCAAAATAATGTGAATAGCTTGATGATCTTAGTTACCTCATAGCCTTGGGCATAGTATGCTATCATCACATTGTGCTTAAACAAAAACAAAGGGATCTAAAAATGGTTAATTATTAAGGAAAATTTACCAAAACTAATGTTAATCCTTTGGTGACTATAGGTGATGCTAAAAGAAACACCTAGGGAAGAAGGTCTTTTGCCAAGCATGGAAACAAAGCCAAGAGAGGGATAATAGAGGATATGCCTATGAACAAATTGTAGCACATATAAGATAGACACTCATGCATTGCAAGTTTGCTAGATCCATGGGATGATGAGAAGAATTTTAGTTCATCCTACAAGAATTTTCCACATAACCAAAGAAGCATTGACATAAAAAGCTAGGTTGGAAGTCTACCACCACTAGCAGCAACAAGAAGAATCATCTTCAATTGATTGTTGAAGACCTCTACAAATTTTGTAATCTTCAAAGCCTATCTAGTATTTTTATCACTCTATCATTTTTTATGCATCCACTTGAATAAAAGTTTGTAATGCAATACTTAGAGTCAATCAGTAGTTAGTGTCAGTCAATAATTCCATACCTTTCCAATTTTGTAAAGAAAGCTTGGTCCTATCCTGTTAACTCAAGGATGATTTTTTATTTAGCCATGGGGGTATGATGAATCATCAATTGGCTGGAATATCTGATAAAAAGTTAACTTTTTGGCTAGCTCTAATATCTTAGCCTCAATAACAAGCCTTGATAATAAGGCCTTGATAACAAGGCCCCAATAATAAGGTCCTAATAACAAGGTCCTATCAACTGGGTTCCATTGACATGATCTATTGCATCAATGAGGCCCCGTCAATGTAGTATATTCCATCGACACAACCCTATCAATGCAATGTCTATTTTTGTCTATAAATATGCACTCATAGTTGTATTTATGCAATTCTTTGGTCAATAGAGTAGCTAAACTCTTGCAGTTTTATCTTGTAATCTTAGAGAGCAATTAGTGAGTGCCCATAGTGTGGATTCGAGTTAGTTGTACAATGTCTTATTCAAGTGGCAATGTACTTGGACACATTCCATGAATGATAATAAGATCGAAATTGATTCTTACTTATTATAGCACTTTGACTTAGATCAAATTTACTTTTAATGCAGTTTATATTCCATGTACTTAGTTAATATTAAATTTTCCATGCATGTTAATGAATTGGGAGAATGAGCATGACTAGTTTCGAGCATAAACACACATTCACTTGGTAATCCCAATAGTGTTTTTGCTTGGTTTTCCCAGTAGCATAGTGCTTGGTAATCCTAGTAATGGATATGTGGTTTCAGGATGTGCACAACAAGCTAGGAATGGACACTCACTACCCGAAGGCTAGTTTAGACTTTATCCTTATGTTGTTAATTAGATTAGGTAATTGATTTCTTTATTATTTTTAGGAGTATCACAAGGCTGAAACAACATCAAGAATCATATGCCTCACTCTAGACTAAACCATACGTGACAAAGCTACCACTAGTCCAAGTGGGAAGACAACGAACTATGATCAAGGCATAAAGATCTAGATGCCACAACTAGTCCCATCCATATAATTTAACATACATGAACACTTGTAATTTGTATGGTTGGGCATAGGTGGTACCTTTCCACTCATTATAAACCCTGCAAGATACATTTTGTTAGAGATTTCTCTCTAGAGGTGAGAGAATAATGTGTCTTGCAATTTAAAATTGAAAATTATCATGATGTTGTGAAATTTAATGTACTACCAATTGATTATACTAATGTAATCCTTACAAGGTCTTGTAATTTTGATAATGTTACTTAATTTTATAGAGTAAGAAATATTTAGTGTATAACAAGACCTAATGTAATCCATGATTTAATTCCTATGACACCTAAAAAAGTAAGGTAGAAAAGCTCACTTAATGCTTCCTTAATTCTTCTTAGAAAGAGGAAACATATTAACGAATACAATGAGGATAGTTTTGGTTTTATGTTTGTATCAACTATTACTGCAAACCATCATGTTATATAGGTAGAACTGTCAACAAGTATGTCAAGCTTGAAGCAGTAATTTTCCAAGGTGTTCAAAGGGGAATTTAATGACTTTCCATCAATGAAAAGTGTTTAGCACCAAATTGAATTCAGTCCTAGTGATACCATTCCAAATGAAAAGGCATACCAAATGACACCAAATCAATTGATCAAATTACAAATGCAAGTAGAGGAGTTACTGGCAAATGGCTTCATGATGAAATCCATTTCACCTTGTGCAACTCTAGTAGTTCTTATGCCAAAGAAAGACAATGATGAATGGAGAATGTGCATTGATTCAAGGGTTGTGAAAAAGATAATAATGAGGTATAGGTTTCCTATTTCAAGGATGGATGATATCCTTAATGATCTTATCAATGCAAAGGTTTTCAACAAATTTGATTTGAAGAGAAGATACCATCAAGTTCAAATTAGGCCTCATGATGAATGAAAGATAACTTTCAAAATACCAAATGGATTATTTAATGGATTGGTAATGGCATTTGGGCTCACAAATGCACTTGCTACATTCAAGAGGTTGATGCATGATGCACTTAAGATTTGCTTGGTAACTATTCTATTATCTTCTTTTATGATATTTTGGTGTACAACTCTAATGAGGAGTAGTACTCAAATTACATGAGAAGAGTGTGTCTAAAATTACAAACACAATTAATGATCAATGTAGAGAAGAGTTACTTCTTCAAGAGGAAGATCACATATTTAAGATATGTAATTTATAAAAATCAAATTCTTATGAAAGCTACTAAGATGAGAGAAATTAGAGATTGGCCAACTCCTAAAAATGTTAGGGAGGTAAGATCATTTTTTAGTTTATTAGGTTTTATAGAAGGTTCATAAAAAATTTTGTGGTATTTCTTGGTCTATGTTTGCTTTGCTTAAGAAAAATCAAGATTTCAAGTGGGATGATGAAACTCAAAGAAGCTTTTTCTTATTGAAGGAAAAAATTACCAATGGACCAATGCTTGTAATACCCTATTTCTAGAAGCCTTTTTAGGTGGAGGTGGATGCAAGTGGACTTGCCATTAGAAAGGTTATTTCATAGGAAGGTAGACATGTTGCTTTTTTTTTCATAAAAGTTAGAAGACTGAAAGCAAAAATATAGTGTATATCAGAAGGAGATGTATGGTATTCTTCAAGAAAAAAGTAAGCAATGGAGGCATTATTTATTACTAAAGTAGTTTGATTTGATGACTAACCATAAAGCACCTCAATTTCTCAATTCATAAAATAATTTGAATGCAGAACACATGAAGTGAATGGCATAATTATAGGTGTTCAATTTTGTGCTCAAGCACAAAAGTGATAAAGCTAATGTGGGCTGATGCATTGTCCAAGACATATATGATAAATTTTAGCATGCCTTATGTGAAAGATATGAGTGAATTTGTTGATTTTCATGAACATGTCATATTTTGAGTAGGTTTAGAAAAGGCTCAAGGAACCATTATTGAGTAGGATATACCAATGGAGGAACTATCATATTCAAGATGAACTATTGTTCAAGAATGAAAAGGTATGTGTTTCCAATTATGATTATTGGAGAGAAATTTTAATCACAAAGCATTGTGATGACATGGTAGGTCACATGGGTAGAGATAAGACATTAGAACTTGTGGGTATGTTTTATTTTTAGCTATGGAACTTGTGGGTAGATCCTATTTTTATTTAGGTATGACCCATGAAGTCTTCAAATTTGTGAAGGATTTTTTGACATATCAGAAATTCAAAGGAGGTAAAGGAGTGAATGGACATTATGTGATTTTTTCAATTCCAAAGGATTCATGTGAAAGTATGTGAATGGACTTTGTATGTGAAATTTAAAAGACCAAAAGTAGTAATGAGGCTACCTTTATTACTGTGGATAGATTCTCCAAGATAGCATCCTTCATTCTTTGTGAAAAGATGATTGATGCATCTCTTGTTGGAAATTTAATTTTTCAGCATGTTATGAAGTTGCAATGGATTCCTTTGAATATTATTAATGATAGATATTCTAATTTCACTGGTCATTTTTAAAGGTTCCTTTGGAAAATTTTAGGGACAAAGTTGAATTTTTCTAGTATGTATCATCTCCAATCTACTTATCAAATGGAGGTCATCTAAATCTTTACTGAATCTTTTCAGATGTTTGTGTGAAGGATAGTTGAATAGTTGGAAAAATTTTTTGTGTAATTTTTAATTTTGTTACAATAAGGATTTTAATGTTGCCATTGTAAAAATCCCATTTGAGGTTCATTATGATTTTTGTCGAAAGATGTTGAACAATGTTAAGAGTTTTGATGGAGAATCTCAATTATGTTCTAATTTTGTGTAAGAGATATAGCATCTTTATGCTCAAATGAAGGAAAATCTTGAGAAGAAAGTTGAAAAAAAAAGTTCTTAAGAAGAACGAGGACAAAAGGAATCCCAAGTTTGATGTTGGTGATCTTGCTCGAGTGTACTCAAAGAAGAATGGGTTGAAGGGTGTTAACTTCTCAAAATTAAAAGCCAAGAAGATGGGTCCTTTTAAGATAAAGGCCAAAATCCATGATAACACTTTTGAAATTGACTTACCAAATGATGTGAGTATGTTTTTTTAATGTTACAGATCTTATACACTACCATAGACTAGTAGATGGTAATATTCTATACAATAGCATTAATGAGTTAAAGAGGACTATTCACAAATCCAAGCCTTTAAGAAAGAGGAAGAAAATTGTACTATAAAAGAGAGAAGCTTCCAACACTCATGGAGTGAAGAGGCATGAATAATTGATCAATTAGAAGGATCAAACTACTAATAATGTTGTATGAATCCATAATACCAAACTTGTTGAGTAGGGAATTGTAGTGACCAAAAACATCAAAAGCTAGAATAGTACACTGAGAGGTCTGTGATTGCACAACCTTAACCCCACTTCCATGTGGGGGCCTACTAGAAAATGAAGGCAAGATTCCTAGTATGATCTTGTCAATCAAACTAGAACTCACAAATGTTATGACAAAACAAATGCTAAGGGTTTGCATGTTGTTTGCAATGTCCACGATGCCCACAAGGGTGAGTGTAGTCAAGGTTTATGATGCAAAACGAGGGTGCAAACACGTAAAAATATGTAGAAACAACAAAAAACATGAATAGAATGTTAGAATACAAAAGAAGATGCTAAAAATGTGCAAGATGTGAGTGTGAGAGAGAGAGAGGCATCACCCCAAATGAGGGAAGCATAGTTAACTACAAAGAAAAGGTGAGGAGGTACATAGTGTACAAATAGGCATAGTAGGTAGTGTAGTCATACTCTCAAGGCACCTGGGGTATAAAAATTGATGTCCATCATGAAGTCTGAGCCTACTGAGTTGGTTGTCGCAATGTCTTATGAACTGTGATGGTTGGTAGTATGCTGGGTAGTATGCAACAGTGTTGTTGTGATGTGCGATGATGTTTACACAAGAATGCCAAGTGCACTTTGAGTTTGCCAAATGCTAAAATGCCAATTCATTGCTTCAAATTCCAACCTTGCTTTTGGTTTTCCAACCCCTAAAACATGAAGTGTTGGGATATTTATAGGCCTAAGGTTAGTGTGAGTCGTAGATTAGGCACCACGTGGCAAAGGGATAGTTGGGACTATGCTAGCCCCAACTACACTCCCAATGAAGCAAATGGTGTTCTACTAGTGTGATCCAATGGACCCTATGAGATTGTCAAACTATGACTACACTACTAAGACTACATATGTAGGTGACAAAAAAACCACAATGTACCTAAAAATAATGCAACCATGCAATTTTGGAGACTACACTCTAGGACTACATTGTCCACTCTCTCAAGTGGTATCAAGCATAGGTACAATTTGGGGGAAAATGGGGGATGTAAATGAAATGAAAATTGTTGATCTTGCTTACTAGAGAAATGTTGGAGCTAAAATGTAGGCTAGTGTTGGATACTAGAATCTTCTGGAGGCAATTCTACATGACTACACTAACTACGCTCTAGAGTGTAGTCCAACAATTAGACAAATTTTGCCAAAATATAGGGTCTAGTGTAGACTATGTTAACTACACTCTAGAGTGTAGTCTTGATAGGGAAAGCACAGCTTTGATACTTAGAAAAATTTGGCAAAAATCGATGCCTTCATGTAGCCTACACTAACTACGCTTAGGAGCATAGTAAGGGGCATAGCATCAGAAGCTAGAAAATCTGTCAAACTATTTCTTCCATGTCAACCCAGCCTAATAGCTTCTATATTAACACTTAGGCAAATTTGCAAAACTAGTCATTGGTGTGCAAACTATGTTAACTACACTCTAGAGCATAGTCTAGGTAAAGAGAGTGTAGTCCAACACTTCGAAAATTTTGTAGCTATTGTTAACACTTCGAAAAATTTTCAAACTATGTTATGGGCTATTTGTGTAGACTATGCTATGGAGCGTAGTCCTAGTGGTGGGAGCATAGTCTCAACACTTAGAAAACATTTTCCAAGTTTTGATACGTAGATAAATATAGAGTCAAGACCTAGGAGCCCAAATTTTGTGGTGTTTCATTGGCCCCTCTTTGTTCACATCTAGAGAAGTGGCCTAAGAGATGTTGACAAAGAATGCAAAACACCATAGTAGGTTTGATACCAACATTGCTTGTTAATACCTGATCAAATGTCACTTCACCATGCTCAAGAGTGCTATGGATAATTGTATGCTAGAGATAAAGGATAAAGGATGTAGGAAATGTGCTAGGGGATAACAAGGGAATGAAATGTAAATAGTGTAATATTGCAAGATGTGGCACCAAGGTGGATTGTTGCCAAAAAAATGATCTCTCATCAAAATGCTTGTGAAAAAGTCAATGTCCATGGCACCAAGATGGCTTGCCCCTAAAGTGTGACCTCTCATTGGAGTGCTTATGAGAAGGCTGATGCAGATTTAGGGTTAGACCAGTTGCAAAATTAGAACTTTGTTAGTTTTGCATGGGAACATGTTTTTGCCCTATTTATCTTGGTCCTTTTTGCATTTTTTCCCTTTTTTTTTACTGAGTGAACCTACTTTGGCTTTTGCACATTGTGAGATGTTAGTTGTAGAATTCTTTTCATCAGGTGGATTGCATGGCACCTAATAGGCTTAGCTTTAGTACCATGTTGCATCTGTAGGATAGGTGTTTCCTCCCTAGGATGAGCTACATTACAGCTGCTTGGGCTTTGACTAGCTTATAGAGGCTTTCCATACGATGAGTTGCATTACATCTACTATGGATTCTGTGGTTGATGTAAAGAGGATGCAATGGGCATCAGAGGGGTTGCAATTTCAGTGATGCAGGGGAAGGTAGGGAAATGCAAGGTAAAAGGGGTAAACGCAAGTAGGATAAAGCAAGGTAATAGGGATGTGCACTTCTAAGTAGTTTAGCTAACCCAATCATGCACATCAAAGTAATGACTTGCCATTGCAATGAGATGCATCTTTGCATGACCACCTTCGAGGCTTCATCCTGCAAACACAACGTAGAGAAAATAAGAAAACAACCACACAACATGAGATGAGAGTAAATTGCTAGATGCGAGTGTGCTGCAACAATTGGACCAATTGCAAGTGCTTGAAGAGCTAGTGCAAGTGTTGGAGCAAGAAGGCTACAAAAGCTCTAGCAGCCACCCCAATGGCAAGTGCCTGAGTAATGGCAAGAGCCCGATAGAGTTGGTGAGATGATAGGTGCCCTAATGCTACCACTACTCCAAAGGGTTATGCTAACAATGAGAGCTCCAAGAAATAATGAAATATCCAAGGCCGATAATGCTACAAGTGCGGCCTAAGGCTGGTAGTGCTAGTGACTATGGTAGGAGCTCTGAAAGGTTAGTAGAATGCCTCAGGGCAACTCCAAAAGATCAAAAAAATGTCAAAGGATGGTGACACTACAAATGTTCTAGAAGCCTCTTTTGATAACAAGAAATTCATTCTAAAAATACAATGTTGCCACCCCACCCACAAGATGTGAATAGGTAGCATGGAGTTGGAGGTATTATTGCTAGCTTGTCCATAAAGCTATTTGTGTTGAATTGTGAATCTAGTTTAAGATCCTAGTAGATTATGTGCCTTGCTAGTTTAAGGTCCTAGTACACCATGAACCAATTTTAAGGTCCTAGCAAGCCATGATGTGCTATTTTATAGTCCTAGTAGACTATTGTGTACTAGTTTAACATCATAGTAGACAGTGGAGGTTCTACTAGTTTAACGTCATGACCCAAAGACTAGTTATGCTAGTTTAGTGTCATAGTAGACTAGTTGTGTCAATTTATAGTCATAGTGGACTTTTTGTTCTAGTTTATAGTCATAGTGGACTGGTTATGCCAATTTATAGTCATAGAAAACTTTCTATGCTAGTTTATAGTCATAGTGGACTATTCTATGCCAGTTTATAATCATAGCAGCCTAGTTGTGCTAGTTTATAGTCATAGTGAACCATTACTTACCTTGCTTTGTCATTGATGAGGCACTGCATACTATACATAGTATAGCTTTAGATATGAGTGGTTCACTGGATTAGCAAATTCATTTCCATTGTGGTCAACAATCCTGAATGATTCATTGTCATAGGCCTTGATAACCAAGAAAGGCCCTTCCTAGTTAGCTAAGAATTTGTCTACAAGTTCGCAAATGGCCTTGAGGACCAAGTCCCATTTCTTGATTTGGCACTAATGTTGATTGTGATGGTGTTTCTATCATTACGTTTGTTGGTACCACTTGATTTGACCAAGCATTTCCATGCACTCCCCCTATATGAAGTTGAGGTCCATGGTTCTCAACTCATCATTTTGTACCTCATTGATGAAGCTTGAGAGGATTACACAGAGCGATGGGACCTACAATTCAAGAGGAAAGATTACTTCAAATTCATAAACCAAACTATATGGCATCTTATCTTTGCAACCTTTTTTGTTGTACAATAGGCCCAAAGTGCGTAGATCATATGCTCATGCCATCATCATTTGCAATTACTAAGCATCTTCTTTAAAAGATTGATGATGACCTTGTTTGTGGCCTCCACTTGGTCATTTGCCTATTATTAGTAGAGTGACAAAAAAGAATGGTTGATTCTGAGGTGTTCGCAAAAGTCTTTGGTCTCAGCATTACTAAATTATGGATTGTTATCTGTGACTATGGTCATGTGTAAACCAAAATGGGAAACTATGTTGTCAAGTATGAATTTGCAAACCTACTATGATGTAGTCTTCCTAAGGGAAATAGCTTCAACCCACTTTGTAAAATACTTAATGGTAGTTATAATAAAGCTATACCCTGTGGAGGACATAGGCGTTATTGATCCTATGATGTCCAACCCCCACTGTTGGAATGACCACGTGATCTACGTTGTATGCATTTTAGTTGGTGGAACATAACATGTATTGCATGTCTTAACCTTGGAGATGTAATCACACTCCATGTATGGCCAATAGTAGCTTAAGCATTTGATCTTTGCGGCCATTTCCCTAGGTGCTATGTGGCCCCCATAGAGTTCCTCATGGACTTATTCAATGATCATCTACACTTCACTGTTGCTAATGCAAGTTAGCAATATGCCATTGTAGGATCCACAACATAATGTATTATCACCAACAATGATGTACTATTGTGATCGCTTTCACACTACATCCTTTTGAGCAATGCTTAGATGTTATGGAGGTTCATCTTATAGAAGGTACAACTTAATGTCTTCGTACCACTCTACTATGTGGGTCGTGCTTACTATGGCTATAGGTGCAATGTCAGTTATTTGTGTGATAGGCATAGTGCAATCTACCACTAAGGTGGGCAAGGCATGAAACATTTCAAGTGCAATGCTTAAGGCTAATGTCACTAAGCCATCGACAATGGCATTTTCGTTGCAAGGGATATGTCGAACATCAATAGTTGCAAATTTCTTGAGCATGTGCTTCACTAGGTCACAGTAAGGTTTTAAGTGTTGGGCTTTACAAGTGTAAACCTCTATGACTTGGTTGACAACCAATTGGAAGTTACCTTGCATCTCTCAATTAGGAATTCCTAGGTCACGGGCCACTAAGATACCCCAAAGGAGATCCTCATACTCTACCATGTTATTAGTGCATGGAAATGTGAAATGATATATTAAAGGTTAGATCTCCCGAAAGGGAAATGTGATTATAGCAGTGACACTACCTCCTTGAGAGGTTGAAGCACCATCAAAGTGTAAAAGTTCCTCAAAGACATCAGGCACTTGGCTTGTGCTAGTTACATGCTCATCCATAAATTCTACATCTATAATTGCTTGATTGTCAATTGGGGAGCTATAATTTGTGTGGCTATTGCTTAACCTTTCGTTGATGCTTGTGCAATGTAATTAGGTCAAACTCCATGGTTATTTCTTTTCAATGTGCAATCTGACTACTCTAGTAACTACTTGTTGTAATTACTTGGACTACATTGCTTTTGTAGATGATGTTGACTTAGTTGGGGAAAAGGTAATTCCTCCACTTTGTAAGTGCAAAGACCAAGGCAAGGCAATTCTTCTCCATATTGTTATACTTTGCTTCATAGGCAACTAATGCATGGCTTAGGAAGTATACCAAGACCTTAGTTCCATCATCTCACTTTTCATAAAGTAGAGAAGTGATGGATGCATCAAAGGTAGCAAGGTAAATGTAGAATGGCTTATCTCTTTACAAAGGGTAGATTGTTGGAAGTTGAGCCAAATGCTATTTAAGGTCGTAAAATGCATCTTGACATTTAGCTATCCACTCAAAGTGGACTCTCTTTTCGAGAAACTGTTGCATTGGCTACAACTTATCGATCAATTGTGCAATAAACCAGCATATGAATTGCAATCTACCTTGTAATCCTCATAGCTTCTTAAGGTTGGCTAGTGGTGTAGAGTTGATAATGACCTTAACCTTATCGAGGTCTACACATATGCTTACTTCAGATACTATGAAACCTAGCATGTGGCCCATCTTGACATCGAAGACATAATTCTTAGATTTTAGCCTAAGTTCATGCTTTAGGAAATGTTGGAGCAGAAGGCTTAAGTCATATGCATGATTGTATGATGCCTTGGAATTAACCGCTATATCATCAACATAATCATTATGCAAACCCAATAGGTAATCGCTAAAAATGTATGTCATGGCTTGTTGATAAGTCACTTCTACATTCTTGAGTCCAAAGGACATCATGGTGTAGCAAAATGTACCCCAAGGGATCATAAAGGTAGTACTGAGCTAGTGCTTTGGGTTGATCCAATTCTGGTTGTAACTCAAGAACCTGTCCATGAAGGACAATAAGGCATGACCAGTCGTAGTATCAACTAATTGATCAATACTAGGCAATGGTAAGTTTTCTTTAATGGTTTCCTTCTTGAGATCCCAAAAGTTTATGCAAATGTGTATACTTCCATTTTTCATGGGTACAACCACAATGTTAGAGACCCAGTCTATGTAGTTAATGGCCTAGATGAAACTAGCTTTCTAGAGCTTGGTGCTTTCATCATGGACTATCAACACCACCTCAAGCCTAACCTTGGGAGATTATGTTGTGTTGCACTATGCAATGATCTAGGCCTAGCATGTCTTCGTAAGACCATGTGAATGCCTTAATGTTATCATTAAGTACTTTTGCAATGTTTTGGACATGTTGAGGCTTTAACAAGGAGCTAAGAGCCCTAACTAGATGGTCTAGCCAATCTAGTGGTGCCTCTACAAATGTTATATATTCATCATAGGCTACAGGATTAAGGTTTAGGCATTATGGGTTAATGCATCACATGAGATTACCATGGGGCCTAGTTAGGACTAGAGGTGAGTGAATATGCTTGTACATAGTTATGTTAAAAGATCCTATAATAATCCTACAAAAATAGCCAAGAAAATGTCAAGCCACACCTCTCTTAATGAGAACAATATGCATAGTTAAAGAAAATAATACAATAAAAATTTTACCTAAGTACATGAGTGTAATTTTGAAAAGGTAAGGAATGCATGGGATGATTTTAGACCTTAGCAGGCCATGGGGTGCTAGTTTAAGGTCTTAGCAAACTGTGAAGAACTAGTTTAAGGACTTAGTGGACCATGGTATGTTTTAAATGTATCATAGGAGCAATTCTTGGTGCATCGAAAAAGCAAAATTGGCTTCGACACTTATTGGGTCACAAAAAAAGTATAAAATTTATCTAAGTCTAGAGATAACTAGAAAAATTGAAATTTTTTCTAACTTTGATAACTACGCTCCTACCCAACTACACTCTATATTATTGAGTGTAGTCCCGAGGTCAGTAAAAAATTAAGTGGTCCCTAGGGGTATAAAAGCATATTTCACCTTGGGTAAATCTGTCATTGTCAAAGTTGAAAATGCAAACTTTCCAAAGCATAGCACAGTTGAAAGAGCATAGTCACTAGAATGTTACACCGCAATGGACACCAACACCTCGATCTAACCAACATGGATGAGGGAGAGCGAGTCCTGGGATGCCTATCATAGGCACACGTGAAGGAGTGAAGGGCACCACCATCCACTAGGTACCCCAACTACACTCTTCCCCTTTTCATTTTTTGCCCTTTTCCTTGCTACACTTAGGTGTTTAAGGCTTGTACCTTGTCATGGCAAGGGCCATCACTATCATGGCCATTTTAGATGTTATGTCCAGGGAAGAAGTGCATGGTTTTTACAAGGGTTTTGTGGGACGATGGTGTTTTTTCACAATTTGTGTGGGGTTTTGAAGGTGATGATCGTAGGCCTTTCTTTTGCAGTGAGTGCAAAGCAAAGGCTGCAATCACCATGGTCATTTGCATAGCCACAGAAAAGAAGGTCACGAAGCTATGTAGAGGGGTTGCAAAAATTTCTATTATTTTTAAATTTTTTGGCACTATGTGGGTAGTGGTTTGGGCCTTAGTAGTGGCTACCAAGAGCCACCACCCACCCATGAGGTCAAGGTAGGGTCTACTAAAGAAATTTTTTTTATTTTTCCCTTACGTGGCACATGGGGTAGGAGATTGGAATTTGGTAACTACCTTGGCAACCATCCACAGCATCGGGTATCACAAGTTGATGTTAAAGAAATTTTCTATGTAAAAATTCTAAAATTTCTCCCCTACATAAGGCATGGATGAGAGTTTGGCAATGGCCCTAGGATGTGCAACAGAGGGTTTTCCCTTTGACCTTTTCCTTTTACCCTAGATTTTTTGGGTCGATGAGAATGTAGGCATGGTGTGGCTAAGGGCCATGAGGGTTGTGGTGGGTTGTCACGTCTTATGGTAGGGATGCACAATTGCAAGACCTACAATAAGGGGTGGTTCCAAAGGCACATTTTTAGCATAGTTTTTTTCTGTGCCATGGTAGGGCACTGGGCAAGGGCAACACCATAAGCGATAGTTTTTTTTCTTTTGGCAATTTTCTATTTGATATTATGGGGCTAGGCTCCCTAGGAACGTAGCTAGCAGTTAGATTTTATTTATCTAGGACTACGCTCTACAATCACCAGAGTGTAGTCAATGGTTCTAGAGTTAGCAAAAATTTTCAATTTCTAGACTACGGTCGTAGAGGTAGCCCAGAGGTAGAATTTTTCTTGCAATTTTCCAGACTATGTTGCTTAGAGTTAGAAAAAATTTTGAAAATTTTATGCAAAAGTGTTCAACCTATGAAATGCAAAATGCTAATGTTGAATATGTAATCATGCCAAAATGAAATGATAATGCAACTTGTAATGCTAAATATGCAATTATGGATAATGAAATGATAATTCTATGCAGCATGTACTATACCCCAATGAGTACCAGGCACATCAAATGTGTGTATTGATGTCCTATACTCGTAGGGCCCAAGGAACCCTAGGATATTTTTCTAACTTATGCTACATCATGTTAATTTTGCTAAGTGTAATTCAAAGTTTCATATTTTTTCCAAAATTTGCATCTAGTATATACTAATGCTACATTTGTCACCTTGTTATTGTAGAGTGTTGCTAAAGCCCATCTTAGTCATTTTGAAGCTTGTTGGCATTCGTTGCTACATGATCGAGCCTATGCCAAACATGCCTACACCAAATATGTGGATGGGTCATCAAGAGGTATGGTTTTAGCCCAAGGCATCCAAGTTCCTAGCATTCCTACTACAACACTTTAGTGTTATTATGTGGTTACACTTAGCAGTGGAGGTTGCAAGCACCATCATTGAGACATTACTACCTCAGGCCAACTGTGACATATTGAGATTTATGTCAAATAAGCCCACAACTAGTGATGACAGAGTAGGTGGTTCAAGGCAAGGCCCCAAGGGCATTTATCCCTTATCCAAGATCTATGGAATGCCAAAGTTATTATTATAATAATGGCAACACCCTCTTCATTACTCTGCACATGCATACTCTATTCCAGAATCCACCTAGAAGTGTATATTGTGCAGAAGGATAAGTGATCTTATGATTTTGTGTTGTGTTTCTTATTATTGGCCCATGCTAAGTTTGGCTAATTACTAAGTGCTCATGCCTAATGCCAAATTCAAAGTTGATGATCAAGGGCTCCATGATGAGAAAGAGGCTCTTGCTTTGACCCGCACTACCCTAAAGGTGTTCTCCTCTAGTCTAAACTTTTCGGAGGCCATACTTGAGGAGGTGGGAGAAGATCTAAAGAATTATCCTACCCAGTACTTGAAGGCATTCGAGTAGTGTAGGACCTGTGATTGGCTTGATAAGGGATGGGCTAGTGGTAAGCCCAACTTCAAGGAGTTAGTTGCACCACCACCTCTGTCTCACACACCGTTTATTCCATGTAAGTGCTTATTGTTTGGCTTCCATGCTTACTTCCATGCACTTGTTGATTTTCCCTTGCCTAATTTTAACATTTTTTTTCCTATGTTGCAACTGTAGTTGCTTTAGGAGAGGTGACAGTGATCACCATAGGCCATAGTGAGGCCACCCTCATTATGAAATACAATGATGTGGAGGGGCCACAGTATTGGTTGTGCCATCAGGCCATAGTGAAGCCACACTCATCATAAAATATGATGATGTGGAGGGGGCATAGCATTGGTTCTACCATCAGGCCTCAAAGGCATTGACCACTTGGCTCACATGTGCTGGGTTGATGAACCTTTTCTTGGCCCTTAGCCCAAGCATTCTAGTGGCTAAAATGATTACCATCATAGACTCCTTCAGGAGTGACATCTGCCACTTCATCACTCGCATGCACAGAGTGAGGGTAGTCTTGGAGCTTAATGAGGCCTTCTTTGCTAACCTCTTTGGCCTCCTCACTGATGGTCCATTGGTCATTGATAAGGAAAACAAAGAGGTGGACCATGAAGGAGAGATCAATGAGTGGTTGGGAGTCATCCAATCTCACAAAGGGATCCCAATTAAGGATGTACATGTGCCTAAGGTCTAGGAGCTCTATCCTCTCTTTCGTGCTCATACATTCCTGAAGTTTCTCTTCTAAGAAAAAATCCTTGGAATAGAGTAGGCATAGGTGATGAAAGAGGTACTGCAAGAGGGCACAAGGTTCAACTGGGCCTCCTACATCACCACCAAACTACATGCAGAGATCACTAGGTTATATTACAACCTCCAAGTGAGGTCTCACATACACTTCGTGTTCTTTGTAAAGTATTTATGAAGGTTCACAGAGCTTTTGGTGGTCTAAGATAGTGGGCTTTAGATAGTGAAAGATTGTGAGTAGTTGTCTAAGGCTTGGGTAAAGCACATTTTCACAGCCACTCACTCACAAGACCCTCTAGAGGAGATCAAGGAGTCATACTTAGTGATGAACAAAGGCCATTTGGGGTGGTTGAAACACCACAAAATTTCAGCTTACCACTTTGAAACAGGAATGACTCAAGCCTCTTTCGGCATTTAGGAGGCAAAGCTTGAGTAAGGCATGGAACTCAAGCTAGCTTGCTCAATGTGACCAACCTTAAAAGCTTCCAAATCAGGTCAAAATGGTCCTAATTTGAATGGGTAAGACCCCCTCGGGGCCCACTGATGACTACTCCAAGTTTCAGCGTCCAGAACCCAAGATTCCAAGTCAAAATCACACAAATCTTGCTACTCACGCTAAGGTCATGCTGAGGTCACGCTGCCCAATGTGAGTACAGCTTGACCAACATTCAGAGCCCTGAAACCAAGTCCAAACAGTCTAAAATCAAGCACGTGAACTCCCCTTGAGCTTCACTGATGTTCATTGTAGCTCCCGGCCTCCAAAACCTTGAAAATTAAGATAAAAATCATATGATATTTTTACTCATGCCCAGGTCATGCTAGGGTCATGCTGGAGTGTGAGCCCAGCATGAACAAACAAAAATAGGTCAAATCAAGCAGTCTTAAGCACAATTTTCAACATCAACTCAACCCCCAATGGCAGGCAGTAGTTACACTTGAAAGACAGGTCTCAAAAATCAAAATTTGGTGTGAAAATAAACCATTCCAGCTTGCTCACGCTCAAGTCACGCTGTAGCGTGAGTCCAACATGAGTCCAGTGTGAGCACTATTCATCAGCATGAGTACTATTCATGCCTAGACAAAAGCACTCCAAACATAGGCTGAGGACATGCCAGGACCAAATCAACTCATGCTGGGAGCCCTGGTGAAGCAAAGATGCCTCAAACAGCCACCGAACCACTCAAATTGACATCTTGCAGCAATCAATTCAAAGGACCATGAAGTTTCAAGTGAGCCGAAGTCAATCCCTCTTGGCATTCATTGTAAATTCTCATTGTAAGCCTCATCATCTGTGAGCTTGTCAAGCTCTTACATTGCTTCCATGCGCGTAAGCCAACTTGCAATTGTAAGATACAGTGCATCTAGTCTAAAACGTAGTCTATCTATGTACACCTATCACGCGATCCATTTTTCACAGATCTCATAGCCATTGACCACATTCACAAATCCCACTCCCGAGCCTAGCAAAATGCATAAATACCCTATTCATTAACATAAACAAGGTTGGCAAAAATTTGGAAAAGAAAACCAGCAATCCTGAGCCTGAACGCACGTGATCACCAGCTCCTGAAAGCACCACACATTGGAGCTTAAATTCTAACTTGCAATCCATACTCACAACTATGTTTTAAGCAGTGCACATTTTGTCAATTAATACAATATAGTTTCATTTTTTCCTTCTGTTGTGCTGTTCTGGTTCATTGTCTGTGTTATCCTGTTTCATTGCACGTTTCTACATATTCTATTTATGTTTGCATGCTATATTCACGTTTACGTTTCGTTGCATTACGCTCTTCATTTTACATTTTGTGATGATAACCCCAGCATAGGCCATAGCGTACGCTCAGGGAAGTCCTTGGTTGATCTATGTGTAGACCATCCAAGGCACTATACCTTTGTTTTTCCAGCTTGCCCCCATGTGAAGGCAGGGTCATCTGCATCTCTCCGGAGATCTTTCGGCACTGTTTTTCCTCTAGCCTTACATTGAAGATTTTGAACAGTACATAATTTGGCACTAGAAGCAGGGCCAAACATGTTTACCATTTAATCAAAACCCTGATCATGCTACCTATTCAAACGCTGAGCAAACCAAGTGCTGAAACTCATGCTCACACTATAGTACTCACGCTGCTATAGTAGTCACGCTGCTACAGTACCACTACAGTGCCGCTACAATGTTTTTTCAACAAAAACACACAAAACGCATCCATTTCAAAGCTGAATTCACCGTAATTCACACCTAACTTCAAGCGGGTCTAAGTACTGACTACCACCAACATGGATCACCTTGTTCAATACATACAATACACACAACATAACAATTTCGAGATGACTTCCTCTTACCCAAGATCACCATCCAAGTATGAGTACGAGTTCGCAGCCCTGCCCAAACTCGACAGCCCTTGGGGCCTTACTTCCTCACAACAATCATAGCACTTGGAGCACACGGCCAAGGCATTCACTTCACAGTATATACACACTGGGGCCTAGCCCCAAACAATCCAAACACCTTGTATGTATGACGAGGCCGAGCCCCAAGCAATACAAGTACCTTATGCCTATGCTGGGGCCATGCCCCAACCTCCTCAACCTCAACCCAACATTTACGTAGGCGTCACATGTGCCCTGCCTATTTCACTAGTGCCTCAAGCACTTGCTCATCATTTTTCCGGGATGACGTTAAACTATCCATGGCCCAGGATGGCCTTAAATTTCCAACACATGTCCAGTATGACGTTAAACTACCAACAACCATCTACCATGACATTAAACTCATAAAGCCTACAACCAGTGATCCAACCCTTCACCGAACAACCTATGTGAGTCCAGTCAACACAACTGGCTGGTGAATCTATGAGTTGGGAACAAGTGTCCCAACTTATTCAGACTTTGATGGAGAAAATCAACCAGCTTAAAGTTGCCTCCTTAGACACACCCAAGGTGGTGGAATTTTACCGTGATATTTGATCTGTCCTACGGTCCCACCCCTTACACCACCCATGGGCCATTCATTTCCACATCTAATAAAATAAAATGGTTATAGTGACCCTAATGCACATATCATCACATTCCACATAGAAGCCATCATTTTGCACTCCTGGCCACATGCCATTCTATGCCTCTTTCCCCTATCGCTCATTGGCAAAGCTTTAGACTGGTACCATGCCCTACCCCGAGCTTCCATCACATCCCTCGAGGACCTCATACACCAGTTCATGACATGCTTTAGATACAACATCAGACCTGAAGTGACAATCGACAAGCTCCTCCATGTCAAACAAGGACCCTTGGAGCCCATACTACCCTTCCTCCAACAATGGAGTGCCACAGCCAATGAAATGCATGAGTCGATCGTGGAGAGACATCTCTTTGCAATCTTCAAGGGTGCATTCAATGACTTCATCAAGTCCAAACTGCTCTACCAAGCCCCAAAGTCTCTTACCCAGGCCTTTGACCAAGTAAAGGGCATCAAAGAGGTAGCAAGAGCAAGCAATGATCCATCCTACTTGGCCTACAGGAGCCAACACAAAAAACAACAACATGCACAACAACAAATGCAAAAACTGCAACCAACACAAATAGTGCAGGATATACAAGCAACATCAAACGCAACAATCACCATGCCAACACATGCAAGCAACAGGCCCGTGGCCTCAACATCCCAAGCCACCAACTCTAGCTTTGGTGCCGCCACACAAGCCACTCCTAGACATGAGCACACCCAACGCAAACACATACCCTTGCCAAGAAAACCTTCCCAATTGCTAGAACAGCTCCTCGATGCTGGTTTGGTCCAATGTAAACGCATGTCAGATGATGTCTACATACACAACCAGAAACACTATGAATTGGCAAGTCATCCCACTACAACATACAACACATGTGTCCCACAACATTTTGACTTAAGTGCATACTACCACTACCACCAAATTCTTGGACATGACACAGACACTTGTCAAACTTTGCAAAATGATTTACAAAGAATGGAAAAGAAAGGATTGCTCAACGTAGTGGAACCTAGCAATCTCGTACCTTCAACGACTTCCTGAAACAAGAGACCCTTCATCGTAAGGGCAACATCTAACAACCCGTCCAGTACGACGTTAAACTACCAACCACCATCCATTGCGATGTTAAACACACAAGTTGCTTCAGCGACATCCACACCAAGTCCAAGTTCCAGCAACTTGGCCACATACAAGCAGTGGCAACCCAAGTCACCAATGCCTAAACCACAAACCAGCCCTAGCTCTACCCCTAGGACCACTAAACAACAACCCTTATGCATTTCCCCTTCACAATAGCTCTACATTACGACTCACACAATAGAGGAGACTCCCACCACAACAAACATAAACGACAACCTTGCAGACGTACTATCTCATACACACAATGCATTAAAACATAAGAATGTAATGCCTACCTTGCTCGACCTCGTCTTAACATCGCCAAAGCATTGCCAAGCGCCAGCACACATGCTTGCCTCCATCCCTACTACAAAAAACATATCTCCAACTGAAGACGCCATTCGCGGAGCCATTAGATCCCCTATACCACAAGATACAAATACAATGACTCTAACCTTCCACAACAATGATGTCAAGATCGACCCCAAACAAGGGGAGGTCATGCATGCACCACTAAACACTAGTGTCAACATCGAAAAATACACAGTACGTAGAGTACACATTGATGATGGCATGGTAGAAAACATTGTCGCATATTCCTTCGTCGAACGACTAGGCCTAATGCACAACATTCAATCGACCGAAATCGAGTCTCTAAACTCCTTCGATGGAACACACGTAGCCATTAAAGGCACAATCCACATCACCTTCATGATAGGAGACCAGCACCCCACATTTGCAAACGTTACAGTCATCGACAAGATGCCAAACTACAACATGATCCTAGGATGCCCCTGGCTAGCTAGGTCATGCGCAGTGTCATCTCCCATCCACCAAGAACTCCACCTCCTCCACGAAGGAAGGGAGACCATCATATGTGGAGACAATGCCTCATCCACCTAGTAGCCCTTCACAACATCTGTCCGAAATGACGTTAAACTATCCTATGTCCAAAATGACAATAAACTAACAATGGCCTGAAAAGGCCTTAAACTAGCTTACGGCCCAGAATGGCCTAAAACTACCACCTATTTCTTTTCTTTCATTCACATTTTAAATCTTCTTAAAATAGGTATTTCTTGATTGTGTTTTCTTTCTAGTTGACTTTTACAGGATCTTGCAAGCACACAGCATGACCATGCATACGACATTACACCTTCCACAAGCAAGGTAAGAATAGTCCTGGAGCTATGACTTAAAACTAGCACCACAGAACGTCTTGGCGTCATGACAGTAAACTCACACCACAGAGCTCTATCTGGTATGATACTAAACTGCCACACTTTTTCACCAGAGTCTGCTAAGACTATAAACTAGCTTGCCTCTTCATAGTTTGCCACGACTATAAACTAGCACTACACCATCCGCTATGACGATAAACGAGCAACGTCCAAAGGATTATGATGTGAAACTAATCCACAGCAGTCCACTAGGACTATAAACTAGTGAATTCATCAACAAACTAACATTATTTGAAAAGACATGTTGCTGCAATTGGCTGTATGTGCTCACCAAAAAACCTGCCGCTTGATTTGTCACATAGACCTGGATGAAACTAATGTTGTTCAAGATTTTGTTTTCCTTGAAAATCCACATGATGGCTCCATTCTGTCAGCTACATTCAAGTTTAAAGTGTTTAGCTAACTGAATCATTTTTGGTTTTCTTGTCCCTTTGAAGTTGTGTTTGCAAGATGACATGCTTGAGGTGTTTGTGCACAGATGCACTTCATCATGACGACAAGGTGTCACATTCTTCCTGACGCTCGCAACTGGGTTAATCAATCTACTCACAAGTACATTCCTGACCCCTAATACATTCCTTATTCCCCATCATGCACCCCCATCCTGCTCAATTACATTCCTGGGATACATTGTATCCTACTCATCCCAAAACTCTAGATGCGTTGTTGCACACTGTAACTCCCTCAGTAGTCGCAACACAAAACACAGAATACAATGCATGATACAAAATGCAAATGCTCAGAAATGAGCACAGCACTGAAAACAAGCTCTTTCAAAAAAGATCGAAAAAAAGAGACAAGAAAACATCAAAATAAAAGAGAACAAAAAGGTCAAAGAGAAAAATGCACAGAAAAGGTCTTCATGACCCTGTGGACATCATGGACTAAAGACCATTGGCTCTTCTCATACAAGCCCCAGGAGAGAAGGTAATTATCTTGGGAAAACACTCGTGTCTCAAATGATCATGTTGCACATTATCGCATGGCTTTGGCTGTTTACAACGGGCTCCCTTGAACATGACACAAGGAACTGTTTCTCCAAAAAATGCACCCCCTATGCCTTGGTTCCAAATCTGCTATACATTGGTTGTTGACAAGGACCACAAACTGGCTCATTCACATGAGAGCATTCCTCTCCCATAGTTCAAACACTCATAAACCTTGATCATCTTTTGATTTTCCCAATTACAACCAATCCCCTTGCATCTTGAACTTCATTTCCCCAATCCCTTGTACTTTTGAACATGGTGCAATGACATCCGGCCAGGGCCCAACGGACAATGCTTGGTACTTGGTTGTTCATGGTGTTTTGTACTTCTTTGTCAATGTCTCTCAGGTGGATTCCTCTAGATGTCAACAAAGAGGGGCCAATGAAACACCACAAAATTTTAGCTTAACACTTTGAAATAGGAACGACTCAAGCCTCTTTTGGCATTCAGGAGGCAAAGCTTGACTAAGGCATGGAACTCAAGCTAGCTTGCCCTCAACGTAACCAACCCTAACAGCTTCCAAATTAGGTCAAAATGGTCTTAATTTGAATGGGTAAGATCCCCTCGGGATCCACTGATGACTACTCCAAGTTTCAGCATCCAGAACCCAAGATTCCAAGTCAGAATTGCACAAATCTTGCTACTCATGCTGAGGTCATGCTGCCCAGTGTGAGTACAGATTAACCAACTTTTAGAGCCCTGAAACCAAGTCCAAACAATCTAAATTCAAGCACGTAGACTCCCCTAGAGCTTAACTGATGTTCATTGTAGCTTCCCACCTCCAGAACCTTGAAAATTAAGCTAAAAATCACATGATTTTTTTACTCATGCCTAGGTCATGCTGGGGTCATGCTAGAGCATGAGCCTAGCGTGACCAAACAAAAATAGGTTAAATCAAGCAGTCCCAAGCACAATTTTCAGCATCAACTCAACCCCCAAGGGCAAGCAGCAGTTACACTTGAAAGACAGGTCTCAAAAATCAAAATTTGATGTGAAATGAACAATTCCAGCTTGCTCATGCTCAACTCACGCTAAGGTCATGCCACAGCGTGAGTCCAGCGTGAGCACTATTAATCAACGTGAGTACTATTCATGCCCAGAAAAAAGCACTCCAAACACATGCTAAGGACATGCTAGGATCAAATCAACTCATGTTGGGAGCCCTAGTGAAGCATAGATGCCTCAAATAGCCATCGAACCACTCAAATCGACATCCTGCTGCAATCGATTCAAAGGACCATGAAGTTTCAAGCGAGCCAGAGTCAATCCCTATTGGAATTCATTGTAAATTCTCATTGTAAGCCTCACCATCTGTGAGCTTTTCAAGCTCTTACGCTACTTCCATGGGCATAAGCCAATTTGCGATTGTAAGATACAGTGCATCCGGTCTAGAACATAGTCTACCTATGTACACCTATCATGCGATCCATTTTTTGAGGATCTCACAGCCATTGACCACATTCACGAATCCCAGTCTCGAGCCTAGAAAAATGCATAAATACCCTGTTCATTAACATAAACAGGGTTGGAAAAAATTTGGAAAAGAAAACCAGCAATCCTGAGCCCGTACGCACATGATCCCCAATGCCCAAAAGCACCACATATCGAAGCTTAACATCTGACTTGCAATCCAAACTCATAACTACATTTTGACTAGTGCACATTTTATCAATTAATACAATACAATTTTATTTTTGCCTTCTATTGTGCTATTCTAGTTCATTGTCTATGTTATCCCATTTCATTGCACGTTTCTGCATATTCTATTTACATTTGCACGCTATATTCACATTTACGTTTCGTTGCATTACACTCTTCGTTTTACATTTTGTGACAATAACTCCAGTGCAAGCCATAGCATATGCTCGGGGAATTCCTTGGTTGATCTGCATGTAGACCATCCAAGCCACTCTACCTTCATTTTTCTAGCTTGCCCTCACGCGAAAGCAGGGTTTTCTGTATCTCTCCGAAGATCTTTTGGCTTTCATTTTTCCTCCAGCCTTACATCGACGATTTCAAATAGTACAGTGGTCACACTATTCTTGTGACAACATGGGCAAGTGTCCCCTAATCATCATTTGAAATGTGAACAAGGCCAACCATTACATTGCAAAAACTATGGGGCCTTCCAAGGTGAAGATCAAGAGACCATGCCCGATGAAGGAGGCTACTCCTACAGTTGGACAAGCAAGCACCAAGAAGATCCACCTCAAAATCCCAAGCTTGCACACATATGTTGCAAGTTATTATATGTATAGATGCATTTGTTTTAAATTTTTTGTATTTATATTTTAAGGATTTCTTTGGCCACTCCTCAAGCTAAGGAAGAGGAAGCACCCAAGGAGGAGCTACATGAGGCTATAGAGACCTTTTAGCAGTTTGAGGTAGAAGGGTTTTTCCATCCTGATGAAGGTAATTTACCAACCTCTTTGATGGTGTGTAGTTGAAAGATCCCCCTGCTCTCATACTAGAGGGCTTGCTAGGTAGATGCTTTAAATTGCCATCTTTTGTTGCTCTTTTGCTCTTGCATCTTTATCTATTTATTTGTTACTAAGTGCATTGTTGTTACACAAACTCAATGCACCTACTAGCAAGTCACCACCTAGGCCTACCTATCACATGAAGCCATGGGTAGTGACGTGACACAAGTTTGCCTTCATAGAAGTCATTGTTGAGGATATGGTAGACTACCTACAATAGGTGGATCCGAAGCTTGATATGCATGTTTATGTTTTACTTACGTTGCTTTACTAATTTAATGCTTAGTCTATGGCTACTATAAATTTGCTTGTTACATGCCAATAGGTTCTAAGCTTTATTGGGATTTGAACTGGGTGGCTAAGGTGGATGTCATCCCCAAGTACCCTCCTGAAGTGGAGAAAGTGCCTCATCATGTGTATAAGGCAACCATCAAGTGCATGCTTTCTTGTGCAAAAGCATTATGAATCTACAAGTGCTCAAATAAGCACCTATGAAAATGTGTGCATCAACTTTAGGAAAGAGTGGCAAGCCAGGATGCAAAGATCAAGGACATCCAATCCCAATATGACTTCTTGGCAACTCGATCATAGGGAGATAGTACCTGGTAGACCATAGAGATCAACTATGCTAGGTACTAGTCAACCATCCAAGGCAAGAATGAGGTCACCTAAGAGATCATTGAGCAGAAGCTACAAATGGATCTGCTTACCTAGAAAAGCCAAGATTGGAAAAATTTCAGTGCTAAGGTGTGCAAGTAGCGGCATATGTAGAAAACTAACAAACATCACTCTAAGCATGAGCAAGATTCATATCTTTAGCAACTCAAAGAAGAGTCCATTGACTGTTGTCACCTTAAGATGTTTGTTGAGGCAATCAGCAGGAGATGAGCCCTCGAGATATTTATTTACCACACAGTGATTAGTGGTTTCCCAAAGTAAGATATTATCATGTATTTAGGGGAGACTTCTTCTACCACCTTCTCTATGCAACTACCCTCATGGACCACCATGAACAAAGATAAGACCCTTGCAGGTGTTAACTTTGGCAAAGAGGATTGGATGCAACTATTAGAGGCTGAGATCCTCTGACACTTGGAGGAGGGTCTTGATAGCTTACCTCCAAACATGGTCGATATAGGATCCTCTCATGTTAGTTTTTTATTCCATTTTAATGCTTTTTCTATTAGGTTGCATATTGCACACTTGCGTACATATTTTTATTTTATTATTATTGTTGTTGACAGGTACTAGGCAATGCTATAACCCCTAGTGCCACGACGGAAGAAGAGGAGCCTCCACCCCCACCTAGCACCACTGGTTAAGTAGATCTTAATGTAGCCTTGTCATTGGGAATTTTTGTATTTTTGTGTATTTTTGTTGTATAACGTAGATGGTCATGTTATGTACTTTTATTTGTATGAGATGAAGCAAAAATTTTGCTACGTGAAGTGTATGATGAGTAGGCTCTTGTATTTATTTACTATATGTTCAATGTTCATGATGTGATGAGTTGATGCAATTGAGCTATAGTGATTGTTGGTTTTAGGCCATTTTGGGTCACATGTGTAGATAACATCTTGATAGTTTTAGGCCATAGTTTAAGGCCATGTGATAACAGAAATTTTTTTCTAGTTTTAGGTCATGGCAGGCCATGCAATGTCAATTTAGAATCATGGCAGGCCATGCTGGTAGTTTTAGACCATTCCTAGTCATTCTATGTAAGGAAGATTGCTAGTTTTAGGCCATGGTGGGCCATATGATAATTTAAGGCCTTTTTGGGCCATGCGTTGAAGGGAAAAAGATTGTTAGTTTTAGGCCTTGGCAAGCCATAGTATTTTGTAATTTTTGAATTTTGTAATTTTTTTGTATTTTGCTAATTTTTTATGTGTAAACTAAATGCTAAAAGTAACCAAGTAAAAATGTAAACTTAGAAAAAATGCACGAATAAAAAGAATAAACACATAATAAGGTAAACAATGCAAAAATACGAACCAAGCTAATGTAAAATGCAAAAAAAATACAAAGAAGCAAAGCATGCAGAAGTGGGATGAGTAGGCATCCAACACCTATTAGACCAAAGGGGTGTCTTAGTTGCATAGTTGTTTCCTAATCTAGTGTGGGTTAGGGGGCATGTAGGGCCTAGATGGTACAACACAGTACTCACCCTGATCTTTGTTAGCTATGTCAAAGGGTAGTTCTAGCCATAAAACATCCTCTGGGAGATCAGGGGCTAACTCCTTGGGTTGGTTTGTCTTGCATTTTCTACCTTCTTCTTTCGCAGGAGGTGTGACATTGAGGAACTCCACCTCTGATCCTTATTCAGTGTTAATGTTGCTAATGGTCAAAGGGGTTGCATTATCACCATATATGATAACCTCTCCATCTTCATATGAAAGGTGGATTTTCTAATGGATAGGGGAGCAGAAGGCCCATAGTTGGGCTAACCAAGGCCTACCCAAGATAAGGTTGAAACTTGGCATCTTCTCAACCATAATGAATTCAGCAGTTGTGGGGAATTTCTCCCCTACCACAAAGGCTATCATGACTATTCCTCTTACAATGACACACAACGCATTGAAGGATTTAAGGCATGTCATCTTTGTTGGTTTGATTTGATTAGCAAGACCAAGCTTGTCAATGACTGTGTATGGGATGACATTTTTTGTTGCCCCATTATCAATGTGCACCCTCTAGATTCTACATTTCCCCACATGAATTGTGATGAACATTGGTGTGGTAATGACTTAACCCTTCTCAAGGTCCACCTTAATCACCTCACCACAAAATGCTAGGGATGTTCAACTCGATTCCTATAGGGGAGGAGGCAACATCATAGCATGGATGGATTACTCATTTGCTGTGATGTCCTCCATGATAGGGATAGAGGTCAACTTTCCTTTGTCATTCATGTATTATATATCATCCTACAGATCCATGAAAAAGTCTATATCATGACCCTACAATTGGTGGTATTAGCAAAATCAGTCCAACCTAAAATGCTTAGGGATTGGAGGCTTGTTAGGTAGTGTGGCTAAAGGATTCTTGAGGAGCTCATAATATTGATCATGCCATGTGCAAGTGTCCTTAGATGTCTACTTATACTAGATGCATCTAGTGTGAAGTAGTTGATCCAAGAGCTCCAATCACTTAATGAGCAACATTGTGTACTTTGAGCAATCCTTGCACTTAAAATTAGGACTTGTAGCAGCTAGTGGCATGGCTATTGATAGAGTGAGCTAGTTGTTTGTCACTGTGCTAGAGCTAGCCACCTTGTTGTGGTTGGCCAAGGGCTTGGGTTGCTTTGTCGTTGGTTTGGCATTGGCTAGCTTAGGCTCGTTGGCCACTATTGTGACAATTATAGTTGTCTGCTTACCTTTGTCCATATCCTTTTCTTTCTTTACATGTATTGTAGGCCACACAAGTCGAATCCTTGCTGGCCTCTATTGCATCCTAAATGATCTTGGTTTGAGTGAATGCTTGGCTCAAGGACTACAAGGCAAGGTAATACAGTTTTGACTTAATGAAATCATTCACTATGCCTTTGAAAATGGCTAGTAGGTGTGTTTTTGAAATGGGCTCATGGATTTCATTAAGTGCCATGCTTCAACATTGGATGAAGTTTTGCACAAGCTTTAAGTGACCCTACTTGGCTTGCATCAACTAATCTAAGGTCACCTCAGGCTTAAATTTATACTTAAAGCAAGTGATAAATTGGGTATGCAACTCCTCCAAAGAAGTGATGGAGGCCCTGGGAAGTACGTGATACCAATCCAATGCCTTGTTGATCAAGGACATGGTGAACACATAGATAATGACATGTGTCCATGCCTATAGTAGGAGGCATTCTAACCAGAAGGTCATTAGATGGGCATTAAGGTCCCCTTCATCATTGTATTTGGTGAATTAGGGTAATGGAACCTTGATGGGTAGTGCCAGTGGTGGAACTATAGGACTGATTGGATCGCCCTAGTAAAATTCCATCACATGGATAGTTTCAGAGGAGGTGACCTTGAGCCACTTAACATCTTTAGTGAGGCTTTGGATCAACTAGAATGCTTGATCCAAGCTTGGTGTGGTTGCAATGGGCTACATTGATTGTGCTATCCATTGTGTTGTTAGGATGGCCCATGACCTAGCTCTAGGTTGTGTGACCACATGCAATGCTTGCTACATGGGTTGTGCCAAGGACATAGTGGTTGGGCCCCAACACGTGCTTGTGGGTTGGACCATTGTGAAGGGCATCGACATGATAGGTGACAAAACAAACAATGCCTAAGTCATATGTGGTTGAGACATGACAAATGGTGGGACGAATGATGCTTGAGCCATCTGCAATTGAGAGATTTGCAGCGTGTGCATGTAAGGTTGCATAGGTGAAATGGTTAATGGTATGGAAGGCTAGACAAGCTAAACAGACTGAACAAGCTATGAGGGCTATGTAGGCTGCAAAGGTATAACCAAAGGCAAGCTAATAGGGAAGCTAAAGGGAAGCACCACATCCTAGTGGATCTATTGCATTTAGTGAGTCACCACCATAGGCGTGGACTTGGGTGGTGACACCTGGTTGATGACTATCTCTAGAATGACAAATTGGTGAGATAGTGAAGGCATGAAAGAGAAGGCCATCTACTAGAACAAGGTGTGGAATGAGTCGTCATGCTCAAATCGGGCTTCAAACTCATCTAGGTCCTCCTGTAGGGGCTCCTTGTAGTCAATCCCTACCTTGCAAATCATATTTTGGATAAGGTTGTCTAGCATCCACTAGTAGGCCTCTATGACTAGAATAAAGTCTATATCAAAAGGGAACCATGCCCTCCTACCATGATGGATAAGCTCAAAACTATATTTAGTGTCCATTTCTTAGCGATCTATGTACAAACCCACCTGGAGCTTCATGCAAATGAAGTTATATTACTCTTCATTAAGCACCATGAACTTGAGAGTTAGGTTGTGCTACCAAAAAGATTACGTTTCTACTAGGAAAGGACCCCTAACCCCAAGAAGGTCAATCTAGATCTCCTGCTGAACAAGCTAGAGAACAACCACACTTGAGGTGGATGTCAAAGGTTGCTCAGGGTTCATGGTGCAAGGAGGAAATGCAAGAGGCTGTCGAATGCAAAAGGAAGGAAAATGGCTAACTCCACTAACTGAGACAAATGGCTAAGTGCAAGAATGTAGAAAAATTGCTAAGTGTAAAAATGCTAAGAAAATGGCTACGTGTAAAAGACAAAAAAAATGACTAAGTGTAAATTGTTGAAAAATAACTAACTCTGGGACTATGTTAAGAGTCAACTACACTCACTATGCTATGAGTCAACTATGTTCACCACATTGAGAACTAACTCCACTCTCTTGAGCATCCAAAATTTGGGTAAGTGTAAAGTGTATACTCTAGTGTTGTTTGGCAAGGTTCCAAGGGAACCACAATGGGGACCAATCTGCATAGGGTGCAAAGTGCATGCAAGGCAACAACCAAGGGAGGCCGAAGATGGGAATGGCAAAGGTCCTCCTTCTAGCACTAGAAAACTATAGCAACGAAAAACATTAGAGGTTGGAATGATACACTAAGAGGTCCACAATTGCATAGCCTTAACCCCGCTTCCACATGAGGCCCTATTGGAAAACAAAGGTAGGGTTTGCACTTTGCATGTTACAATGAAACTAATGCTAAGGGTTTGCATAGTGTTTGTGATGTTTGCAATTCCCATGGCAGTAAGCATAGTTAAGGTTTATAGTGCAAAACAAGGGTGAAAACATGTGAAAATATGAAAAAATAACGAAAAATGTGAATAGAATGCTAGAATGCAAAAGAAGAAACTAAAAATGTGCAAGATGTGAGTGAGAGAGAGAGAGAGAGAGAGAGAGAGAGGCATCACCCCAAACAAGGGAAGTGTAATTAACTATAAAGAAAAGATGAGGAGGTACGTGATGTATAAATAGGCATAGTACGTAGTGTAGTCACAATCTTAGGGCATCTAAGCTATGAAAATTGACATTCTTCATGAAGTCTGAGCCTACCAGGTTAGCTACCATAATGTCTTGTAAGCTGCAGTGGTCAATGATGTGCTGGGTAGTATGCAATTGTGCTATTATGGTGTGCAATGGTATCTATCCAAAAAATGCCAAGTGCACTCTGAGTTTTCCAAATGCTAAAATGCTAATTGATTACTTCAAATTCCAACCTTGCTTTTGGTTTGCCAACCCCTAAAATGTGAAGTGTTGGGGTATTTATAGTTCTAGGGTTAGCATGAGTTGCAAATCAGGCACCACATGGTACAGAGGTAGTTGGGACTACACTATCCCCAACTATGCTCCCATTGAAGCAAATGGGATTCCACTGCTTCAATGGACCTTGTGAGATTGCCAAACTATGACTACACTACCAAGACTGCATATGAAAATGCCAAACAACCTGGAATGTAGCTGAAAATAATGCAACAATGCAATTTTGGATACTACACTCTAGGACTACATTGTCCACTCTCTTGAGTGGTATCAAGCATAGGTACAAGTTGGGGGTAAATGGGGGGGTGCAAATGAAATGAAAATTGTTGATCTTGCTTGCCAAAGGAATGTTGAAGCTAATATTTAGCCTGATGTTGAATTTTGGAAACCTTTGGAGGCCGTTTTGCATGACTACGCTAATACACTCTGGAGCATAGCCCAACAATTAGACAAATTTTGCCAAAAGATGGGATCCAATGTAAACTACTTTAACTATGCTCTAGAGCATAGTCCCAATAGGGAAAGTGTAGCTTTGACACTTAGAAAAATCTAGCAAAAAATGATGCCTTCATGCAACCTACGCTAACTATGCTCTAGATCATAGTAAGGGGCATAACCTCAAAAGTTAAAAAATTTGCCAAACTATTTCTTGCATGTCAACCCAGCCTAACAGCTTTTAGCTTGACACTTAGGCAAATTTGCAAAACCAGCCATTGGTGTGCAGACTACGCTGACTATGCTCTAGAGCGTAGTCTTGGTAGGAAGAGTGTAGTCCAACACTTAGAAAATTTTGTAGCTCTTGTTGACACTTGGAAAAATTCCCAAACTATGTTATGGGCTATTTGTGTAGATTATGCTAACTACACTATGGAGCGTAGTCCCAGTAGTGGGGAGCATAGTCTCAACACTTTGAAAAAACTTACCAAGTCTTGACACTTAGACAAATCTGGAGTTGAGACTTAGGAGCCCAAATTTGGTGGTGTTCTAGGAATCTCTTCTGACAATACTCCCTTATTCACCTAAGTTCACTTTTTGAAGGGTGGAAGAGATATTATAGGGATACCTCTTCTAAGCTCCTTTTTCATCCCTACAAATGGTTGATTGTAGGTTTGGAAAGCTAGGGAGATGTCTTGAAGGTTAGAAAGACATCTTGGCTGAGAGCTAGTCATCCACAAGAGATGTTCCATTTGTAGAGAAGACATCTTATCCAAGTCAAATATGTCTCTAGAAAGATGTCTCATGCAAATAGGATACATCTTGCCCAAGATGGATATTTCCCACTCCAACAAGAGGCATCATGCATAAGGAAGATACATATTATCTAAGGGCTAAGAGTTGACAAAAGATGTCTTGCCAAGCCTGTAGATGTCTCATATGGCCAAGGAAATTTCCAAGTTGGAAAACAACTAGAAAAGATAGGAACAAGGATCAAAACAACAAAGAATATCCAAGTGGATCATGGAGAAGGTTTCCTAGGATTCTTATCTTGTAATTCATTAATATTAATGTCATATTTTCATGTTTGGCACATGGTGAGAGTACAAGTATGAAATTCCATATCAATTATGGGAATATCTTTGTCAGTTGTATGTGTTTAGACATTGTGACTCTTGTGTTTACATGTGAATCTCAATCTTGTATTATGAGAGAGATCTAGATTGACTATGCCTTACCTTGAGGTCAATCATTGTGTGGTTGTGGAGCCTCATGCTATGTAATATCATTAAGTGTATGAGTGTGTTATTTATGGGTTGTGGAACCATTGTACTTATAATCTTCTTTTGAATTAATAAAAGATAGTTAGTTTTCTTATTTTCTAGCAAATTAAATTATTTTTCATAATATCTAGATTTAGTGGGATTTAAAGGATTAAAGCAAATCAAAGTGATCCTACTTCATGTATGTTTTGTGCAAGAGCTCCTTCCAATAAAAAAGAAACTTTTTCAAATCAACCAATGCTTGAATCATTTAGCCATTTCTATTCTAGGAAGATGATGCTTAATTATGTTATCTACTTGTGAGAATTATTCTTCTAACCAACAAATTTAAAAGTCATCCAAATCCCTTTTCACTCAAGATAAATAACACATGTGTATATTATCTACTTGTAGTAACTATTTGTACAATTGGAACCTCCATAAGAATAGGCCTAGGATCTATTCACTCTTCTTTAACCATATTTTCTAAATTTTCATAGCTACATCCTCGTACATGTTCATATTATCATGCACCTCCTCATGCATATGACTATCTCATTTGTCATCTCTTACTAGCCCATTATGAAGATTGGAACCAACAGGAGCATTACAAGTATTATAATATTCTTTGTTCTTCTTGTGCATCATAGCAACACATGAATCACAAATAATAAATCATGATCATGAACCATGAATCAATACCAACCTCAAACCACAAACCATAGCTCTAATACCAAGTGTAATAACATTGATATAAGAAGCATCTCTTGGCATCACCAAAGGATCCCATAATAGCTAAATGTTCCAAAGTGAACTCAAGGTGGACTACATATTAATGTCCACAAGAACCTATGAACATAACATAAATACATAATTTACATACCACATGTTATTCCAGTGTTAGGAGTATCATGATCATATAAGAGACTAAATAAATGCAACATAGATAACATAATCAAGACTACTAGCATAATCATAAGACATGATTCTCTTAAGAAAGCTAAGAAGCATTTTTACTCTAACACATCTATCCCTAAGCCTTGCTTCATAGAGAAGGATGTTGACTTGAGCATTGAAGCCAAAAAGATCCTTTATAAGCCTACATGTCCTTATGATGGTTAAGATAGCATGGAACTCATAAAGGATCTACACATACTTTTAGCCCTCATTCCAAAGGGAAACAACCTTTGATCCAAAAATAATAAATGTTTTCTTATAGTTGTTAACATTTGGAGGATGGCTTGAAGAAAGTGTATATGTTTTATTTTGGATGTGACTTCATTTAGAACTCAATAGTACAGTGTATCATGTACTTAGATGTTTCATTTGAATTATGACATAAGATGTTTATCATGTATAAGAAGTACATAGATATTTCATAATAATAAGACTTCATGATTTATACATTCATGATCAATGATCCATGTCATAATAATAGTAATAAATACATCAAACATCAAATCCTATAGATTTAGAAAACTAAAAATAAAAACTAAGTAGTTAGTAAGCATAGGGCCCACCAACTTCTCCAACAACACCAAAACTTAAAATATAATTCAAATAAAAACTATGTGAGATTCTTTGGTACCTTTCTTGATTAGTTCAGGTTAAGGACCATCAATCATGAACATGTGCAAGGAGGCACTTCGACTTGCAAGGAAGTGTTACTATGTAGTACCAAGCATACCACATTAAAGAACATGAAACATGAATCATGAAAATCTCATCATAGAATATACAACATGCATCACAAGAATTACATCATTAGACATCTAACATGCATCATGAGAATTAGATTATAGAACATCTACCATGCACAATTAGAATTATGTCATAAAACATTACCAAATAATCTTTCTCACCATCACCAATCAACTAGGAACAAATAACATAATTAAGGAAGGCTAGCATACACCACATTTAATGTGTAATATGATAGATGTTGTCATGTATACTAAATGTCAAATATCAATCATCATTAATTACCATGTGCATGGATTTATTATTAGTCTCAACTAGCCCTAGTAATAGTACTCTACCTACAATCCAAAAATACTACTAACACTAAAGGTGTTACAACATCCCCTCTAACGTTTTAATGATACATGGAAACCAAAGAGGTTATCACATACATTCTTTCTTATAGGATGGGACTCATAGTAAGAGCCTCACCAATGCATCATAGTGAAAATTAGTTAATCACACTCCAAGTTACCCATCGTCAACTATCCATAAAACTTAACGATGGCTCCAAAAAATAGTAAACAACAAATGCAACTTGATCACAACCAACTAGAAGCCCATAACTAGGAAATATAACATCCAATCATCAAGACATTGTAAACAACATTGGTGATGGAAAAAGATTTCTATTAAACATCAAGAAGATAACACATAATCAGACTCTTACAATTTAGCATGCATAGCCTCTAAAACATAAATAGAAGTTAGTTAATCACAAATCCATCAATACTTCAAAATTCACAATAGCTACAAAAAGAAACCCCACTAAGACAATGGCACAAAAACACAAACTACTCCAACAATCAATCAAGATGTTGGATTAAAGAGGAGTATCCAACACAACTTAGACTATTAGACAAAAGCATAAAATTAACTCAAATTTGAAGATCTTCAAACTAGATATTTATATAGACAAAGACCTTGCAAATTTTGAGGTAAATAGGAATATTTAGCTAAGTTATGATGGAATTTCTAGATGAAATGCTATCTTAGGTGTTGAGCCATGTCACTAGAGTTGTGATCCCACTATGCCATGTAATCAATAAAAACCAAAGTGAGACCCAAAATCTTAGAAGTACAATGACTTTTCTGGCTAGAAACATTATCTTAGATGCTAGGATACATTAGCAAAACAATGTTTATTACTATACCACATAGGCTATGGAGCAAAGCCAGGGCTCATAGGCTTAGATTTAAAATTATTTATGATAGTGTTTCTAGCTAAAAACATTATCTTACGCACTACCACACAAAACATGTTACTGAAACCACTACTAATGGGGCAACAAAACCATTCTAGTGCTATAAATCATTCCTAAGTGAATAAACATGAAACCTAAAAAATTGTCTAATGAAAAGAAAACGAGACAAAAGATCCTACATGTTCTCAAAGCTTGGAAATTCAAACAAGACAAAGGTACAATCACATCATAATAGCATCCATACCAAGCTTAGATAAGAATGATGAATAAACAAGCTCACACACCTTAACTACTATTTGAATTACTAATTCAATATAGCTTTTACATCCTAACAAAGGACGTCTCTTATTCTTTCCAAGGCTTAGGGTAAATATAGGATTTGCTCCTAAATTTAAACTAACCCTAATACTAACCCTAAACAAATTTTTCTTAAACCTAACTTATGTAAGAAATCAAAAATCTAGAGTACCTCATCTCTTCCATAGCCGTCTCATGTAATACTAAAGGAAAAATAATAAACGTAACTTAATTCATTAATCTCATCTCTAAAACTAACTAGTATAAGCTCTAACTAAAAGAAAACAAAAAACAACTACCATCCACTCATCCTTACCAAAACTAACTACCCAATGTAGGAAACTAACCAAATAAAATAATCGACATAAGAAGACACTCTAATATACCAATAAGTAGCTACAACCCATAGCTAAAATGGTGCTTTAAAAATGTCCAATGTGCCAAGCTGAAACCCAACACCTATGATGATGTTTCAATCTAAAATGCTAGCATAGGTGGCCATGGGTCCACACACGATGTATCTTTTTGAAAGGGAATAATATATAGAACTCACCTAGGATAATATCTAAGACAACATTTTCAATCGAAATGCCACCATAGGATGCCCATAGAAATAACAACATAGGCTAATGTAACCACCATGGTACACATAATAAGCTATATCTACATGAATGATATATGTGCATTCGCTAACCTAACCAATACCATTGCATGGCATAAATCATGGCCTAGAAAATGTCCATAGTCATAAAAAGCAAAGGTACAAAAAAAACATGAGACATGATAATGCATTTCAAAATATATGCTAAAAAACTTACACACATCATACTTGTCAAAGTGTATTCCAAGGGATTAGCCATTGTCCATGGTACATATTCACTTATCTAACTAGGTTAATGCATAGGTATAAAATACATAAAACATATAATAACATAAATATATAATCATCATGTAATCACTCTAGTATAATAAAAAATCACATCAACCTATCTAGCTAGAGTATCCAAATATATCACTATATGAGAAAGTGCATAAAAATCTATAGATCAAGGGAGTGCTATAATATCTTTCAAGCAAATTTTTGGTACTCTAACATATGCCTTGATTTTAGAAATAGAAGAGACTGAGGATAAAAATATACATTCTAATTTTAAAAACTATCTAAATATTATTTTATGTTTTAGTCATCCATGAAAATTACTTAATGGAGTAAACCCTAACTTGATCTTATTATTAAAAGTACATGGTCTCTCTTTCTTATAATTTGTTTAATTGCTAAGTCAATATTTGAAGGAGGTAATTAGAGATGGAGGTTTTTCCAGACATAACAGAAAGAGCTTTATCTAATCCTATCCAAATCTTCCTATTTTGTGTAAGTTTAATTGCAACATTCATAGGTTTTAATTATTCTTTCTTTAATTTTAAGCTATATCATGATTACATTGCTTATTTCTATTAGAATCATGATTTTGATAAGTGGAACTCATTCTCGAGAGAGTTTCATCCATATGAATCTCTAGATAGGAAGATTTATTGCAATTATCTCATTTGGGTTTGGATTTGTTCGGGTTTCATTCACATGTATTTTAATTTAGGTTTTGGAAACGCATGAATTACTTTATTTTTTGGAAATGCATTGGGTTTTAGAACTCATGTTCTATTTTTTAACCTTTTGAAAGGTTCATGTTGCAAGTTTTGGTAGTTAATTAATTTATTTTTTGAGTTTTTGAAATTTTATTTATCTTCATTGAAATTCATCTATTTCTTTGCTTTTTACACCTATTTTCTCTCTCTTTGAATTTTTGCACTCTAGTTATATATTATAATTGCTACAACACAGTACTTTGTATTTTTGGTATACTACCCTAGGTAGATTTTGGCTTGTGTCAATTTTTAGAACTTTAAACTCAATGTTCATGGCTAGCTTATAATGTATGTTAAACATCACAACTTGTAGTTATGGATTGTGATGGTTTGATATAAGTTGTGATGAAAATGGAAATATAACCAAAACTTCAAATCAAGTAGGAAAAATATGAATCAATTGCATTTTCCTTAGGTCTCAATCATGATAGTCAATCAATTGTTATATAGACATTTATAGTTGAAAATCAAAGAAGAAAATATTTCAATAAAAAACCTAAGAGTTGATTTAGAATTAATCTAGAATCAAAGCTAAATTAAAGTAATAATTAAGAAATAAATTAAGTAGAAGAAAATGTTTTGAGATTTTAGTAAATAAATTCATTTCATTGATAAAAGAGATAATGGCTACATATGCTTTCCACAACCCTAGGTTATTATTTATTTTTATTTTGGTTTGATGCTAACATGTAATTGAAACTATGGATGTTTGTGTTAGTTATGATTAAATGGAGCCAACACAAAGACACAAAAGCTAGCTAATTGATAGAAAATTATTGAATTGAATATGCCCTTCTTCAAACTATAGTGATGAATACTTTTCGTTCAAGTCCCATCCTAGATGTAGAGTGATGGGACGCGATATCGCATGGGCCGCGATATCGCGTCCGACGTGATATCGCATCCCCCGCGATATCGCGTACATGATATCATGGTGCATTGCCAAGTCTATAAATAAGAGGCAGCTCTCCCTTGTTTCCTAATCCTGGACTAGAAGTAGGGAAACTCTAGCAGATTGATCACTCCAGAGATAGAATATTTTCCATGTGCCCGCAGTAGGAGTCCCAAAATGAACGGATCTTTATTCAAGCAAACATTATACCTGAACACAAGTTTGTGTATGGCAATAAAGATGAGCTTTTCAGATAAACCTTGTAATGCATGGAATAGGATTTTATTTATTTCTCTCTCTCTCACCCTTAAACTCCTAGAATGTGGAATGAGTATGACTTGATTACGAGCATCTAGTGTGACTACGTGGTAACCTAGTGGCATATTCAGGATCTGCGCTTGGTAATCCTAGTGATAGTCATGCACCAGGATGTGTACGGTTAGTCAAGGAATTGGCTACTCATTGCACTTAGGCTAGATTAGATTCTCTCAACCCTTTCTTCCTAGTTAAGTACCTCAGTACACCCACTTCGAGCACGTGCGTTACGCATGGTGATCCTAGCAACGATTAGTGTTTGGTAGCCGTGGTTGCATCAGTTCAGGGTGTGTACGGTAAGTGGGAACAGATGCTGATGCTAGGGTAATTTAGACTTAGTCATTAGTTAGAGTTAGTTAATCTTCTCAACCCTTCACCTTGTTAGCATAGGATACATAAAACATAAAAAGCATAAAAATCATATACCTTGGACTTACTTAACCATACACCGTGACAACTACAAGTAAGTCTGGGAAGAAAACGAATGATTAACCCTAAGTGTTCCATGGGGTGTGTAGGCACTTAGTTTGCAGAGTTCGACCAGATCGCACATGCTACGCTTGTTTCGTATGGTTGAGTGTAGGGGTATCTCGCCACTCATCATTGGTGCCGTTGCCAGGGACTAAGTGTTTGTGCGTTGAATAGAACATAGGATATCACTCACATCGTTGGGAGCCTAAACGAACCTTTGGGTTAATTAAAATAAAAATTATAACGGTAAATTTGCACACCGATAAATAACAATATCTTCTTCTAGCAAAAGCAATTCACCACCTAAGGATCATACAAAGAACAGTCGGCAATCAAAAACACATAACCTAAATCAACTGGTTCCTCAACAATATAGGGTGTAATATACTCATCCTGATGAGCATATTACTAACTTTACTTTTATCCTCCATCAAGATGAGTAGATGCGCTGGAGGGATTTGCAATGTAACATCGTGTTACCTCCGGACCGTGTAGTCCCAAACATGCTTCTCTGTGCTTTGGCATAGATTGGCATGATAGAACTATATGTTGAATATGTTGTGGAAAATTTTGACGTGAGGGATTACCATCCCACACCTTTACAACGTATGAGGGACTTAAGGCAAGAGAGCCAACATACACTGTTGAAGGGCAAAGAGGTCCCACACGTCCTTAGTGAAATAAAAGATGAGGAACCCATTATAATGGGTTCTCTAACGAATGATGTTCCCCCTCCGAACGATGGTGAGGAGGTAAGGCATCAGAACCTACAATCAATGATACACAACATTCGTTCTGATGCTCGTGAACGCCAATTGTTCATAGAAGGAACAACAGCTCATGCCAAGGATGGGCACTTAGATTGTCACCACGATCAGGGCCGAAGCCACAGAAGAGAAGGTAGGAAACATCGCCACCGTGATGGTTCTCCTTCTTCTTCCCCTTCTTCACATCACTCACCCTCTCCTTCCACCTCTGGGCATAGTCATAGAGAGCATAACGGTGAGGATAAAGGTAGAAAAAATGAGAGACCTCGACGAGAGAGTTGAGAGAGAGGACAAGGACATGAACGAAGGGAAAGTAGGGAACAACGAAGACATCACAGGCGTCATGAAAGAGATGATCATGATGAGCCCCTACTTGCAACCTAAAGTATACTTGACATAATGGAGGTAGTTAGGATACCAACAAGGCATTTAAAAGATAGCCGGATCAAACGCTTAGACATGAACAATATCCCACGCTTTGAAAGGAGGTACAACATTGATCCGCAACATCATTTACAAGCATTCCACGATGCCTGCACCTTGTAGAATATAGAAAATAAGTGGCAAAAACTTAAGTTATTTCCCAGAACACTCACCAAGGAAGCAGAGAGCTAGTACCAGTCCTTAGAATCGAAAACCATCAAGAGGTGGAGTACGATGTTAGAACTTTTTAATGATAAATATCAAACGTACTCCAGAGTGTCTAATTTGCGTAAGCAGATCCAAGGCTGGAAGCAAGGTACACATGAACCCTTGAATACTGCCATGGCCTGCTACTACACACTGTTACATCGTTGCTTGGGCCATGGATATGCTCAATGGGATCAACTTTGCCACATCGTGGATGGGCTAAGGCATGAAACTAGAAGAACCCTTGGGACTTATGCCCAAGGGAGACTCTCACAACTTAGAGCCCATGAAGTACATAGCTTTTTGGAACAAGTAGTAAAAGAAGAAGGTGAGCTACGCAAAAGGGAAAGTATGAAAGAATACAACCGTGATCCCTCTCTTTGAAAGAAGGGAGTGAAATTTTGCAATGAAGAGGATGAGTCACCAATCAAAGAGTTGGTGAACAGAAAGACCTTGCTTCTTTAAAAGCTAATAATAGAAATAACGGCTAAGATAGACGACGTATGGAGTTCCTTAGACTCTAAAATTGAAACTATTTTAAAAATTGTAGAAGAGTCTAAGGTAGAACAAAGTAGTGACAAAGGTAAGACAAAGCGGAGAGATTTAGGCCCTGCACATAACAAGGGTAAGGGGAAAATCACTAACTCTGATGTGGTTCTAGATTCAGACACAGATGATGACGATGGATGTGAGATCTGCTACTATGACCATCCTAAGGGATGTTGTCCAATCATTTCACATCTACAAGATTCTGGGGGGTATGTACTCAATCCAAGACTGAACAAATGACAGACACCCCAAAGGTTACCTTATCTCCAAGGTAACACAAGACAATTCCACCAACCATTAACATACTATCCAAGTGGAACTCCACCACAACCCATCGGACAACATTAGCAGTGGCAATACCCACACTCATGCAGGATGCCACCGCTGAAACATCAATACCCTTGCCGACAGCCGATCCCTCCAAGTAACCCTATGGATTACACAACTCCATAGCGTCACTACCCAATTCAAGAATATTTTCAGACTTCCCCTCCTGGAAGGGACACTCCGCATGTATCTCATCCTCCAAATCCATCTGCGCCTCTCACGCCAGTGGTTCCACCACCAACTACTTCAACAATGCCAAGGGCATTTCCCACTCAACTGCAACAACCCAACGTTATGAGGGCTTCCAATCCTCCGCCATCAGTTGGTCCTAACCAGGTTATGCCGAAAAGACCCTTCTCCAGGACCAATAATCCAAATAAGCCCTCACCCTCACAAGCAATTGAACATCTAAACACCGCCATACCAAACAAAGTTTCGGGACCCCTTCAAATAAAAAATTATGCCCAATGCACATGGTTATGTTAACACATACCATTACCAATTGGATTAAAGTAGGCCATCTTCCTAAGAAATTATCTAATCCCGAGGTCCCCCTAGTATATCTCCAAGTCACTAGGAATGCACCCCATAAGGCTCTCCTTGACTTAGGCTCCAAAGTCAACTTAATCTCACAAGAATTGTATAAAACCTAGAACCTACCTCCAATCAAGAAGAGCAATATCCGCTTAGAGTTGGTTGACTAGTCCATGACCATTCGTTTGGGATAGGTTGAGGACATTGTTACCATCGTGGGTGGTTGGTCATACCCAGCTGATTTCCTGGTGATCCAAATAAACAATGACAAAGGGGATTTCCCAATCATAATGGGAAGGGCATGGCTAAGTACAATCGATGCACGCTTAGGAATCTGCAACTTTTTCCTAGAAATATCCAAGAAAAACATTTTTGGGAAGATTCAGAGGAAGAGAGTTCCATGCATCGCATATAGTGACATAGGGTGTCATTGCATGCAGAAATCATGGGTGACGTGAAGTTTAACATTTCCTACATGCAATTAGTGTGCATAGGATATTGACATACAAAAGCACCTATATGCAGCAACCACATGACAAGAAAACACCCAGTGCCTGATGGCTAATAAAGAGAGCAACTCGACAACCTGCATGGAACTAGCTGAGGGGATAACTAGTGCTTACATTGAAAACATAGACATATTAGAGCAATTCCGTTGCCAACTTCTAGCCCTTAACTCCGAGAACATTAATTGGGGGAATTTGGAGATTCTTGAGAAGTTTAAACAAGAGCCCCTAGATTTAAAACCGTTGCCCACCGGTTTGGAATACATGACTCTTAAAAACAGAAAACCAATAATCATCAACGCAAAGCTCGCACCAAAGCAAAAAGAAAGTTTGTTGAATGTGATAAACAAGTGGTCAATAGCCTTTGCTTGGTCATACCCCAAACTAACCAAAATAGATCCTAGGATATGCCAGCATAGGATTTACACGGACCCCTCCATGAAACCTCGCAAGCAATCCCAGAGGCGATTCAACCCGAAGTTAAAACAAATAGTGAAAGAGGAGATAGAGTAGCTTCTCAAGGCTGGGTTCATTTACCCTATTGCTGATAGCGAGTGGGTTAGTCCTCTTGTAATCATACTGAAAAAAGGAGGTAAATGGAGGGTATGTATAGACTTTAGGCTATTAAATATGGCAACATTCAAAGATCACTTCCCATTGCCATTTGTTGACCAAGTCTTGGACACTATAGCAGGGCATCGCTATTACAGTTTTCTAGATGGGTATAGTGGGTACAACCAAATACGAATAACACCAGAAGACCAAGTCAAAACAATGTTCACCAATCCTTGGGGAACGTTTGCATACAAAAAAATGTCTTTTGGTTTGTGCAATACCCCTACCACATTCCAACGATTAGTTCTAAGCATATTTCAATAGCAAATAGGTAACGGAGTAGAAGTCTTCATGGACGACTTCTCCACTTATGGGACGAGCTTTGATCAAGCCCTCGACCAATAAGAGTAAGTGATGTGTTGAAACCAACCTAAAGCTCAATTGGCAGAATAGCCATTTGATGGTTTAAGAGGGCATCGTATTGGGGCATAAAATTTCATAATCAGGAATTGAGGTGGATCCAGAAAAAATTAAAGTCATCCAAGGAATTACCCGACAACCAGAAATTGTCAAATACATTAGGTCATTCCTTAGACACACTGGCTACTACAGGAGATTTATTGAGAACTTCTCCAAAGTTGCCAAGACATTGGTGGAATTAATGAAAAAAGATGCACCATTCGAATGGACCAGAGAATGTGAATGAGCATTCTAAACTCTCAAATAGAGGCTTGTGGAAACTCCCATTCTACAAGCCCTTGACTGGTCCAGGTTGTTCCATATCATGATCGACGCATCTAATTACGCCTTAGGAGCCGTACTGACATAATTAGATGAACAAAAATGACCTTATTACATCCATTATGCCAGTAAGAGTATCACCGATGCACAACTCAACTACACGACTACGGAAAAGGAATTAATGGTTGTAGTGTTTGCACTAGACAAATTTAGGCACTATGTATTGGGCTACAAAGTATACATCCATACAGATCATAGTGCTATTAGGTTCCTTATGAACAAGCCAACGGTTAGCCCACGTATCATACGTTGGTTGGTAATTCTTCAGGATTTTGATTTAATAATAGTAGTCCGCAAAGGCACCGAGAATGTAGTCGCTAATCACCTATCTCAGTTGCGTTGGGACAACAAAGATGATGAATATGCTGTATCTGACCATTTTCCTGATGAAACCCTCTTTGCTGGTGTAGTGAACGATCAACCCATGGAAATAAATTGGTATAGTAGCATTCTTACTTACCTCATTTCCCAAAAAATACCACAGGGGTTGGAATTTAGGAAGAAACAACAATTTCTTCACAAACCCAAGTACTTCATGGAAATCCAGGGACAACTCTATAAAGTCTATCTTGATGGCTTCGTTTGATGGTGCATGCCCGATGAGGATCAATTAAAGGTTCTCCAGGATGCTCATGAGGGCCCCTGTGGGGGCCATGATGCCGGAAGACGAACGGCCACCATGGCCAACACTATTTCGAGATGCCCATCATTTCGCCCAATCCTATGAATGCTACCAACGTGATGGTGGAATGACTGCAAGAATGGAGGATCCGCAACAATGGATTCAACCTTTGGAACCCTTCGATATCTGGGGAATAGATTTTATGGGGCCTATTACACCAATGTCCAACAGAAAAGCATATATCATTGTTGCTGTTGATTACTTAACCAAATGGGCTGAAGTAGCCGCAGTAACAGACTGCACATCATCTACGACTACACGATTTGTACAACAAAAAATCATAACTAGGTTTCGTGTGCCACATGCACTCATCTCTGATAATGGAACACATTTTACGGGTGCAACCTTTCGCAAATTGATGCAACGCTTAGGGGTTGAGCATAAATTGATCACACCTTATCACCCCCAAGCTAATGGCCAAGCTAAGGTTACTAACCAGGAGATTACCAGAATATTAACGAGAATAGTTAGCAAATTTAGGCGAGACTGGAGCACAAAACTGAATGACGCTCTCTGGGCATACTGCTCCACTTGGAAGCTTCCTACCGGCTATTCTCCCTATGAGTTAGTGTACAGAAAACTACCCAAGCTTCCCATATAGAATGAGCTCCGTACACTATCCATGGCTTGCAACCTTCGCCTAGACCTCAACCTAGCACAAAAACAACGATTGGCAACTCTGAATGTGCTAGACGAGAATAGATTGGTTTCACTATCGTTAAATGAGTTGCACAAGGAACACAGTAAACAACATCATGACTTAAGGATCCGAAGGTTTAGGTACCAACCAGGAGACAAGGTCCTTTACTAGAATCCCATGCACGTACCTCAGCATACGAAATTCCAAACATTATGGGAAGGACCCTATATTATTCATAAAACCTTCCCCTCTGGAGCCATGATGATATACAAGCCTAACAGCCCGGATAAAAGATTATTGGTTAATGTACAATAAAAAAAACCTTTTCATGAACCTGCAACAGCCAGTACAAGTTACACCTCCACTAGCAGACAACCTCGCTCTCTATTTCGGATCTCTTCCTTGAAATACAGTCATGGGGGAGATGGCCACCTATGCTAACCATATGGAACCCTCAGTTCTTTTTTGATNATTTTTGTTTTACAACATCGTTATACTTTTCATTTTTTCTGTATGTGTGTGTGTGTGTATCCACCCTGTAACTTTGTCACCCAATAAGTGTTCGGAATGATGGTATGAACTATTTTCATATTGATTGCTAATGTTTGGTTTTTACCTTTAAGTCACAATGTTGATACTAAGGTATGTTTTTTTTTATATGACAGGCAATGAGTTCACTCCATCCATCCATCCACCAAGTTCTATGGTCTCTCTCGACTTGGAAATGTACAATCCCCTTCTAATAAGAACTTTAACGAATCGGTGACTAGGCACTTCTCAAACTAAGGAAGGACTCAAGGATTGAAATGGGTGTGACTTCAAGGGAACTTGATGCTTTTGTGTTGGCCGTACTCTTAGGTGTTTGGATGTTTTCTTTTTGAGTTTTCTCACCGTTCCAATGTTACCCCAATTATCAGAAGCTGAGACAATAAAATAAAAAGTCTTTGCATGGTGTGATTCTCACGCATAAAAACACAAAAGAAAAAAAAAGAAGATAAAAGAAAAAGAAAACGCGAGAATTCAAAGCACACCCCTTAGACGAAATAAACTTGGGCTACAAGCACTAGTTATGGAACCAAAAATGTTCCCTCTAACTAAGGCCCTTCTCGCTTCCCATTCTCTCCTCCTTTGTTTCGTCGGCATGGTGGTGGCTCTTGGAGGAAGCATCCTTGTCATTCAAGTGGATGGTTTAACCGAATGCATTAATGCGAAGTCACTAGATGTGGTTGGTTTGAGGCCAGAGTTGGAATGAGATTTGCCAAGTCACATTAATCATAAAACACACCAGGGGCTGTACACCATCTTGTTCTTGGGATTCCATTCCATTCTCTTCTCTCCATCCTTCTCTCCATTATTCACCTCATTGCCGATTGTATCATTAGTGTATATTTTGGTAGATACATTGTTTTCGTTTTGGTAAATTCTTGTGGTTAAGACTTTAACTCTTGTTCCAAATGACATTCCCAGAGCCTACGGACTCTTTGAATGTGGGTTTCTCAGGGCATTAAGGGCATAAGCCTGCTTTGGGGAGCACCCACTAACATTCCTATTTGGTGCACCAATTAACTTCTTTTCCCTAACATTTTTGCAATTAATTTTATCTTTTTCATTTCCATCTTGACATCCATTTCATCGATGTCATAGTTTTTCCTTTTCATCTATCTTTCTTACTCCTTTCCTTTCTCCATTCTAATGCTACCAGAGGTTCATAATTAGTCATGGGGGTACGGGGCCCGATTTTTTCGATTTTCTCCTAGCCCCGAATTTTTTGATTTTCTTCCTAACCCCT
>MNCI01000291.1:16090-29720 GCA_015680685.1 Gnetum montanum | reverse complement strand
ATCCCAGTGGTAGTCGTGCACCAGGATGTGTACGGTTAGTCAAGGAATCGGTTGCTCATCGCACTTAGGCTAGATTAGATTCTCTCAACCCTTTCCTCCTAGTTAAGTGCCTCAGTACGACCACTTCGAGCACGTGCGTTACACGTGGTGATCCCAGCAACGATTAGCGTTTGGTAGCCACGGTTACATCGGTTCAGGGTGTGTACGGTAAGTGAGAACGGATGCTAACACTAGGGTAATTTAGACTTAGTCATTAGTTAGAGTTAGTTAATCTTCTCAACCCTTCACCTTGTTAGCATAGGAGACATAAAACATAAAAAGCATAAAAATCATATACCTCGAACTTACTTAACCATACACCGTGACAACTACAAGTCTGGGAAGACAACGAATGATTAACCCTAAGTGTTCCATGGGGCGTGTAGGCACTTAGTCTGCGGAGTTCGACCGGATCGCACGTGCTACGCTCGTTTCGTATGGTTGAGTGTAGGGGTATCTCGTCACTCATCATAGAGGAAATACTATATTTTAAGTTTATTATATCTAGTGCTACAATGGTTGCTATTGCTTTACATGCTCTTCAACTTCTAAAATCATGTCTAGGATAATGATAATGATGTTGAAACTAAGTGAAGATGTTATGCTTACTGTTAAGGTTGGGTGGAGGTAGATGCAATCTTTTAATTATTGTGTATTGAGATGATTATACTTGCTAGTTGATTATCATTGATTATTATCTATTGGATGCTAACCTTTTTTGTTTTACTATTGTAACCCATGTGCTAGGTTTCCCACCTTCATGGTATTCATCTCAAATTTCATTAGAGAGTAATTGTAATTTACTTTCTCTGCTCAATGATGATGATTGAATTTTCCCTCTATTTTTCTCCCAATGTAGGGAGAGCAAGTGGAGCCATTAACAATTCCTAATTAAATGATTACATTATGGTTTAGATTGTAGCTTAGATTAGAGTTTTGGATTTTTGTTTAAATTATATACTTTCTAGTACCGTTAGTACTTACTTTTTAGTCTTGCAATTTAGTACTCTTTGTTTGATTGGTCTGATTAGTGGGTTATACTTGATTGTCTTTAGTGCAAGATGTTACTATGTAATTTTACGTGTTGATGTACTTGTATGGAAGATATAACATGTTGGATTGTTATTATTAGATTAGTGAATTGATATTATTATCTCAAGTTTGGTTTTATGCATTTTAAATGGTAAAAAGATACATGCACTATTTTGATTATTTTGAATAATTTAGGTTCTTGGCTAATGCATTTTGGTTTTGATATTTTGATGGGCAATAGGGCTAAACATACTAAAATTGTTTATTAGAGTAGGTAGTGGGGAACTATTGTTATTGTTTATCCATTAGTTTATTTTATTATTTTTCCTTTATGATTTTTTAAACAAGAAATTTTTCTTTACCATATGCTTATGAATTTTCATTTCCCTTGTACTTTATTTAATTTACTACTATTTCTTTTCGTAACATTTTTATTTTTATTAGTATTTACCTTTGTAATATCTTACTCTCCTAAGGCAAGGTTCGATGGTGTTAATGACCACTGTACTTCGGTGATGTTAATGACCACTATACTACACCCTTTGGTGTAATACATTTATTTTTAAAACAAAACAAAAGTAACTTGTATACGAATAAACTTTTGTGTTTAACATTTTTATTACCTAGTTTAGAGATTTTTATCCTAGTTTTTCAAATTCTGAAATTTAAGCCCTTCCTTTTAAGGCACAGGAAACAAACTTCAAAGTGAGCTGCCCATATATGTGCTTTCCAAGAATAGGAATACTTACCCCACGCGTGGACGTTAGAAGGTCCTCGTAATAATCGAATGGACATAGTCAAAAAGGAAGAAAGTATGCAACCGTCAGTGGGCTATGTGCCAACGGCAAACGGTGACCATGACTATGCAATACGAATGTATTGCTTTTTACAGGTTTTTTTTAAATATACTTCTATATAATTTTCATGGCAAGTTCGGACCAATTCCAAGCACTCTTCCGTTCTTACCAGGCTAAGATTCTGATTATTTTGATGCATATTAATCCTTAAATTATATGCAGTCGTACATGTCATTTTAGATGAGACTTCCGTAGTTGGGGGCTTTGTCAAGGAAAATAAAAAATTATGGTTATATTAATCTTTTTTAATGACTATGTATTGGTTGGACTTTATCATGGAAAATAAATAATATTCTCAAAATGTTAGCTTAACCAATTAACTTTTTTACATAAATTATTACCTAAGCGATTAGGTTTTGATTTTTTAAAAATAAGAAAATCAATTCTTAATGAATCAATCTTAAAATTTCCTTAATTTAATAAAAATTCTATAAACTAAATAATAAATATATATTATAAATATATAAACTGATATATCCTAATCCCCGTAAGCTGATAAATGATAATACATTAATATAAATGATAACAATAACATGAGATTTTTTATACAAGTTTCAGATTCTTTAATGATATACTTAGCCCGAACCAGAGCCGAGCATGCTCAGTCGTAGTCCGTCGCTGTTTAAAATGATTTTTACACAAGTTCCGGATTCTTTAATAATATAATTAGCCCGAACCAGAGCCGGTCATGCTCAATCGTAGTCCGTCGCTATTTACAATGAAAGACGTCGTGGCAGCGTGTGACCAGGGACTTGCACCAACTTCAGTGTCAAACGCATTCTGTCTATGTGAATGACATATCGCGTATGTATCAGTTTCCTCGTTAATTGCAAAAGCAGGTGCACAGTAAGTAGAACATTCATGGCGCAGCAGCTGCTGCTGCTTTGTGCAACTCTTATCATGATAACTCTTTAATGTCTTATCTCCGTTCGCGCACAAACGGGTCCGTCACTGATACCTAAATCTATGTGACGAAGGAGCACTCATACATGTTTGGTTTAATCCTTTGCTTCATTTAGATCGCGATCCTTCCAAAGGAAAAAAAGAGCTCTCACGAAGACATGAGATCGTTTGGGATTCTTATTAGCGATTCTGAGTCACTTTTCGAGGCAGTTTCCACGATGCACATTTCATACTTTGAATCTATTTTTTCAGCAGACCCAGACAATGATACAGAGCTGTTGCTTGATGAATTTTACTTTGGAAATTACCAGCAAGCATTTCTTTAAGAATGTAAAATGATAGTTTTATTTATCACGATTATTTTCAATTCTTTGAAAATTTTTACGACTACGCTTTAACTATTCAAAGCTAGGGTAATCACGATTTTCTTGTAGCTTCCTGCACGTTAGATATTAGATTTAAAAATGAAGCATGAATTGACTGGTAAAAGTCATAGAACTCTTAATTTTGTAACTTGAAATTGTGGTTCAATATCGGTGTAATCATAGGTTTTTGGCCTAAATCCCCGATCTTTTGCCTGATGTGCAGTGACGGTGCCAATATTGACCAAGTCCTTATCGCGTAAGTAACTGCATCATTAACTTCCTCCATTTCGATGTAATCACGATTTTTGTTGCTATTGTTGTTACCAAAAAACATTGGATAATTTTCTTTTCCGTTATCCAATATTAGATCCAAAATGTTGAAAGGTTAATCTGGGTTGTAATACTCTCTCGTCAGAATCAAATATTTATTAATCATGTATCCCTTTCTTCCAACATATTTGGAAACTTCCCGACCCTCCCGAAAATTAAGCAGTTTCTGTGGTGTCTNAGCAAAGGGACAATGCCAAAACACATGGACAAAGTCATCTTGTCCACCACAGAGAGGGCAATTGGGATTGGGAATCCANTTTTCCATCATACAAGCTATCTCAAGAGGATGCCATATTCGGCTTTTTGAACATTACTTCTGCTAATCTCAAGTTTCTGTGGAAAGTTATTAGGCCTACTATTTTATATTACATTTGAAAGTGAAGATGCAATGTTATATTTCAAAGGATAGATTATTCTAATAAATGTTTGCTCACCATGTCAGAGAAGTCGCGGATCTTTCCCCTCATTCATTTTCAACTCACATCTCAAGCATCCACGTTCAATCTGGATAGTCATCCGTTGGTTCATCTTTTGCAGCTACGGGAAAGACCTGTGCATTCTAGTATCACTCATCATCAGTAATCTCTACAAGGAAGCTTCCCTTTTCTGTTGTGTGGAGTCACCACTGGAACTCTCTCTGTCCTAAATTGAGAGCTCTTTGCCTCATCTTATTCTATGTCATTCTATCTTGTAACGAGGCAGCATGCATGGTTGTTTGGCAATGCCCCAATTGGGTTTCCTTCTTTAATACTCATTCATTTTTAAGGTTGTTCCCGAGTTTCATTCACAGTGCTCACAGCTTCCCCTTTCTCCTTAACCCTATGACTTATTCAGGTTACTGTAATTGATACACTTTTTAATATTGATACACTTTTTAATATTAATAGAACTTCTTTTCGGGGTCCGACACCCCAAATATTTATTAATCAATCACATTATTTATTAATCAATCACATTAATTTAATTGGTTGATATGTGCAGCAGGCTTCATAAGTATAGACTGCGGAGCCACAAAAGGATCTACTGACTCGCACAAAATCCAGTGGAGCGCTGATGTGGGATACATCGCTACTGGAAAACTGTACACGCTGCCTTCCAACATCGCAAAGAGCGAACCGACGGTGTTGCCGACGATGCGTAGTTTTCCAGAAAATGTGAGCAAGGACTGCTACTCTTTGCAGGCCACTGCTGGAGACAGATACCTGATAAGGGCATCGTTTTTGGATGGCAATTACGACGGATGGACTCAACAATACTCCCTCCTTCACGCTCATCATCAACGCCAACGAAATAGTGAGAGCGTGTCTAAGACGTACGGTTTGAACGCAATTACATGCATGTGTGCGTCACCAGAGACGCTTCACGTAACGATCCATTCATTTCTGCGCTGGAACTGCGGCCGCTGCCGTCCGACATGCACAAAACTGTCGACGATTATGGCGTTCACTACACTCCCGACTATGCCCTGGAGGTGGTGTTCCTTTACAATTACGGAGCAGATTCTTCCTCCGACCCTATCCGGTACGCTGCATGCTTTCACATAATTTACTTTTGATTCCATCTTACTGGTATGTTTGTTGAGTGCAAAGAGTTTTTGGCATAAGGTGCTATCGAACTCTAAACAATATCGTTATACTTCAAAGAATATATATAGCTAGCAACATGATTCATGAGGAAGTATTATAGAAAAATATAACTTCAAAATTGAAATCAACCAAACAAAATTTCAAAACTCTTTCATTTTAACTTGAACAAGGTATTTCTATTAATCTAAGTGTTTTTTTTTGGTGTAGAGGTAATATAGGCACACCTCAAAATATATAGTCCAATTAAAACTTTATAGCTTAGCTTTTAAATCAAGAGTCTTACCACTAGGTTAACATCTCATTATTTAAAGTGTTTTAGGGCTAGTAGCATAACCCCTACCACAACAAGAGAAAGGCTACTTAATGCCCACACAACCACACATTTATATTGCTACAACCCCCAAGTTAAAGGCCACTCTACACCCATCACTAATACTACTATGCCCTTATAACTGGAAGGATACTCTATATCCACACATTCACACCCTTACAAGGGGAATGCTACTCCACACCTCCATAGCATTAGTTGTGACCTATTGTACAAGGATACCATCACAAGGCTACTCTACCATGGCTATTGTAACACCACATCTTATCACACCTAGCTAGGACAAGGTGATGCCTAGGATCACTAGTAATAGCACAATGGAAGCATAATAAACTAAAAATTAATGATGTATTGAAATACATTAAGAATAAGTCATCCAATATCTATATTATGGAAGGTCAAACTACACAAAAATCCACCAAATCAAAGATTAACTTTATAAAACTACATGTCTCTACATAAACTAAAAATATGCACTACTCTTATAAGATACAAAAATACATAAACATCATCATATATATAAGAGTACAATGAGTGTCATACAAATACGAATAGTCCACATTAATGTACATGGAAATATACATTAACCAATCCTTAAAGATTTTTCCCTCCTCTACTCTCTCTCTCTTAGTGCTCACCTATGCTTTTGTAGCTTCTACTTGTAACTAAATAAAGTTACTATAAAATTGAGTAGGAAGCCTCTACACTTCTCTTGCTAGATGGTCAACAAGTGTTGCACTGGAGAGGAATGGAGTACAAGGCATCCTACTTCAATAGTTAGTCTTGCGCATGCTCAAAGCAACACATGTACACATACCATATCACACATAATGCTAGCATAATCATTACTAAAGAGAACATATGGTTATCATACAATCATAAATAAAATCACTATATGACATAATCAATCATATATCCATTACACCACATCACATGCATTTCCACTATCATGCCCATGCCATCATACCCACTCCATACCATCAAACAACACATGGATCACACAATTTGTAAATCAATCATAAGATATATATTATCAATGCTATGACTCAAAAACCAATACTATCATGAGTACCACCCATGTGGTTGCTAACATATCCACACTCAGTGTAGCACGTGAAACATTGCCATGAGTACTCATAAACAACCATTACTTGCAAGTCTTTTCTTAGCCTTTTATTTATCTAATTGGTGTTAGGGTTCATCAACTTGTGACTCACAACCACCGACCTTGTGAAGGATTGGCTATAGGGACGAACACACCTACGCTCTTCAACTCTCAAGATGAGGTTGGAGATATGAGCCTTACTAATGCATCATAGTGAAGGTCAATCTAAAACTACCTCCATGATACCTCATCACCAATTTGTCCACACACTTATCCTAACATTACTTGCCAATGACTACTACAAGTGTCATTGCAAAGACATGTACAATTTCAAGTTAGCTTGAGCTAACACATGTCATAAGCACAACACATCCAAAATAAATATAACATGATCACATACATCCACACCTAATAGTCACACTCATTCCGTGAAAACAATACCATGACTTGACAAAAGAAAATTTTATGCCACAACCATACTTCTTAAACTACATATAATTCTATAAAAATGATCACTATTGTAACCTCCAAAATGATATATGCCTAAATAGAAAACCAAGTCCACAATTAAAAAGTACTTCCCAACACAATCCCAACGATACTAATTTCACCTAAATTGGACTTCTGGAAGTAGAGTTATGTGCATTTAAAATTTAATTAAATAAATAAGAATTAATACTATTTGACTATAGCCCATGATAATCAGAACTTCTAAAAATTTTCATGCAATAATAGGCCCATAAAATATAATATTCTACTCATGATAGTCTCATCAATATCACTCTTAACATCCCACAAGTCCACATAATGTCATACATTGAATTTTTATTAATAAATAATTTGCAACCAAAATGGTGAAATTTTGAAAAAACTGCAAAACAATATGTCCAATCTTAATCTTTTAACTGCTCACCCCACATACACAGATCACATGATCATATACACTAATTTGGCAACAAAATACATGGAAAAGGCAAAGACTACCTACCAATTAAAATAGTTATAATAGAAATTCCGAAACAAGCATAAAATCCTCAAAATTTCAGCAAAACTATGTTTCACTCTAAACAAGTTTTGTAACCATATAAATATGACCACAATAATCCATATCTAGATTCAGAGTAAGGGGAAATCCATTCATAAAACTCAATGTTCAAAAGAAAAAGTGGAAAACAAAAGAAAAATTAATGAATGGAAGAAAACAGGGCTTTACTTAGTTGCTGTTCACATAGACAAAAAGCAAAAATCAAATTCCTTCCTCCACGATGAAGGGAGGTGGTGGTCTATAAAAGGAGGAAGAAAAATCAATTTCATAAGGTAACGATCCATTCATTTATTTTTTAAAACCATTTTATTTTTATAAGGTTATATTTTATTTTACCTTTGCAACTAATGCTCTACGCTTCAATCATGCATAACGGTCACACCAAAACTCCAAATTAAAATGCATTTGAACCTATGAGATCCATATCGAACACTCTACACATTTACTTGCTGAAATCACATCCAAACTATAGATGCAAGGATTTTGACCACACCAACAACCATAAAATTGGCTATGAGAGACTATTGTCTATGGCACCTCTTGTATGGGTACGGAAACCTAGAAACAGTTTCAATTGCAAAGGGGTTATGTGACATTTTAAAAGATAAATCCAATGGTGTTGTTATTTTAGATTATGTAATGGTGAGATTTCAACTTAACAATTATTGGAACAAACCCAAAACTTTAAGAGGCAAATTATAATAGCAGGTGGAAACAAAATGAACTTTGAAATAATCCAAAGTTTGTATTAGAGAAAGAGGCAAAGTTCTTATCATACAACAAAGATTAACATCCCCAAATTAAAATTAGAATGAGACTTAGCTTTAGACTGAACACTAGGTCAGACTGACTAAGCTAAGACTGTCTCCAGCAGTTGGGTCTGCACATGTTTCCTAGACACACTACTCTCCTTGGACAAGTCTGCATATCCTCCTTCAAGAATCTGCCGACTGTTGATCTCTTAGCTCTTTCCTCCTCTGTCCCGTGTGTTTGGTCATGACAATGGGGATTTATCCCTGCTCCTCCCCACCAGTTCCACATCAACCAAGGGAGTGGAGGCTAGACGGACCGTTGAAGAAGACCACCACGATCATGCCCATGTTTCCAGGTGGAGCATCCATAGCTCGCCTATGAGCGAAGGGAGTAATGTCCATACGCGAGTCCCGGTTAGAGACAGAGGTAGCCACCTTAATTTGCACCCTGCCTCCACGTCCTATGCCACGTACTCCACTATCACCGTCTTCAGGCAGAAGTGGCCATGCGTGGGACGTTACTCCCACGTTCCTGGGGAAACTTTTTGATTTGAACCCAAGACCAGCGGCTGAGATATTGGAACCATTACCTGATAAGAATTAACATGAAACAAAATAACAAGTGTAAGAACAAAGCAAATATGAGGAGAAATAGAAATATTTTATTTCGATATGGTACATCAAAGCTACTATCAAATGGCCTATTATAATAATAGGCTAAGTCCACCAAACTCCTATTCTTTTTCTAACTGAAATTGGAGATTAAAATTACATCATTATAACCCATTAAACTTAAATTGATTCTTCTAACAGAAACAAGATTAATGCCCATTCTTTTCTACTAGAGGTTAGAATTGCTAACAAACTCGACCATAACTTAAATTGATTCTTGTAACAGAAGCAGGATTAATAACTAACATCCCCCCTTAATCTTGATTTGGAAAAACCATGATTCCAAGCATACACTTTAATTTGACAATGATATCATACTTCGACGGTTTGGTGAGAATGTCCACCACTCGGTCTTCAGACTTGTAATAAACCAACTCAATTGCTTTCTTTCCAACTTGATCTCTTAGAAAATGATAGCATATGTTAATGTGTTTACTTCTTCCATGTGTGATAGGATTCTTTGCCAAGTCAATTGTAGAAATATTATCAACAAAGATCTTCATTGGCCTCTTGACTAGAGCATGGATTTGGCTCATCACATTGCCTAACCATATTGCTTGACATGCAATTGAAGCTATAGGAACATATTCTACCTCACAAGTTGAAAGTGCAACTATGGGTTGCTTTTTTGATGACCATGAACAAGTTGTAGCACCAAAATTAAAACAATAACTAGAAGTGCTTTTTCGATCATCTAAATCTCCACCCCAATCATTGTCAAAATACCCTATAATAGCACAATTATTATTAAATGAGGAATAGGACAAACCATGATCATAGGTGCCCTTTAGGTACTGCAAGATTCTTTTGGCCACTTGCATATGAGCTTGATGAGGAGATTCCAAAAACCTGCTAATCAAACCAACATCATAAGAGATGTCCAGCCTTGTGCATGTGAGGTATCTCAAATTCCCAACAATTTGCTTGAAATAAGTTGAATCAACAAGTGCCCCTTCTCCATTCTTTGACAATTTTGTGCCAACCTCCATGGGAGTTCTCACAGGATTACAATCTTGCATATGAAACTTCTTCAATAGTTCAATAGCATACCTCTTTTGATAGATAAAAATCACATCTTCTCTCTGAACTACTTTAATGCCAAGGAAATATGACATGAGGCCAAGATCTATCATTTCAAACTCATGCATCATGGACTTCTTGAAATCTTCAATCATTCTAAGATTATTACGTATGAATATTAGATCATTGATGAGTGGTGAGGTACCCCTACGCCCAACCATATGAATCATAGGCATTCACATGTGATCCAGTCAAATTCCATAGACTTTAATTACCAAGTACGCTAGAACTAAATAGTGCATGCATGTTGTCCATTCATTGTCTTCCTAGTCCCACTTGTGGAATGCAAATGTATGGTTAAGTATGACTGAGGCATAAGATTTTTATTATTTTGTGTTTTATCAATTTACTCGCCTAGAACAAGAATGAAAGTAAGAGTAATTGAATGCTAAGTAAACTATAGTATAATCTAGCCTAACCCAAATAACCATTCCCACTTCCCAGACACATCCTAAACTTTGCATAAACACTAATGGGTTGTCAAACACTAACCGTTTCTGGGCTACCAAGTGTCACATGTATGTTTGAAGGGGTTGTGCTTGTGTATTTGAATCAATTGCTTAATGAATCACAATTAATTACTACATGAATAACACTAATGTAAATTGCATGAAATCATAACATATATAAATGCATAAGAAAGAAAGTCTCAAGTGCTACAAGGTGAATCAAAGAGTTCATCTTTATTGCCAACACAATGGTGTGTTTAGGTACATCAATGCTTGAATAAAGATATGATCACACTTAGATTTCCTGCTACAAGCACTTGGAAAACATTCTAACTCTCAAATGAATAAACTGCAAGAGTTTCGCTACTTGACTACCAAAAACTACTCTCAATCATGCACCTAGGGGTTGTATTTATAGACCTGAGAGTAACCCTATGATATTAAATGCAATCACATCTTGTGCCGCGATATCGCATACTTGATATCGTGTACCTGATATCGCGGCTACTCCAATATCGAAGTGTATGAAAAACACAATTTATCATATCCCCATGATTGAATGACAACTTGTTCTCGAGTATACCCCCATGATTGAATGACAATTTTCTCTAGTACAGAAGAAGAGGAACATTTTATAATATTAGGAGGTATGGACTATTCGATTGACATGCAGAGCAACACAGAGAAAATAAACAAATACAGAAGTGTCAAAGCATACAACATTATAATTGTGTGTAAAATTGGGTGTTCATGACAACAGGAAAGAACACCCTCAGATCCAATGGACATCCAACCCCTCTTGACAATAGAAAAATGAGGGAGAGGTAGAAAAGATCCAATGGTCTTGAACAATCTCCCATGAGTGATATTGTTGCATCCTCCTTGGTGAAGATAGTTTCGCTTCTAGTCCATGCTCCCCATTGCAATCACAAAAAAATCAAGGATTAGTATATAAAGTGTAATAAATAATAATTGAATACCTTGTCTCGTCAATGATTTTATCTAGTCGAGTTATGATTGTGATAGATTGGTTGCTTGATAGTATTAGTGGGAAGATTGATGAATGGGTTAAGTAAGAGAAGCGGTCCATAAAATTCAGAAAAAACTTAACAGAAGGAATACTAGAAATAAGGTATAGAAATTCACAATAATAAAAAAAAGAAATTCACTAAAAAATAGTTGTGAAGATGCATACAATTGGATGGCATGGATGGGGTAAATAAAAAGAATTTGACTGTAACAATGTCTAAGGGTAAAGAACTTAACTTAACCAAATCAAAAGATATGCAAGTGGGTCCTCCCCAAAGTAGGCATAAGCCTTTATGTCCTTGCATAACTGATGAGACGCGATATCGCGTACGCGATATGGTGGCCGTCGCAATATTGCATCCCATGCGATATCGCGTACGTGATATCGCGTCGTCCCCTGCGATATTGCGTACGTGATATCGCGTCGTCCCCTGCGATATCGCGTACGCAATATCGCGGTCCACCGCCAAATCTATAAATAAGAGGCGACACCCCCCTCATTTCTTATCCTAGGCTAAAAGTAGTGAAGCTCTGGCAGTCTAATCACTCCAGAGATAGAATATTTTCCATGTGCCCGCAGTAGGAGTCCCCAAGTGAACGGATCTTTATTCGAGTAGCTTTGTACCTGAACGCAAGTTGTGTACGGCAATAAAGACGAGCTTTGTGGATAAACCTTGCAGTGCATGGAATAGGTTTATTACATGTTATTTCCTACCTATTATTTATTACATGCATTAGCGCGGCATGAATACGACTTGGTTATGAGCATTGACAAATGTGTATGGCTAACCAAGGAATCGGTTACTTATCATGATTAGATTCTCTCACCCTTGTCTCCTAGAACGTGGGATGAGTACAACTTGATTATGAGCATCTACAGATGTGTATGGCTAGTCAAGGAATTGGCTGCTCATCACGCTTAGGCTAGTTAGGTGCCTCAGTACGACGACTTCGAGCACGTGCGTTACATGTGGTGATCCCTGTAACAATTAGTGTTTGGTAGCCACAGTTGCATAGTTTAGGGTATGTATGGTAAGTGGGAACAGATGCTGACGCTAGTTAATTTAGACTTAGAACCTTAGTTAGAGTTAGCTAGTTTCTCAACCCTTCACCCTTTAGCATAGGAGAAAAACCATAAAAGACCAAAAAAATCATATACCTCGGACTTACTTAACCATACACCGTGACAACAACAAGTAAGTCTAGGAAGACAATGAATGATTAACCCCAAGTGTTCCATGGGGCGTTTAGGCATTTAGTCTACGGAGTTCGACCAGATGGCACATGCTACACTCGTTTCGTATGGTTGAGTGTAGGGGTACCTCGCCACTCATCATTGGTGCTGTTGCCGGGGACTAAGTGTTTGTGCGCCGAATAGAACATAAGGGATATCACTCACATCGTTGTGAGCCTTAATGAACCTTCGGGTTAATCAAAAGAGAAAAAATTATATAATGGTGAAATTAGCACACTGATAAAAATTCCTTCTTCTCATAAGAGCAACTCACCACCTAAGGACCACACATGAGATAGTTGGCAAGATAAAAAACATAACCAAAATCAGTCAAGTCCTAAACAATACAAGATGACATATACTCATCCCGATGAGTATATTCCTAATTTTACTTTTATTCTCCATCAGGACAAACAACTACGGTGGAGAGATTTGCAAGGTAACATTGTGTTACCCCCAGATTGATCAGTCCCTCGAATGCTTTTCCGTGCCTTGGCACAAATTGGCATGCAAGAATTATTTGCTGAATACGTTGGTGAAGATCTTGACATGAGGGATTATTATCCCACAGATGCCCAACGTATGAGCGACTTAAGGCATGAGAGTCAACATGCACTTTTGAAGGGCAAGGTCCCGCACGTCCTTAGCGAAATAGGAGACGAGGAACCCTTTATCACGGGTTCTTTAGCAAAAGATGTTCTCCCTCCTAATGATGATGAGGAGGTTGGGTATCAGAACCTACGATCAACGATACATATCCCTAGTTCTGATGCCCGTGAGCACCAACTGTTCACAGAGGGAACAACCACTTATGTTAAGGACAG
>MNCI01000287.1:5728-43707 GCA_015680685.1 Gnetum montanum | reverse complement strand
ATAGTAAGAGTCCCAAAGTGAACAAATCTTTATTCGAGCAATTCTATGCCTAAGCACACAATTGTGTACGGCAATAAAGACAAACTTTTGGATAAACCTTGCAGTATATGGAATAAGCTAAATAGGAATTTAATAATCGTTAATTATTTAAATGCTTTCTTAAGGACTTAATTTCTCTCAACCCTCAACTCTCATAGTTAAGTGCATTCAGTACAACCTCTTCGAGCACGTGTGTTATGCTTGGTAATCCTAGTAACAAATAGCATTTGGTAATCCCAGTAGCGTTGCTTGGTTCAGGGTGTGAAATGACAAGTGGAAACGGATACTAATGCTAGGATGATTAGAACTTAGTTAATGAAGTTAGTTACTTAGTCTCTTCATCCTTTCCCTCATTACCATAGGCGATAAAACATAAAAGATATAAAAATCACATACCTCAAACTCACTTAACCATACAACCATGACAAATACAAGTGAGTTTGGGAGGACAACGATTGATTAACCTTTAGTGTTCCATAAGGCGTGTAAGCACTTAGTCTGCAGAGTTCAACCGAATTGCATGTGTAACGCTCCTATTCGTATGGTTGAGTGTAGGGGTACCTTGCCACTCATCAGGTGGCAATCTTCCCCATGACTAAGTTGGAAGGGGAAGATCTGAAAGATTAAGCTTGGTTGTCCATCTGGTGAGGTGCCTGTTGAGTTGGTTGGCTTGGGCTCATGGAAAGGCTTCAATTGTTGGATGTTGACTAATTGTTTCTTATCTAGGCTATTAGGTTTATAGATAATCATGGCCCCAGATGGAAAAGTCTCATCAATAATGTAAGGTCCTTCCCACAACATTTGAAATTTGGTTAGTTGGGATACATGTGTAGGATTCCAGTAGAGGACCTTGTCTCTTGGTTGAAACTTGACTTTTCTTATTTTGAGGTCATGACATTTCTTGTTGAATACTTTATGCATTATTTTGGATGACAGGGCCATTAATCGATTTTCATCTAGGAAGTTGAGGTTCATTAATCATTCTTTCTATGCTAGACTTAGATTTAGGTCAAGGTCACATGCTATAGAGAGTGTAAAGAGCTCAAATTGGATGGGCAATGTTGGTAGTTTTTTGTACATGAGCTCATAGGAAGAATAACCTATGGGAAGCTTCCATGTAAAGCGATAGGTCCAAAGGGCATCATTTAATTTGGTGCTACATTCCCCTTAGTATTTGTTAATGGTGCATGTTAGAATTTTTGTAATCTCCTAATTAGTGACCTCAGCTTGACCATTGGCTTCAAGGTGATATGGTGTTGTGAGTTTGTGCTCAACCCCCAAGCGTTCCATAAGTTTTTGGAAAGTGGTACCTATAAAATGAGTTCCATTATTAGAAATTAATGCATGAGGCATACCAAACCTATTTATGATATTTTGTCGTACAAACTGAGAAGTAGTAGTGGATGTACAGTCAGTGACGGTTGCTGCTTCTACCCACTTAGTGCAATAGTTAACTACGACTATGATATATGCTTTTTCATTTGACAAAGGTGCGATGGGATCCATAAAGTCAATGCCCCAAATATTGAATGGATCAAGAGGCTAAATCCATTATTGTGACCCCTCCATTCAAGCTATCATTCCACCATTCCTCTAACAACGATCACAAGCGTGGATGAATTGGTGTGCATCCCTGAAGATTGTTGGCTAGTAATATCCTTCCATGAATACTTTTATGGTTGTGCATCTCCCAGCATAATGGCCCCCACAAGGACCTTTGTGAGCATCCTGGGGAATGTGTAGTTGATCTGTATCAGGGACACACTAGCGTACCAGACCATCAAGATAGACTTTGTTAAGGTTCCATGAAATGCTTGACTTGGTGAAGAAACTATTCTCATCAAGAAGGGACACACTACCTTTACTTTTTCAGGGTCCACCTCAATTCTTACTTTTAATATATGATGCCCCAAGACTATGCCTTCTTAGACCATAAGATGGCATTTTTGCCAATTGAGCCAAAGGTTTGTTTTCGACACATCTCCTCAACACCTACTCAAGACGATCTAGGGCTTGCTCGAACATAGTTCCATAGGTAGAAAAGTCATCCATGAAGACTTCTACCCCACTACTGATTTGTTGCTAGAAAATGCTACAGATTAATTATTGAAATGTGGCTAGGGCATTACATAGATCGAATGGCATCTGACAGTAAGCAAAAGTCCCACAAGGACTTGTGAAAGTTGTCTTCACCACTTTCAAAGTTGTAATAGCTATGCCCAAAAATGGTGTCCAGCACTTGGTCAACAAAAGGCAATAGAAAATGATCTTTGAAATTTGCCATGTTGAGCAACCAAAAGTCGATGCACATCCACCATTTGCCTCCTTTCTTGGACACAATCATGAGTGGACTGACCCATTCACTATCTATGATAGGGTAGATGAATCTTGCCTTTAGGAGTTGTTCAATCTCCTCTTTGATAATTTTCTTTAATTTGGAATTCAAACATCGCTACAACTGTTGTTCAGCTTAATGGCGAGGTCAGTGTATATCCAGCGTTGGCATATTCTTGGATCTATATGAGTTAGCTTGGAATATGACTAGGAAAAGGCTAATAACCATTTTTTCACAACCTTCATCAACATTTTCTTTTGTTCTACAAAAATATTAGCATTAATAATGACCAAACTTCCATTTTTCAAGAACACATACTCCATTCTAGCTAGTAGTGTCTTTAATTCAAGGGGTTCTTGTTTAAAATTATTAGGAATTTCCAACTCTCTCCAATTAACATCATCAATTACTCCTTTAGAGAACTGGTGATGAAATTGCCTGAGTTCATCCATACTTGCAACATATTCGTACATTAGGACCTGAGTAGGTTCAATGCATAATGTATTACTACTAGATTCAGCTATCAGCCACTAGGTGCCTTCTTTTTTTGTGGCTACTATGTATAGACATCTTTGGACTTCCACTTTTGGTGCACACTAGTTGCATGCAGAGATAGATGTTTGCTTCACTAACCATAACTTCTATACAAAATGGCACCCTGAATTATTGTACACAATACATGAAACCCTCTTCTTCTCAATCATTCCAAATTTAGTTTCTTTAGATATCTCCAAGGAAAGATCTCTAATGTCCATTTTGACATCAATGGTGCTTAACCATGCCCTTCCCATAATAATTAGAAAGCCCCCTTTGTAGTTCTCCACCTTGATTACTAAGAATTTGGTAGGATATGAACACCTACAAATCGTGGTTACGATGTCCTCTACCATTCCCAATGGAATAATGATGGCATGGTCTACTAGTTCTAGCCGGATGGTGTTCTTCTTCAAGGGAGGAAGGTTTCAAATCATGTACATCTCATGCAAGATCAAATTAACACCAGAACCAAAGTCAAGAAGAGCTTTACAAGGCTCATTCCTAGCAATTTGCAAATATACTAGGTGGCATCCCTCCTTGGATAGGGTAGTTGGTATACTTCAAGAGGGTAGTAGTGAGGTTGGTAAGAGGCAACATGACTAGAGGAGTCCTGTGCAGATGAGGGTTGCTGAACATAGTAACCATAAGGATCTAGTTATCGATTAAGTGTGCTACTATCTTGGAGCTTCCAACACCCATGAATGTGGTTGCTGCCATTGTTGGTACAATTCATAGGATTGCGGTGGAGTTTCAATTGGATAGTACTGCTATGGTTGGTAGAACTGTCAAGTGTTTTCCTTTGTGCAAGTCATGGATGTAAGGCATGCACCCAAGATTCCTACAAGCGTGATACAATTGGAAAAAATCCCTTGGGATGTTCATATTGGCAAATGTCACACCTACCATCATCATCTAAGTCACTATCCACAACCATCTCTATCATAGCCATTTTACCCTTACCTTTCAATATGGCTCGTTTAGCTTCCTTACATCTTCAACACTCACGCTCACCACTTTGCTCCTTAGACTCTTCAAAAAATTTTAAAGACAACCTGAAACCTGTTGTCCATAGAGTCCCATAATTGGTCAACCTTAGCTGTAATTTCATATTACAATTTCCGAAGTGGCAAGGTTTTCTAGTTAACCACCTCATCTCTAGTTAACTCATCCTTACTGTCACAAAATTGAACCTCCCTTTTGTGGATAGAAGGATTCCTATTGTATCCCTTTGCACTTTTTCACTTTCTCAATTCTCCCTCCTTCTTGGCTACCTTCTTAATTAATTTTTGGATTTGATGGATGCTTAACTTTGTCAATCTCCCTTGGGCATAGATGCCACGGGTTTTCTCTATTTCAGACTGTAACTCGTCTATGATATGGTGAAGTTGATTAAGTTGAGAGTATCCATGGCTGGGACACCTATGCAACAGAGAATAATATCAGTCAATAGTGGCATCCAAGGGCTCATGGCTTTCTTGTTTCCACCCAAAGATCTACTTCCTTAGATTAAACACTCGAGAGTACATTTGATATTTGTTATTGAAAAATTCCAACATCGTACTCCACTACCTAATTGATTCTGGTTCTAAGGATTGGTACCAATTTTCTACTTTCTTTAAGAGCATCCTTGGAAATAATTTTAGCTTTTTCCAGTTGTTCTCAATATTCTGAAAGGCACATGCATCTTGGAAGGCTTGGAGATGATTTTGCAGATCAACATCATAGCTTCCCTCAAATTGAGGGATGTTGTTCATGTCTAGCCTCGTTATTTTGCTATCCTTTATGTGCCTTGTTGAAATCCTCATAGCCTCTGCAATGTTTAACATGCTCCAAGTGGTAAGTAGAGGTTCATCAAGGCCATGGTCATGGTGCCTATGATGTTCTCTACTAGCTCTTCTTTCATGGTGGTGGGTCTTTCTGGTTTGCCCATGCCTCTGTTCATGATAGTCTTGATGGTCCCTTTTGTTGTTCTAATCTCGTTGGTCATCTTTGTCATGGTTATTCCCTATGTAGCCATGATCTAAGCTAGATGATCAAGAAGAAGAAGATGATGAAGGGGAAGAGGAAGTAGAAATTACCCCACGCTGACACCTATCACCCTTCCTTCGATGCACATAACCATGATCGCAATTGTGACCTCCTTTTCCCCCCTTATCATGACTTGCCTTTCCAGATCCATTTTTGTCATTGCATCCATTCTGACCAGAACCTAGCTTATGAATTATGTATTACACATTTTGGTTGAGGGCCCCCTGAACAAAGTCAAAGAAAGAAAAATCACCAAAGAAGTGGTTACCTCCATCTAATGGGCCAAGCAGAGGTGGAAAAGTGTTTGACCCATTACCCTTCGTAAGCTTGTGTTGGTGCTCTAGTTGATGATCCCTTAACCTTTCTATTTTAGTGGGATGATAATCTCTTAAATTGGGATCTCGCATCTTGTACTCTTTATGAATATGTTGAAGCTCATGTCATGTGAGCATTAACTGGAGCATTGCTGGAACAGATTGATCAGGTGGCAACACAATGTTGCCTTCCATGTCGCACCACCACAGCATTTCATCTTGATGCAAGATGAAGGTGAAGTTTGGTACATACTCATTGGGATGAGCATATTTCACTCGGTATTGCTAAGGCACCTGGTCTACCCTCGGTGGAGATAGGCTTCTATGAGAAGAAGACATTTTCTGTTAATGAGCTTATAGGTAATGTGCAATTAAGGTTTAATTATATTATAACTCTAATTTTTGTCTTTGTAAAATTTGACTCTTAGGGTTTGAATAATGAGGCTACTAAATTTCACTTGGTTTAGATAGTGCACATAGAACTAAAGTCCCTAGCAACGGTGCCAATGATGAGTGGTGAGGTACCTCTACGCCCAACCATACGAATCATAGGCATTCACGTGTGATCTAGTTGAATTCCGTAGACTTTAATTATCAAGTACACTAGAGCTAAATAATGCATGCATCTTGTCCATTCGTTGTCTTTCCAATCCCACTTGCAAAATGCAATTGTATGGTTAAGTGTGACTAAGGCGTAAGATTTTTATTATTTTGTATTTTATCAATTTACTCACCTAGAACAAGAATGAAAGTGAGAGTGATTAAGTGCTAAGAAAATTATGATCTAATCTAGCCTAACACAAGTAACTGTTCCCACTTCCTGAACACATCCTAAACTTTGTGTAAACACCACTGGGTTGCCAAATGCTAACCATTTTTGAGCTATCAAGTGTCACACGAATGTTTGAAAGGGGTCGTGCTTGTGTATTTTAATGAGTTGCTTGATTAATTAAAAATAATTGTTGCATGAATAAAATTAATGTAAATTGCATGAAATCACAATATATAAATGCATAAGAAAGAAGGTCTCAAGTGCTACAAGGATTAGTCGAAGAGTTTATCTTTATTGCCAGCACAATGGTGTGTTTAGGTACATCAATGCTTGAATAAAGATCCATTCACACTTAAACCTCCTACTGCATATACTTGGAAAATATTCTGACTCTCAAAAGAATAAACTACAAGAGTTTCCCTACTTAACTACCAAAAACTATCCTCAATCGTGTGCCCAAGGGTAGTATTTATAGACCTGGGAATAGACCTGTGATATCTAATACACGATATTGCATCTTGGGCCACGATATTGCATACTTGATATTGTGTACCCGATATTGTGACCACTCCGATATCGAAGTGTATGAAAAACATGATTCATCAATAATAAAATGAAAGTGAGGTTTGAGGTCCTTGCTCTTAACATTGTGCATCCATGTAAAATCCTTAGTACAAAAAAAATTTATCATTTCAATCTTACCTACAAAATGACTCATGGCTAGGGTAGTGGTGGGAATATTACTAATTCCACAAGTAGGCATTTCAAGAACACTACTCATCTTGCCAATTTTAATAGAGTGAGAAGTGTTAAGGACAAATGTGATAAATTTTGATTCACTCACCAACCATTAGCTACAATAAAACATTCAAACAAGGTGAGGGTAAACTTTACTTGCTAATGTTAAGAGAAATTTCCATTGTACCTCTACAAAAAATTTCATCACATCAAAGAATCACCTCAATTGAACTTCTATGACTTACCTTTTGCAAAATACAAGCTACACCTCAAATCTTGGTCATTTTTCCTTATTTTTATTCACATCAAAAAGCACAGTTGGTTCTTCTTCCTCTAGACCACTTGATCTTGAAGATTCTCTCTTTGCTCTTGGTTCCTTGAAGTTGAAAGTTGTAAAGAGGTAGATTGTACTAATAGAGACCAACAAGGAACTTAGAGCTATGCAGCTTATGGGAGCAAGAAGGATGATTAGAGGGTTTGAGAAAGAAATGAAATGAGAAACAAAGGATTGCACCTTTTTTAAAACTAATTTTCTCTTTATCTAGACAACTAGATATAGGTGTGATCAACCTCATAGGATGGCACAAAAATTAAGAAAACAATGATTGAGAAATTAAAAAAGAGGGTGTGTGATTAAATTAGGAAAGTGAAAAGGTTACGGCAATTCATATCGGTTGACCATGTTCAAGTGACTAAAAGAGTTCTTGGTTAACCCTAAAATTGTCCTTTTTTGCTAAAAAGGTGAAAAGCAAGGGACAAAGGACATCCACAACAATAGACGAAAGGACTATCAATTAATGGTAGGAAGAAAGAAATTATTAAGCTACAAAAAAGAAAATAAATTAGCCTACTACTTACCTACTAGGGATCCTTAACTTACCTATTACATATTGAGAAGGTTTGCTTACCTGGCTAATTTAGGCATGGCCCAACCTCCAAACTACTTTTAATGATTTCAAACTAATTTGTGGGTAAGGATTTTGTTAGGATATTAACAAGTTATTCCTATATATGCATCTATTTCAAGGTGATCATTTTCCTTTAAATCTTCTCTCAAATGAAATGGTGCCAAATTTCGATGTGTTTTGTTTGAGAGCGCTAAATTGGATTCTTCACAATGTTGATTGTACTTTGATTATCGTAATACATCATCAAGGTTTTTTTTGTAACTCCATGATCTCGAAGTATTTGGTTCATCTATAAAATTTAGGCATAATAACTTCAAACAATAATGTTTTGACCCTTTGGTATGTAAAAACCTTAAGGAAAATGGAGAACATAGAATGTTTATTATGGATAATGTGTTTGTAGGACATGGATGAGAACTCCATCATGAGACCTAAGAACTCAAGGAAACAATATCTATGACAAGATGTTACAATGAAGACTACATGGGCAAGATTAGAGAATGGATGACCATGGATGAAAGTGAAGGCTACAAATCAAGTGAAGATGCTCCAAGGATTGGCAAGAAGGAAAAGTGATAGAGGAAAGCCTTAGAAGACAAAGCAAAAAATTTGAGGAGATTTCTTTTAAAAATAGTAGACATCTACATCCAAGGGTAGACATCTCCCTATGGATGTCCCATAGAGAATGTTCCATTTTCCAATGAGATGTCTCTCTTGAATTGAGGTAAATCTTAGGTAGATGACCTAACCTCAAAGGAGACATCTACACTAGCCATTTGGTAGCTGTTGCATGAATTCCAAGGAGTTTTCAAAAACCTTCAGGCTATAAGAAGATACCAAAATCTTGGGAATTATGCAAGCACTATTCACATTCAACTTCCTAATTACCTATTTTGTGTTATTCTATTTTTTCTCTTCATTGTAACATCATTTGCTTGGTTGTGAGTTGTACTAAACTTCAAATTACAAGGACTTGTAAATTTAGTTACGTTCTTTCCTTATGTCTTTCTCTCTCTCTTGTAGCCTTGCAAGGTTGATGTGCTTCTTGTGAGAAGGCATCCATATTAGGCTTGCTAGGACCTTGTGAGGTTAAGTGTTTTTGCAATGTTAAAACACTCTAAAGCATAGATGAATTTTGTAAAGGTTATGGGATCCTTCAAATCAGATTCAGATCTTGTTGGGACTTTTGTAGGGTTGAGTGGTTTCACAGTGATAAAACACTCCAAAGAAGAGCTCAAAGTTTATACAAGGTGTGGTGCCCTTCAAACCACTTTTTTGAAGAAAAAATTTTGAAGGTGTGTAATGAATCTACCCTTTAAGTGTGGACTACCCAAGTCGGCAAATCATGTAAAATTTGGTGTGTTTTTATGGCTGGTGCATTTTTAATTTGGGAAACTTATTCAACCCCCTTTCTAAGTTCTTAATCGTAAAGATATTTTTGACCTTCTGTTATATCAAAACCTTAAGAAAATTGAATAATATAAAATTTTTGTTGTGGATAATGTGTTTTCAAGACATGAACAAGAATTCCACAATGAGACTTGAGAAATCAAGGAAATGAGATCTACATTGAGATGTCAAAAAATGAAGATTACATGGGCAAGATGAGACCATGGACAAAAATGAAGGCTACAAATAAAACGAAGATGATCCAAGGACTGTCAAGAAGAAAAAATGACAAAGGAAAACCTTAGAAGAGAAATCACAAAATTTGAGAAGATGTATCTTAAAAATAGTAGATGTCTACATCCAAGAGTAGATGTCTCCCTGTAGAAGTCCCATAGAAGATGTTTCATTTTCTTGTGAGACGTCTCTCTCTTAAATTGATGCTAATCTCAAGTAGATGGCCCAACCTTAAAGGAGACATCTACACTAGCCATTTGGTAGTTGTTGCATGAATTTTTAGGATTTTTTAGAAACTCTGAGACTATAAGAAGATGATCAAATCTTGGTAACTACGAAAGCACTATTCACATTCAAGCTCTTAATTGTCTATTCTATGCTATTGTATTCTTGCTCTTCATTGTAACATAATTTTCTTGATTTTATGTTGTACTAAGCTTCAAGTACAATGACNCATAATTTTCTTGATTTTATGTTGTACTAAGCTTCAAGTACAATGAACTATAAATTCAGTTACATTCTTCCTTGTGTCTTTTTCTCTTTCTTGTAGCCCTACAAGATTGATGTGCTTCTTAAGAGAAGACATCAACATTGAGATTGTTGGGACGTTGCAGGGTTGAGTAGTTTTGTAGCATCAAAACCCTTCGAAGTGGAGCTCAATTTTGTAAATGTTGTGGCATCTTTGAAGTCACATTCTAAGCTTATTGTGATCTTGTGGAGTTGAGTGGTTTTGCAACGATGAAACACTTCAAAGTGAAGTTCAAAGCTTATACAAGGTGTGGTGTCCTTCAAACAACTTTTTGAAAAAACAAAGTTAGAATGTGTGCAAAGAATCTACCCTTCAAGTGTGAACTATCCAAGTTGGGGAATCTCATAAAATTTGGTTTGTTTTTGTGGCTGGTGCATTTTTTATTTTGGGAACTTATTCAACCCCCCTTCTAAGTTCTCGATCATCATAATGTGATCAACTTTGATTGTGGAGACAAAGGTGGAAGTTTACTTTTCATTCATCCACCTCACACAACAGATTCTAAGAAGGTAGCAACTACTACTTGTGCTCTTACAATCATCCATGCATCCAATGTAATATGCATTAGTATACCCAACAAGATCAAGGTATGTGTCTTTAGAAAACCAAAGACTATGCTATGTAGTACCTTTAAGATAACAAAAAATACATTTAATAGCATTTAAATGTCACTCTTTATGGCATGATTGATACCTAGTAGAAACATATATGCTTAAAATTATACTAGATTTGCTAGCATTAAGATAAGTAGACTACTGATCATACCTCAATAGATCTTTTCATCTACTACTTTACCTTTATAATATTTTGAGAGTTTCAATTGAGAACTCATTGAATGTCTATTTCTTTTATACAATTCTTCATCTTGAACTTTGTAAGTATGTCTTTGACATACTTACTTTGATTTATGAAGATCTCATTTTTTATTTAATTTATTTAAAGTCTAAGAAAGAAGGATAGTTCATCCATCATTCTCATCTCAAAATCTTCTTTCATGAGTCTTTTAAATTAGTAATATCTTTGTATTATCATCCACATATGTTTGTACAATCATAATATCTTTATTTTTCCTAAAGATAAATAAGGTAGCATCAAGAGAACCTCCAGTAAATTCATTTTCAATAAGTTATGTTGTAAACTTATTGTACCAAGCTCTAGGGACTTGCTTAAGTCCATACAATGCATTTCTAAGCTTATATACATAATCATGATGAACATAATCAACAAAATGTAGAGGTTGTTTAACATAAACTTTCTCTTAAACGTAACTGTTTAAGAAAGTTCTCTTAATGTCCATTTGATATAACTTAATATTCATTCTAATACCAAAAGCAAGTAAGATACATATAAATTTTAGTCCAACAATAAAAGTAAATGTCTCTTCATAATCTATACACTCTTATTGGTTATAGCCTTATGTCACAAGTTTATCTTTGCTTCTTGTTATCATTCCATCTTCATTTTGTTTATTCCTATAGACCAATTTGATACCAATAATTTTTATTTTCTTAGGTCTTGGAATAAGTTCCCAAACTTAACTTTTCTCAAATTGACTTCACTCTTTGTTCATAAAAAGAACCCATGATTCATCATTTAAAGCTTCAAAAACATTCTTGGGCTCAATTTGGGAAAGAAAACAAGAGTATCCACCAAAAGTTTGCATAGCTCTTCTAGTTCTAATGTCATCGTACATATTTCCTATGACTTGTTCAGGAGGATGATCTTTATGACACTTAGGGTGTGAGGTAGTTGATTGTTTCTCTTCTTCTTCATCCTCATCAAAAGTATTGATAGACTTAGTTTCATTCTCATGTTTATTGATTTTAGTAATGATATCTATACCCTCATCATTCTCATTAGACTTATCTAATGATTCATCAAAAATAACATGAACAACTTCAAGTACTACTAGAGTTCATTTATTAAAAATTCTATATGCTTTGCTAGTAGAAGAGTAACCAAGAAAAACTTCTTCATCTAGTTTTTATTAAATTTACTACTCTTATTCTTTGAAATCAAACATCTAGAACCAAAAACTTTAAAATAGCTTCCCTTTGATTTCTTACTATGGTATAGTTCATATGCCATGTTGGTGGTATGAAGTTTGATCTAGATTCAATTTGATAAATAGCAAGTAGTGTTGATAGTTTCTTCCTAAAAGAACTTTGGAATATCTCTCTCATGTAGCATGGTACTTTTCATTTCTTGGGGTACATCATTTCTTCTTTCTACAACTCCATTTTGATACAATGTTCTTGGTGTAGCAAATTGATGACTAATTATTTCGCTATTGCAAAAATAAATAAAAAATGATTTTGAAATTCTCCTCTATGATCGCTTTGAATGGCCTTAATAAGATATCCCTTTCATCTCTACCATTTTAAACATAAATTTTTGAAGGAAAAGTTTCATACTGACAGATTAGTAAGGATATCCATGTATATCATGAGAAATCATCAAGAACAATAATGAAATGCCTTTTACCTTCAATGGCACTGGTCATTAAGGGACTAGCTAAATTCATATGTAATATTTCTAGAGACATGCTAGTAGTGATCTCATTTTTTGTTGAAAAGGAAAATTTTCTTTACTTAGCTTTTAGACAAGTCTCACAAACCTTGTCTCTCTTGCTTTGGATTTGTGATAGTACTTGTACAATATGCTTATTGGAGAGCTTTGACATGCTTTCAAGATTCAAGTGAGCTAATATTCTATGCCAAAGCCAACTATCTTTTGATTTTCTCATTAAGCACTTGATATCAAAGTTAGAAAAATCATGATTCTAAAAAATTTAAACATTTCTAAATCTCTTTCCCAAAAAATTTACCTTATTAGCTTTAAGATCTTTAATAATGTAATAATCTACTTTAAACATAACTTTTTTACCATTATGAAATAATTGATTGATGCTAAGCAAATTATGTTTCAAACCATTAACCTAGTAAACATTGTCAAGCTTTGGCAAAGATTTACCTACTATGGTACCTCTACCTTTAATAATAGCTTTTTCATTCTCTCCAAAGATCACTATACCACTATTGAATTGATCCAACCTTAAGAATTTATTGTTGTGACCTATCATGTGATGAGAGCATCCACTATTCAAGCATCAAAGTTTTCTTCCATTTTTATAGATGTGGTTGTCATGCATGCCATGTGATTTTTACCTTTGAAAACCCACATTTTTTTAACTCTTGCTCTTGAGTCTTGAAATGTACTAGACCTATTCATATTAGTATCTGAAAACTAGTCTAGTAGCTTCCTACATTAATATTTCATATGACCAAAACTTTTGTAGTAATGACATTGAATTTTAGCATTATTAGCAATGACTTCATACCTTGGCAAATAATTCCACTTACTTGGTCTCTACCAATTTTTCTCTAAGGGATGATATCCAAGTCCCATTCAATCTATAGGTTTCCTCAAGATTTTCATCATTATGTTGAGTGTAGCACCTCCCTTGGTAAACTTCTCAAGAGCTTTTCTTAGATCTTCTATAGTCTTAGCTTGATTACTAATAGTATCTTGTGATAAACTAAGATTATATGAAATGGATTTGATCTTTTCACTTTTATAATTTAGGCTTTTTTGATATTCATGAATTTTACTATCCCATATCTTGCAATTGTTACAAACTTTCTACCTTTAGTATTAGCATATTTCTCTAATTTCAACTATTGTTCATGCGGATTACTTTTCATTATGATGTTAATCTTTTGCAATTTTTAAAAATCAACAAGTAAAAGCTCATATCTTCTATCTTCATCTTCTTTAGAATCATATTGAGGGTCTTGGTCATTTTCATCCATAGCTATCATGAGAACTTGCTTGCATTCTTCGATTTCTTCTTCAAACATGATAATCTCATATCTACTCCATGTAGATGTAAGAGGCTTTTTCCCTTTTGAGTTTCGAGTAGACCCCCTTTTTCATTTTGCAATAGGACATTCTAAAGCAATATGACCATATCCATGATAGTGATAACATTAAATTTTATTCTTTTTTTTTGTTACCTCTATTGTCATTGCAAAGAGATATTTTTCCTTATATTTTCTCCTTGAAGATTTTATTGAACTTCCTAGTAAGAAGGGTAAGGTCTTTCTCATTTAGGTCTTCTAAGTCATCTTCCTCTGCATTATTTAAGGTCTTCAAGACAATGTTCTCCATAGACTTGGTATCTTGGTCCTCCATGGATAGCTCCTAGATTTCTAAGTTACCTTGAAGTTCATTCACTTTCGTGATACTTGTGTTTCTAACATCCAAAATGGTGATGACTTTAGCATGGAATCTTTATGGAAGGCTTCCCAACACCTTTTGACAAATCATGAAGTCAAGACAATCTACTCCAAGACTTTTTATAACATTTACAATCTCAGTGACTTTGAAGAAGTACTTTTTATTATTTCTTCCTCCATTTTGAGATTATGATTACTTAAGCAAGGTGGCACCTTCAAGGGTTTATTTTAAAATATCCCAATTTACCTTTCTTGTCTTGTAGCACACAATGTAATTGAACTCTTTAAGACATAGGATACAACACAAGGTATTTATAGCTTTAGCATTGGCAATGTGAGCTTTCCTTTCTACTTCTAATCATGACGATCTATCTTTTGGTCTTGTGTAGGAATTTCCATTGGAGCTAATGTGAATCTCTATTAGATCTATATATCCTTACTCCAACAATGCCAAATCTAAAAATCCAATGATTGTAGAAAACATCTAAATTTGATCTTCCAAAAATTATAATTTGATCCATTGAAATACAGAGGATTATGCATAAATTATATATCTAAAATAGACATTACAATAAAGACACAAACTCCTATTGATGGCTGTTAATTTATAGATTAAGAGATCAAGCTCTGATATCACTTATGGATAGAAATATTTGCATCCTAGAGGGGCAATGAATTGAATGACGATAAGAAATGTAGATCTATTTCAAATAAATAATTTTGATTAAACAAGAAAATAATTATGTTCTAAAAATAGTCAAAAGCTTGATCAACGATAATACAATTAATAACATGAATAAAGTAATCAACTATATTGAGAAAGCATAAATAAAAACATGAAACAAACATACCAATTTAACATGGTTCAGCTAGGCCTACTCCACTCATATGGGTGTAATCACCTTCTCTTGCTCTGGTTTTATTTTCTTGATAGCAATCTTATCACTGTTGGTTTGAGAGTTTTTAGTTTCCTTGTACAATACTGGTTTGTGGGTCTCTAGTCTCTCAAGAAATTTTGTAGCAATGGTGAATCCTCACCAACTCTCAAGGATTGAAAAATTATAATAATTTGGATGTAGGAACATGGATTCAAGGGATCAAAGATATCAACATAAAAAACCAAGAATAAGAAGTGGAGTATACACAAATAGAATAGAAGATTGATGTATAACTAGTGCATGATCATGAAGAAATCCTTTTCAAACAAGGATTAAATCTCACAAAATGATTAGATCTTTATCATACAATCCTTGAACTTTAATTTTATTTCATCTCATATTAATTCTCTCTGATGATCCTTCTTCTTTTTCAGTGGTACTATAAATCCAACTTTATTGGTGTTTGGCTAAAATGGTCATGAGCATTAAATTGATAACTTTCTATAATTAATTTTAAAATGTGTAATTACTTCAACCGGTCAACTTAAATGCTCCAGTCAATTAGATGCCTTGCTTAGTTAACTAGAATAGGAATTGGTTAACTTGAGGATTGCATCATTTTCATTGACTTACACAAAACTTGAATCTAGCATGGACAACATGACTAGCCTTCGGATGTTCGAACAAGTGATGATTTTCTCCACTATTAGGCCACACTTGCTTTTGGATTAGATGAGTCGAGGATCCTCCAAGTGACCTAAAAATTGTGTAATTTGTAAAACCAATGGTTAGGTGATTGGGCCAAAAGACTATTGACAAGATGAGTGATGCATTACCTAAAGGAAGGCCTTCATACCAAACCAACTTGTCATTTCAAATTTTATTTTAACCAACAAAGAGCTTCTCCTCCCTTAGGTAAGTTGATTTTCTTCCTATCTTGTATGTGTGTTTTGAATTGTTACTTTCATAAGTGCAACTAAACTTTGTTAGAGTGTTACCTTATTTACATAGCCTAGAACCATTTAGTTGATGCGAAGTTTAGTATTTGCATAGTGAATGAAGCTCATGGTTTTTCTTTGTTCCAAACCATTGATATCTTAAACATTAAAACACCAAAAATATTTATTTAATTTCCATATCATCAAGCTATGATGATTTATCCTTATTTAAGAAGGCTATAACTATACAACATGGTGTCAGACCATTGAGGTTGTGACTAAAAGCTACTTATTGCTTTATGTGTATGGGATGCACCTATCCCATAAGAGATTGTGATATGCATGAGTAATTGTAAGCATTGCACCTATCCCATGAGGAATTGTATGCATNTACATGAGTGTTCTTCGCAATCCATTGAACATAATTTTCGAAGCTTGCAATTAGATCAGATCATGTTTTGTATGAGATAATCCCATTGATCATGGTCGATAGGACCCTTATCATCTATCATATGCTTTTTCTAGGTCAATAAAGATCAAATTTAGATTTTCTCTATGTATTATGAATTTCCTTATCAATTGTTGTATTAAAAAAATAGCCTCTATAGTGGATCTCCCTATCATAAATCCAAATTGATATTCTCATACTATTGATTAAAGTTTGAGACGTTGCTCTCTAATTCTCTCCCAAAGCTTTATAATAAGGCTCATTAGATTGATCCTTTCGTAGTTTGCACAATTTTATACATCTCCTTTAGTTTTTGTAGATGGAAACAACAAAGTTTTCTTTTTCCAAATATTTGGCATTTCTCCATCCTTTAAAATTTTGTTAAATAATTGTATTAGCCAAGAAACTTATCTTTCTCCTAATGCTTTCCAAGATTCTATAAAAATATTATCTAGTTCAATAGTTTTTTTCATTTTTTATTGTTTTCACCTCTAAAAAGGAAAGTTAATTAACCAAACCAAAATTTAGTTTTTCTTCTTGAATATCTTCTTTTGGAAATTGTTCATTTAATAATTTTTGAAAATAATTTTTTCACCTATTCAAAATTTTAGTGTCTTTTATGAAAATTATTTCATTTACCTCCTTGATACATTTGACATGATCAATATCTTTACCAAAATTTCATATTTTAGGTTTATCCATTAAAAATAAATTTAAATGATTATAAAAATAAGAGTAGGTTAGGAGATTGTGATGTGAGGTCTGCATAGCAACCAAGGTTTGAAAAGTAGCCTTAATTGTGGATTAGAATCATTGGAATGAAATTACAATTCTTACTTGAATTTTGTAGGCCTACAATCTTACAATTAAGTTATTTATTATTTATTTTATGTTTGTCTATTAAAATTAAATTTAAATGATTATAAAAATAAGAATAGTCTAGGAGATTAGAATTTGAAATGTGCATAACAATCAAGGTTTGAAAAGTGGCTTTAATCACAAATTAGAATCATTGGAATGAAATTGAAGTTCTTTGTTTAGAACTTGAAAAAAATTAGGATTACTAGAATGAATTTGTAATTTTTCATCTGGATCATAAAAAAAGACTTACAAAGTAGAATTTTCCCTATTTGTTTTTGTTTTTGAAAAATTAAAAGTTTGTAGTGCACAAAGGTTTGAAAAGTAAAATTTATTAAAATTTTTATTTAAAAGATTTATTGAGAGAAATGGAACCTATGACTTGAATTTTTTCGGCTTACCTACAATCTTACAATTAATTCATTTATTATTTGACTTATGTTTTTTCATTTAATTTAAATTTAAATATTATAGCAATAAGAATAGGTTAAGAGATTAGACCCTATTTAATTAATGCTTGGAAAGTGCCTCTAAGCTAGCATGGGGGTGTTGGTATTAAGCTTTAAGTCTAGTACCTTGAGGTGCCAATTGTATGAGTGTAGTAATTGAGCTAGTCATTGTGCCCTTGTGTGCAATGCATTAGCAAGATATTTTACAATGCATCAAATTCCCTTTCTCATTAGCCATGTGTATATTTGTGTATAAGGTATAGGTAGATTCTTCTTTTTGCAATGTGTTATTTTCCCTTTTCTAATTAGAATATTAGCAAATACTTACCCTATTAGCATGCAACATTCTCTTAAGTCTCTTAACAAGGGAACAAACAAGCATAACATGAAGAGGATCTTTAGCATTATTGAACAAGGATGAAAGGTACTAGAAAAATATTCCCACCTCAAGCTACACATCATTATGTAATAAAGACTAAAAGAATGAAACCCAAAGTCACATTGTATACTTGTATGAATAAGCTAGTGCAAAATTACATACAACGAAATTTTTAAAATTACATACAACGAAATTTCTAAAATTACATCAAATTAGGAATAGCTGCAATAGTATAGTTAGTTCTAAAATTATATCAGATAAGTTTGAAGATAAATTAGGAATAGTTGTAATAGTAGAGTCGTTTCTAAAATTATATAAGATAAGTTTGAAGATAAAATATGAATAGTTACAATAGTAGAATCAATTGCTTAAGAATTAGTAAAAATAGTTGAACATTGCTTTTATAATTGAAACAAAATATCTACTAAGAACATAGCCCAATCTTTTAGAGTAGAAACAAGTCTCAACAAAAAAATAAACCCAAAAACAAGTTAGTATTAGGTATGGTTGAGGAGGATCAAATACCTTTCTCTAAAGTTTCTTAGAATATGACATTCTACCAAGTGTCTTAGCATGGGGACAAACAAGCATAACATGTATGACTAAACAAGGATGAAAGGGACTAGAATAATATTACAATTTGCACCTCTACACCATTATGTAATAAAGACCAAAGGAACCAAACTCAAAGTTGCATTGCAAGTTGTAGGTATAGTTCAAGCTAGTATTAATAAGATGCAATGTTCTTGTTCATATTGTTCTTTGAATTTTCATAAAAATAAACTTTATTAGCATTACATTGTTGGAAAAGCTAGCAAGGCATGATGACGCCATAAAATTTGATTTCGTTAAATTTATTTTTAATCAAAGGATGATAAGTGCTACTATATGGGTTTAATGATATTTTTCTATCATTAGTTATCTAACACTATAGTAAAAAATGAGGTGTTAGCCTACTGGTAAGACACTTGATTTGGAAACCTTAGGTCATGGGTTTGATTTGGGTGGAAAATGCTGAGTTATAAAAAGTTCTAATTGGACTATATATTTTGAGGTGTATCTATGTTTCACTTATTTTAGGTTTGAACACCTTGTAACACCATAGTCTTTCAACATACATTTTTATTATGTGTTTAGGTAACATATCACAATCTAGCCATCTTAAAATTGAATCTATCACTTGCAAAACTATAAGTATATTCTCTAACCAAATAAGTATACCTATTAACACATAATAATAATAAAACAATATAATTCACTTGAACTATGTTTTCATTGGCATTTGATATACTAACCCTAACAATATTATTAATTATATGCATATTCTATATGGCCTCCTCAAAACATATTCTTAGAATAATATTCTATAATAGTACTTTCTACCTCAACTATAGAATATATATATAAAAGGTAAAACAATAATAAAAAAATGCCAAAATAAAGCCATGTCAACTACAGAATATATTAACTACATGTGTATTTTACCATAATAATATAGATATGTAGTAACATAAGAATACATAATCATCACTGGGACCTACAATGTTCATCCCACCAAGAACATACGATGATCATTACTTGCAGCTACAATGCTTATCTCACCAACAACTTCTATAAATTATAAATTTAACGATTACATACAATTTACCGTACTCGCAGATGAAGTTTGACAGGCAATCCATGTGTAGGTTCAGGCATAGGATCAACTATAATTCTCTCATATGGCTCAACCATTTCCCACTGGAATAGAGTAACCAAGTTGTGAATAAACACAAGAATATCTGTACGAGCGTACTCCATGCCAGGGCATATTCTGGCTCCCCCTCCAAACGGGATTAATGCGCAAGGCTTGGGCCCACCAACATATTCGAGCCTGTCAGGGTCGAATTTGTTTGGACAAGCTCTGGATTTCTGTGCGTGGAATTCCCTGTCCAGTATGCCTTTGTCGATATTACAGCATTTCAATATGCATCGAGGAGTTATATTTAATTTAGGTGTTGGGAGAAACAAAATATTTAAATAATAAATATAATCGATTAAGCACCTTCCATCCTTTAGGTATTTTGAAACCTTGGTATGTAAAGTCCTTCAAACCCGTACGAAATCAGCCATGAGAAGGGGGATGAAGGCGGAGAACTTCTTGAGCTGCTCTCCATGAGTAGTTCATCCGCTGGATATCTTCCCAATTCAGAAGCTCCCCTTTTGGTTTTGATGCTAAGATTTCTAATTGCTCTGCAAAACCACACTCGCTGTAAGTTTAAATATCCGTGAGATACAGCATATATTCTGGATTTTTAGTAAAGGTAATTAATAAGCAAGCAAATCATTTATAAAACTGAAATTGAATTTTTTTACTTACGTGATTAAGTCTAACAAAAACAATTTTTTTTTATAATCCAATGTAATAGGACTTGGATTACTAAGCCAAAACTCTTTCCCCTGAAGTAATATTGATTATGTGAACAATACCTTGAAGAACCTTCTGGTAGCAGTCTGGGTTCTCGTAAAGAAGCTTAACAAGGGCAGTCAAAGTGGAGCTGCTAGTGTCGTGACCTGCGAACAGAAGCAAGAGAATATTATGTTTGATTTCATCGTCTGTTAGGCCACGGCCGTTTTCATCCATGTTACAGATCAAGTATGATAACAAGTCCTGCGTTGGGGAAGCTTCTCCACTCTTCAATGCCTTTCTTCTTTCATGGAGATATTCGTCCAACTTTGTTAAAATCGCGTTACGGCCCAGCATTGCCTTGTGAAATCTGGTTCCCGGAATATTGATAGGCAACTGTAAAATCCCTTTCAGTAAATCCAAGAATGGCTCCATAAGCTGATTTTTGCGCCTCCTCCATCTCTTCGCTGGTGAAAAGAGTGCAAGCCAGTTGAAACTTGAAAGGTGAATTTTTTTACCAATGGATGAACAGTAACATTTTGTTTTCCAACCCAGTACTTCTCAAGGTGAGATTTAGCGATAGCATCCATTTTGCTGGTGAAGTCTCTCAGAGATTCCGGCCTCAGAAATGTGTAGAGGGTTCTCCGAATTCTCTTGGCCTAGACTCCTGTATAAGCGAACAGAGATTTGTTGAACAATGCTACCACAGAATTGGGCCAGGAGATTGCCACAAGCTTGTTTTCGTTGGAGAACAGGAATTTGCTACCTTCATGACTGCAGAAAACAACGGTTGGATTGCCGATTAGCGAGGTTGTCAATATTTTTCCATAATTGCTGACTCTCTGTAAGAAGAACCCAGTAGGATTCCCTTTCTCTGGGTGGAAAGAAAACTCAACGTTTCTCCAATCAAGGGCCAACCCAAACTGCCAGGGGGTGTGCTCTGCTGAAAAGTCCGGCTTTTCAGTAAAATGCAACCCAAAAGTAATACCAGGATTGAGGTGACAAGCTGCCATGGCAGAAATGAGACAGAGTCCGTAACAATCCACATCCTATGTGCACAAGATAGCATAATATTGGAAAATGGATGGAAAGAGTGTTAGCAATTAGAAGCCTTTCCTGGAGGCTAAGAACCGAACCTGAGCTGATAATGTTATCCCTTCCCTGGACGCTAAGAACCGAAACTGAGGTGATAATGTTATCAAAAGATATGTGAATCATATTTGGATCACTGCCATGTGGTGATCCGAGGTTAGCTTTGTGAAAACGATTGCATACATGCTATGCACAAGAGATTCACGATTCCTGATAAATTTTGACGAATTGTTCTCATTGGATTCGGAAGCGTCTACATGGGTACGTATTTCATAATTTCCAATAAAATTCTGGTATTATTCTTGCCTTTTTGGATTCGGAAGCGTCTACATGGGTACGTATTTCATAATTTCCAATAAAATTCTGGTATTATTCTTGCCTTTTTGGATTCGGAAGCGTCTACATGGGTACGTATTTCATAATTTCCAATAAAATTCTGGTATTATTCTTGCCTTTTTGGATTCGGAAGCGTCTACATGGGTACGTATTTCATAATTTCCAATAAAATTCTGGTATTATTCTTGCCTTTTTGGATTCGGAAGCGTCTACATGGGTACGTATTTCATAATTTCCAATAAAATTCTGGTATTATTCTTGCCTTTTTGGATTCGGAAGCGTCTACATGGGTACGTATTTCATAATTTCCAATAAAATTCTGGTATTATTCTTGCCTTTTTTGGTTCTTGTTATTGATGTTTTTATGTCTGCACTGTACATTGGAATCTTATGTCTGCATTGTACATTAGAATCTTGCTTACCTTCTCCTGTTGTGAATCTTACGAGAAACTTCATTCCTGTTGTGAATCTTATGACAAACTTCATTTCATTGTTAAGTGGCAAGCAAGCAATCAAGATTCATAGCATCGGCATGGCACATAGACCACAAGAAACAAGGGAGTACGAATGAATAAACAAACATACGGAAACCACCGAAGGGCAAGTTGAGGTCATACGGAGAGGGGACGGGGCGTGCGAAGAAAACATTGCGTTTGCCGTCTGCATGGATTGGCCTTTGGGAGCGTCAAAGGTTCCGCCATGACTCACATATTCACCCGTGTTGTTTATTGTTCATTGCTAGTTTTTCCCTTTTTCTCATCTCTGTTGAAAAAAGAAAAAAGAAAAAACAAAACAGGGTCATCGTCATGGGTCATAGTCATGAACATGATGATGGATGGATGCTTGTTCAACCTTTTTTTAAAATCTGTTTGCTTATGAGGCAACGAAGCCCACATGGCCAAGGACCATATGCATGCTCATGACACTGTTTTTACTTTCCCCCTTCATCATGATTGGTGCCCATTCTCGCATGAGAAAGGTTTTCAATAATCATAGGTGAGGCCAGTTACTGGGCTGTGCCTAGTTTAGTTTAGTTAAATTGTGTCTTCTTATAATGTGGTCGTCTTCAGCATGGCCCTTGCCCTATAGCACTACTCACAGGTTGTCGTTGAATAAAAGTATTAGCAAATGTGATTTGTTATAAATTTGGTTAAGGCTTGAGGCTTAATTTCATTCATGGAAAAATTGGATTGAGTAACAAAAGGGTTTCATTTTATTGCTGTGATTCTGGTTGTTGCAGAAATTATATGTTTGGCCGGATTATGGCTCTTGAGTAAGGAAATGGATCAATGCCCTCCATACCTTTACAAATTTTCTTACTTCAGTTTAATGGTGATATTGCAATCTTCTCTCCAATTTTTAGGCATTAGCAATATTTTGAATTTACATTGTACTTATTCTATATTCGATCATGTTTTGTGATGATATACATTGTACTTGAATTTTACAATGTTTTTTATGAGATTTAATTTTTAAAAGAACTTAATTTTACAATATTTAAATTTTCTCTACCATGTCCCTGGCTAGGAACTTGTTCCCACTTTTTCATGAGGCACACATACCCATTGCTTCCATGAATCAGATTCTTTTGATGCATAGCATACATACATGGCTGTGGTCACCAAGCTTATCTTTGCAAGCCTGGCTGGTGTTTATGTTGCATGGAATCTTGTCAGGGGCCCACAATTACTTGTTGCAGTTGTGAAATGGCATATACTTCTTTGTTTGCTTAACCCGCCTGAAAAATCTGGAATGGCTTTTCTGTTAATTTACACCTCAATAAAGTAAAATAATAAACTAACACCAAGCACCATAGAAGTAGGAATTTAATAAACACTCCAATGTCTATGGGCATGAAATTATCAATGGAGCAATGCCTTGACATAGATGAAAAATGGAGGAAAGTGAACAAAATCTCCTATGCTACATATATCGCTACATATATCACAATGGTAGGAGAATCATTTTGACAAGTTTGGCAGGGCATAACCGTTATATGCAGCAGGGCAGGTTTTTGCTTAAAATAAGCAACATGGTTGTTACACAACACAACTATTACAATTCTCCTACTTATTTATTTTAAGGTATTACAACTAAGAGCAACCATTACATTTCATAATTTGCCAAGTCAAGTTCTTTTCTATATCATTTGAACTTGTCTAAAGGAATTTCCTTAGCCATCATGTCTACTGGATTTTTAGAAGTAGGAACCTTCTTAAAAGAAATCCTTCCTTCTTCAATCTAATTTTGTATGAAATGATAATGAATTTCAAAAAGCTTAGTCCTTGCATGGAACTTGGGATTCTTTGATGGAAAGATTACTCTTTGGTTTTCACAAGAGATTTTAATTTTCTTTTGTCCTTGCCTAAGTTGTTGTAGCCAAACTGCTTCCTTGCTTGAGAAGGTGCTACATACTCACTTCAGTTGTTGATAATGCAATGCAAGTTTGTTTTTTGCTAATCTAACTAATAGCACATGTGTTCATTTTAAAGACAAATCCACTTGTGGATTTTCAGTGATCAAGATCACCACCCAATTTGCATCCACAAAACCATGCAATCCAAAAGAACTTTTTCTCATAATAGATGGCAAAATTAGCAGTATTGTTAAGATACCTAAAAATTCTTTTAACAACCATCCAATATTCTTTACCAAGATTAGACAAACTTGCTTATAGTTCCCAATGCATATGCAATATTAGGCCCACTACAAACCATTGCATACATGAGGTTACCTACAACATTAGCATAGGAGATTTTGTTCATTTCCTCCATTTTTCATCTATTTCAGGGCATTTCTCCATTGATAATTTCATGCCCATAGACATTGGAGTGTTTATTGGCTTACAATCTTATATATTAAATTTTTCCAAAAATTTATCAATATATGCAAATGGACCAAGCCAATTTTTTTTAACCTTTTCTATCTCTTTTAATTTCAATGCCCAAATTTTTTTTTGTGGCAACAAGGTCCCTCATCTCAAACTAAGATGATAGCTAATGTTTTAGCTTAAAGATTTTTACATATTATTTCTTGCTATTAATATATCATCAACATACAATAGTTGTATTAAATAAGTTTGTCCCTCTTTCTTTAAGTACATGCAAGGTTCACTATTAGACCTTAAAAAACCAAACCTTATCATGTAAAAAATCAAATTTTTTATAGCACATCCTATAGGATTGTTTCAACCCATACAAGGATTTTAGCAAGTGACATACCATGTTCTCCTTACCTTTAACTACATAACCTTTAGGCTACTACATGCAAATTTCTTCATCAAGGTTTTCATGAACAAAAGAAATCTTGACATCCATCTGATCAAGATCAAGATCTAAAGTAGCTACAAAAGATAATAACCTTATAGACGTTATCTTTACAACTGGTAAAAATATTTCTTCATAATCAATACCTTTCCTTTGAGAGTATCCCTTTGCTAACAATCTGTCCTTGTACACTTCTTCTTCTTTTATCTTGAAGAGCCACTTGCAACAAATTGGTTTTCTTCTAGAGGATAGTTCAACAAGTTCCCATGTTTCATTAGTGATTTCATTTCCTCGTCCATGGTAGTTTTCCAAGCTTTGTTAACTTTTGAATTACAAGCTTATTGTCAGGACTGGGCAGCATCACTAATACACAAAACATATGAATCTAAATGCTAAGGTGGTCGCCTTAACTGATTTGACCTTCTTAATGGCTAATCTTCTTTTCAAGGTGGATCTTCCCCAAAATTAGTTTCATCATCAATTTGTTTTGTAGGTGATTCCTAGTCAATATCATAATGCGCTTTTTCTAGAAACTTTTCTTCAAACATATCAAGTTGAAATGATTCCGTCAACACCACATCTCTACTATATATGATTCTATTAGTGTGGGATTCCATAGCTTATATCCTTTTACACCATGGCCATATCCAAGAAAAATACATTTACTAGATTTATAATCTAATTTAGATCTACATTCTTTAGGCACATGATAATAAGCTATACTTCCAAATACTCTCAAATGATGCAGAAAAAAAACTTCCTTACTAGACCATATTTCATGTGGGAATCTACCATCCAATGATGATGAGGGTGTTTTATTGATTAAGTCGCAAGTTGTTATCATAGCTTCCACTCAAAACTTTTTTTTCAAGACTAGCATCACTAAGCATGCACCAAGCTTATTTTAGAAGCATTTTATTTGTTCATTCTACAAGTCCATTTTGTGGTGGAGTGCCTAGAATGCTCTTTTGCCTAAAAATACCAAGAGTCTTACAAAACCTTTCAAATTCATTTGAACAAAATTCCCTACCATTGTCTGTTATGAGGACTTTAATTCCTTTGTCAGATTGGTTTTCAACAAGAGCTTTATATTCTCTGAATTTATCAAAGACTTCATACTTGAATTTCATAAAGTAAATTCATACTTTCCTAGAATAATCATTTATGAATGATACATAATATTTAGAGCTAGCAATAGAAGCCATCGAAGTAGGACCAAATACATCACTATGAATGATATCCAATATGTGTTTAGCTCTTTGCGTATTTGTAAGAAAGCTTAAATGATGTTGTTTTTTGTTGAGGCAATGTTCATAGAGAGGTACATGACCTTTGGATTTACCTTTAATTATACCTTTTTGTTAAAGAAGTTGGATGGATTTTTCTCCCACATGCCCAAGTCTTCTATTCCATAGGTTCATAGTGAAGTTTTCTTTTCGAGCATGGAGAATTTCAGCTTTATCAATCATTGTAACACTATCTAGTTGGTACAACTGTCCACTATCTTCTTTGAATCCTATAGCTATGATTGATTTTCCTTGAAATATTCTATATTTCTTGTTTCCAAATATTATAAATAGGTAAAAATCATCAAAATCAGCCATAGCTAGGAAATTTTTGGTGAGTTCTAGGATATTATATATCTTGGCAATTACTATTATTTTCCCATTATAGGACAACTTTACTTTACCATAGCCTTTAACAACATAAGTTTCATCATTCCCAAGAAAACTAGTTGAGGGCATAGCTTCATGGTATTTAGAAAGCCATTTTCTTCTAGGAGTAAAGCTATATGAAGCACCAACATCAATATACCAACAATTATAATTAGGATTACCTTTAGTTGCAACAAACACATAAGTTTAGAAGTTCATCCTTGACATCTTTCCTAGAACCAAATCGAACCTCTTTATTCTTCTTCTTTAGAAATTTATAATCCTTTTTTAGGTAACCATGCTTTCCATAGTTCCAACAATTCGGAGATTTCCTGGGAGCATAATCTGTAACTTTCTTGAATTTAGTATTATTTTTACTAGAGGATTGACTAGAGTGTTGTTTACTTGGTTCCTTAATAACTAATGCTTTAGTAGGTACTAGATTTGAATTCTTTCTCCAAAGTTCTTCTATTATCAACCTTCCTACAACTTCATCAAATTTTAATGATGCACTAGTGTTGTTAATATTTTAAGCAATATTATTCGATGAGTCAGGAAGAGACTATAACAAAGCAATACATTGATTCTCCTCTTTTATGTTACTAATTATTGATAGCAACTGACTTACAATGGTATTAAAAGCAATGATATGAGAAGAAATAGTTGCATTATTAGACATCTTTAACAAGAATAACTATCTTCTAAGATATAATCTATCTGAATGGGAATTTGATTGATAAATTCTACCAATACCATCCCATAGATCCTTTGTAGTCTTTTCACTTTTCAAATTTACGAGAACAAAATTTGTAATACTTTTTTGTATTGTACCAAAAGCCAAATGGTCTAGATAAGCCCACTCTTCTTCTTTTTCAGTGATGTAGGCATCTTACTTCTTTTCGATCAAAAGATCTTCCCTTCGGACCTTTCAAAGATCATAGTTGCTACCATCAAATTTTTCTATTTCCTCAATGTGTTTAAAATAGCTTGCCATTTTACTACACTTAATAAGATAAGAGCTTTGGCAATTAAATCAACCTCGCTTCAATACCAATTTGTTAATTTACACCTCAATTAAGCAAAATAATAAATTAATAACAAGCAACCAAAGTAGGAATTCGATCATGAAATTGGAAGAAATATGCCAATAATAAAAGAATTATCTTGGGGAAAGTATATGAAAATCCCAACAATGGCTCCATCTCCTAGCAAGCCTTAATTCTGACCATGCATTATAAGAGAATACATTCAATGGCAAAAAGCCTTGAACAATGGAAGACTTACTCCTTCTCTCACTTGATCACTCAATGTAACCTGATCTCTTAATGTAACCCCCTTGGCATTTCTCCATTCTCAACCTGTCACTTATATAGTGATTTTACAAGCTAAATAAGGATAATAGCAAAAAGAAAAACAAAACAAAATTATACATTTACATATACTACAATGGTGAGAGAATCATTTTTGCAAGTTTGGCAGGGCATAACTGTTACATGCAGCAGGGCAGTGATTAACATAAACAACACAGCCATTACACAACATGACTGTTACATTTGCATGCCAGAAGATATAATCTTGCACTGATATCAAGGCTCGGTAAGTTATGAAGATTCTTAATGGTCAAGCTCCGGCGTGTCTTTGTGAATATATGATGCCAAGAAAGAGATTATGCTAACAGGTCAGTTTTTAAAATATCTGTCATCTCTTTGAATAGCGGAATGGCCACAAAATCTGAATGGCTTTTCCATAAGATTATCTTACCATGATCAATACAGCTTGGTAAGTTACGAAGATTTCAAGGGTCAAACTCTGGTAGGAGCCTTTGATTTACAATTCCAAGAAAGTAATCATCCTAATGATTATACAATTTTGACGCCATGTCATTTGTTAAAATATCTTTTTGACAGTGGAATGGTGACAAAAATCTTTGAATGGCTTTCCATACCAGAATATTATCATACAATGATCGTCACTACTTGGTAAATCACGAAGATTTTTTGCAAAAGCTTTGGCAGGAGTCTTTGTCTTTATCGAGATACAATGCCAGAAAAGAATCATCTGAATGATTATACAGTTCGGGCGCCAAGAAAGAAATAATCTGAATGATTATACAGTTGTGGCGCCAGGTCAGTTTAAAATGTATTCTTCGTTTCTGAATAGGGGAACGGTGCCAACAAATAATAATAATAATAATAATACCTTACAATGATAATCATTGCTTAGTAAGTTACCAGGACTTTAATGTTCAAGCTTCCGCAAAAGTCTTTGTCCATATATAATACTAAGTACTAAGAAAGTTTCGAATGCTTATATTAGCGTAGATATAATATGTGTGTGTAGTTTAGTTTAGAGAATTTACCTTCAAATACTATCTTTGCACGAGGCATGAGGAAAAAGCTTAATGTTCAAATCGTAAACTTATGGATGAGTAATAAGAGAATTTTACTTTGGAAGTAACTTTAACACATTGTTGCTTCTTCTAACCTATCTATATTTTCAAAAATTCTTTTGGCTGAATTTGTCTAGGAGGGTATAGAATGTAAAGAACAAATTTGGTTGAGGAAACATTTAAAGATAGAGATACAGTCGAGGAAGCAAGAGTGTATTGAAGTTACTTTGAAAGTAAGATTCTCTTCTTTCTCTTCCATATGCTATGTGATGAGCGGCTAGGTACCCCTACGCCCAACCATACAAATCACGGGCATTCACACGCGACTCGGTCGAATTCTATAGACTATAAGCACTTAACATACACTAGACCCTAACGAGTGAAACCTTTGGGTTAGAACGGTCCCTGTTTTCCTAATCTCACTTGTGATGTCTCTTTACGATGGTTAAGTAAGATTAAAGCTAATGATTTTTATATCTTTTTGCATATCTTTTGGCAGCTAATTAAGGTATGAAAAGTAAGGAATAAACTATTATCTAATCTATAATTATCCTAGTTTACACTCTAACTATTCCTAGCATAAGTATCTGATCCCATCTTCTGAGCGCGTTCTAGGCATCTCCTAACACTTCTGGGGTACCAGACGTTAAGCGTCACTGGGCTTACCAAGTGTTTGATTTACGTTCAAGATGGTCGTACTTATGGCCTTTACGAACTATGAATAAGTGATAGCAATTAAGATAACAATACTGAAAACTTAAGTAATTAACAAGTAACTAACAAAGCATAAACATCTTAAACTACTGAATGCATAAAATAGCTAAGTCCAAATGCTGCAAGGAATGCTTGAATAGTTCGTCTTTATTGTCGTCACGCCAATGGGCTCAGATACATCAACGCTCGAATAAAGAGCCGATCACTCTTCTTACACCTGCTATAGGCACTTGGAAAATATTCTCTCCTACGGGAACAAACTGCAAGAGCTTCGCTACAACTAACTAAAAGATGCCTAAATGAGGCAGAAGGCCCTCTTACTTATCGGCTGAGATAGATGGCTATGTAAACGGGGCCATGTCGACGCAGAGAGGCTACGTCGATGGGCCTGTGTCGACGTGGCCATGTATACGCGGCCCTGTATATGCAGCCCAGTCGACGCATTGACTTAATGACACTTCATCACTATGTATAATTTGAACATTAGTATTGTTTCTCACCTAACAATTGTGTTTGAACATTAGTATTATATCTAAGCTAGTGGTGTTAAATAACATTTTGTCATAGAAAATTATGAATTAGAATTATAATATCCACTATCTTTTATATATCTACAGGCTTGTCAAGGCATCTCTTAATTATCTTGAGCTCTTAGACTAAACATCTCTTGGCTATGGAAGGTATCTCATGTTTTTGGTGAGATGTCTCCTCTCGAGGCAAGATGTCTCCTCAGAAATGTCTTCCTACAAAACAAAACATCTCTCTCTAAGAAAAGACATCTCCTCTACAATGGGCACATTCTCTGTACATGCTAGCTCTTGGCCAAGACATCTCCTTAATCTCCAAGATTTCTTTTGAACTTCATGAAACCTACAATCGACTATCTATAGGAATGAAAATGAGCCTCAATAGAGGTATTCCTACACCAGCTCTTCCACCCTTCAAAAAGTAAACTCAAGTAAACAAGTAGGGGTATAAATAATCCTCCACTCAACAAGTTTGGTCTCATGGACTTATCCAACATCATCTATAATTTGATTCTTCTCATGGATCAAGTACTTATGCCTTTTCACTTCAAGAGTTCTAGAAGCTTCTCTCCTCTTGAATATGATTATCTTCCTCTCCACTATAGGCTAGGAATTATCAATATCCCCCTTTAACTCATCAATACCACCCTATTAGATCTCACCATCTATAGGTCCATCTTAACGCATAAGATCTATAACATTAAACATAAAATACACATTTACATCATTTGGTAAGTCAATTTGAAAAGCATTATCATTAATTTTGTCCTTTATCCTAAAAAAAATCCATCTTCTTAGATTTCACCTTTAAGAAGTTAATACCTCTTAACCTCTTCTTCCTCATGTGCATCCAAACTAGATTACCAACTTTGAATTTGGACTTCCTCTTACCCTCATTTTTCTTAAGAACTCTTTCTTCATCCTTCTTGTTAAGATTAGTGTTCACTTGCACATGAAGATCCTTTATCTCTTACACAAAATTAGCAGTTAGTTGAGCTTTGTCATCAAAGCTCCACATATTATCCACCATCTTTGGAAAAAATCATAATTTATCTCAAATGAGCTCTTACCAATAGCAACATGAAAAGCATTACTATAGGAAAATTTAACATGACATAATAAAGCTTCCCACCTATTTAGCTGTCCATAAGAAAACACCTCAAAATATTCAATAAATATTTTTTTAAGTACTACTATTTGGGGATTAGATTGTGTGGATGATATGCACTAGAAAAATTTAGCCTTTCCTTAAAATTTTTGAAAAGGACCTTCAAAAATGACTAGTACACATAGAGTCTCTATCACTAACAATATTCAAAGGAATCCCATGTAACTTCACAACATAGTGGAAACAAAATTCCATATGAGACACATCATTAATCTTTTTTACATAGAATGAAGTGTAACATCTTGAAGAATTTGTCCACCATAACAAAGATTGCATCATTTCCAATTTTATTCTTTGAAATCCCATTCACAAAGTCCATTGACACACTTTCTCATGAACCCTTGGAAATTGACAAAGGCATATAATTTCCATCCATTCCTTTACCTCCTTTGAATTTTTAACATGTCAAAAAACTCCTTTATAAATTTGGAGACATTAGATATTCCAACACAAAAATAGTATCTATCCACATTCTCCAATGTTTATTTTAGGAAAAAAATCAAGTGAAAGAAAACGAGAATAGGAAAAACAAGCAGACACAGAACACATAGAATTTTCATGGTTCAGCAAGATCACCTCTTTCACAATCACTTTAGAGTTTCATTATATATTTTGCAAATTACAATTACAAGAGAGTTTCAAAATGTTACATAAATATGCATTAAGAAATTTTTTGTAACCGAAATTGGCCCATGATCCAATAATTTGGATCAGTAACCACATGACTCCAACAATCTCCCACTTGGAGACCAATCTAAGAAAAAAAACTCTTAAAACCTTGCTTCTGCCACATATGCCATCAACTCCTAGTGTGGTGCCTCCTCATCACTAACCATCAAGATCTACTAAGGTCATGTAGAGCCATTGCTTAGTAGTGGTGACCACCTTGGTCAACATGGCCATAGGTTCTTTGACCTAGGAATCTTCCTTAGCAATTATTTCCCATCATCTATCAACCCATGGATATGATGATACCTCAATTGAATGTGTTTAGATCTGGAATGAAAAACTGGATCTCTAGCAAGATGTTTAGCACTCTAACTATCATTGAAAAGCTTGCTATTGTCCTATGTCTTACTCAACTCTCTTAGAAGATCCTTCAACCAAATCATCTCCCTTCCAGCTTTTGTAATGACCAACCCTTTAACTTCTGTAACAATTGACCCTTCAACTTTTGTAACAGTCGACCCTTCAACTTCTGTAACAGCTAACCCTTCAACTTCTATAATGATTGACTTTTCAACTTTTGTAATAGTCAACCCTTGAACCTTTGTAATGGCTAACCCTTCAACTTCTATAAAGGCTAACCCTTCAACTTCTATAACAACTAACCTTTTAACTTCTGTCCTTAGTGGTCTTACTAAGAATGAAGTAACTTTCCAATGAAGTGCATCTAGTCTTTGCATCTCGAATGCTCAACCTACTAAGCACTTTCTCTATATACTTTTCCTGAGACAACTTGAAAATCCCTTGGGATTTGATTCTATTGATTCTCATTCCAAGTATCTTCTTGGCTAGTCCCAATTCTTTCATCTCAAATTCCTTTGCTAGTTATTGCTTCAATTTATCTATGTACTATAAATTGGACCTTACAATAAGCATGTCATCAACATACAAGAGCAAAATAATGTAGCAGTCATCAAACTACCTTGTGTAGAAACAATGATCCATCTCACATCTTATGAAACTAGCATTAAACATGAATCGATCAAATTTCTTGTACCACTACCTAGGAGCCTGTTTCAATCCATACAAGCTCTTCTTCAACTTACGCATAAGATTTTTTCTACCAGCAACCTGAAAACCTTTTGGTTGAACCATGTAAATGTCCTCATCAAGGCCACCATGTAAGAAAGTAGTTTTGACATCTAACTGCTCTAGATGTAAATCATTAGTAGTCATGATACTTAGCACTAATATAATGGTAGTCAACTTTATGATAGGAGAGAAAGCCTCTATGTAGTCAATTCCTCTTTTATGTTGGAAACCCTTAACTACTAATCTTGCCTTCTATTTTTTGTTTTCATCATTCTCTTCCTTTATCTTATACATCCACTTATTCTAAATGCCCTCTTTTCTTTTGGCAACTTAGTTAATGTCCATGTTATATTCTTCTGGAGTGACATCATCTCATCTCTCATATCCAACTTCCACTTAACACGATCAATCCCCTGCATTACTTCATCAAAACATTCTAGTTCCCTAAAATTAGTGAAAAGTAAATAATGTAATGAGGGAGAGTACCTTTCTTTGGGCTTTGGTGTTCTAGAAAACCTTCTAAACTGAGGCTCTAGTGTAACTATTTTTTACTCAACTTTAGCTTCATCTTTAGGTATCTTATTTCTAGGATTTTCTTGAATCCTTCTAGTTACATCCCTCTTAGATATCTCTTCCAATTCAACCTTCTCACTTTCCTTTTCCTACTTCCTTACACTGTTAGATTCTGATCTAGACCTATCCTTGTACATCACATGTTCATTAAAAGTGACATTCTTGCACCTTACAATTTTTCCATTTTTATCATCCCAAAAAATGATAACCAAAATCATCAAAAACATAGCCAATAAAATAACATTTTTTGGCTTTAGGGTCAATTTTATCTCAAACATCAGAACCTAAGTGCACATATGATACACAACCAAAAACTTTTAAATGTGAGAAGTTTACTATCTTTCATGACCATTCTTCCTTAAGTATCTTAATATCCAGTGGAACTGAAGGTCCTCAATTTATGAGATAGGTTGTTGTGCTAATTATATTTGCCCAAAACATCTTTGGTAGAACAAAATATATCCTTATGCTTCTAACTCTATCACTCAAGGTCATGTTCATTTTCTTAGCAATGCCATTCTGCTCCAATGTTCCAAGAACTGTCTTAATCATTCTAATTTCATTCTCAAAATAGAAAGCCTTGAACTCTAGACTATCCTACTCCCCTCCATTATTAGACCTCAAACACTTGACTTTCAAACTAGTTTGGTTCTCCACTCCTGCCTTCCACCTTTTAAATTTAGAAAAAACATCAAATTTATTTTTAAGAAAATAAGCCCATACATTTCTAGTGGAATTGTCAATGAATGTGACATAATAGCATGAGCCACCAAGGGAACTCACTAAGGCTAGTTCCCATACATTTGTATGTACCAGTTCCAACTTCTTGATCTTTAATGTTCTTCCAACTTTTGAGAAACTGACTATTTTTTGCTTCCCATAAACACATCACATAAACCAACATCAGAAAACTTCAAGTTTGATTATCTCCCTTGTGAGGTTAGAAACTTCATTTACTTTTCATTCATGTGACCCAACCTTTGATGTAACAACATTAACATTGATTCTGAATCAACCACTGACACTATGTCTTTTATTTCTGAAGTGGTATACAATGTTCCCACCTTATTTCCCTGAGCAATGATCAAATTTCCTTTAATTATTTTCTAGGATCTGCCTCCAAATACTATATTGTACCCTTCAACATCTATCTGACCCATAGAGATAAGGTTTTTCTTTAAACCTAGAACATATCTAACATTCTGTAACTTCAATTTCTTCCTATGGACAATATTTATATAAGTAGTAGCCTTTCCCATAATGTTCAATGGCTCATAATCTACAAGATAAACCTTTCCAAAATTCCTAACAACATAGTTATTAAATAGTTCTTTAGAAGGAGTAGAGTGAAATGATGCACCTAAATAAAGAACCCAAGATTCAATACCACTATCCACACAACAAACTAGAACATCAACAATTTCTTTAGCAGCTACATTGGTTGAATCATCATGCTAATTTTTCTTTTCATTCTTTGGTGTTGTCCATTGTTTTATGAAGTGACCTTTTTTATTGCAATTCCAATAAGTGACGTTCTTATGACCCTTGGATTAACTTCTTTCCTTGGGCTTTGGTTTTCCCATGGCCTTGATTCTATCCCTACTAAAGACTTCTACCTTTGCCTTCACTACTCAAGGTAGAACCTGAAGATTCACCTACCTTCCTTTTGCATATATCCTCATTGAGAATCAGAACTTGAAATCTGAACAACTTCAATTCTGAATATCTTGATGAATTACTAACTACAGTTAGCCTTGCAGACTAGTTATCAGGTAGTGATGATAACAAGATCAATACTTTGATCTCATCATCAAATTTGACTTCCATAGAACTCAACTAACTCATGATCACATTGAACTGATTGATGGGATTTGTTACTGATGCACCTTCAGAAATCCTTACATTGAATAATTGATGCATTAAATATACCTTTTTTGAGGTGGATGGCTTCTCATACATATCTAATAAGGCCTTCATCAAACCCTGAGTGGCCTATTCATTGATGATATTAAACACAACGTTTCATGATAACATCAAATGAATCATCCTAAGAGCCTGAGGATCTAATAGTTCCCAATCCTCTTTGCGCATATGATCTAGCTTCTTTCCCAATAGAGGTTCATGTAACTTCTTCTAGTACAGATAATCTTCAATTTGCATCTTCCAAAACCCAAAGTCCATCCCATCAAACTCGTTGATCCTAACTTTTCCATCCTTGGATGCCATCTCTCCCATTGATCCTTTGCAAACCTAGCTTCGATACTAGCTTGTTAGAAAATGAATCAAGCGAAAGAAAACAAGAATAGGAAAAGCAAGCAAACACAGAACACATAAAATTTTCATGGTTCAACAAGATCACTTCTTTCATGACTACACTAGAGTTTCATTATATATTTTATAGCTTACAGTTAGAAGAGAGTTTTATAACATTACATAAATATGCATCAAGAAACCATTCATAATAGAAATTGGCCCATTGATGGGACGTGATATTGCATGGGCCGCGATATCGCGTACACAATATCGCGGTGTGTCGTCATATCTATAAATAAGAGGCGACTCTCCCTTGTTTCCCATCCTAGGCTTAGACCATAGTGAAACTCTAGTAGATTGATCACTCCAGAGATAGAATATTTTCCATGTGCCCGTAGTAGGAACTCCAAAGTAAACGGATCTTTATTCGAGCAAACATTATACCTGAACACAAATTTGTGTACAACAATAAAGATGAACTTCTTGGATAAACCTTGTAGTGCATGGAATAGGCTAAATAGGATTTTATTTAATGTTATTTATTTTTTATTCTTTAAATCTTTATTAGTTATTAAATCTTTCTCAACCCTTCTCTCCTAGTTAAGTGCCTCAGTATGACTACTTTGAACACGTGCGTTACACTTGGTGATCCCAACAACGATTAACGTTTGGTAGCAAAGGTTGCATCGGTTCAGGGTGTGTACAGTAAGTAGGGATGGATGCTGACGCTAGGTTTATTTAGACTAGGTTCGTTAGTTAGAGTTAGTCAATTAGTCTCTCAACCCTTCACCTCAATAGCATAGGAGATAAAACATAAAAAGCTATNGTTGCCAAGGACTAAGTGTTTGTGCGCTAAGTAGAACATAGGAGATCACTCACATCGTTGGGAGCTTAAATGAACCTTAGGGTTAATTAAACGAAAAAAATTATATAATGGTTAATAGCACACCGAAGTAAATCAAGATGTCTTCTTCTAAAAAGATCAATTCACCACCTAGGGATAATACTAGAAATAGTCGGTACTAAAAAAACACATAACCAAGATCCGGAAACTCCTCAACAATACTGAGTGGTATATACCCATCCCAATGAGTATATACCAAACTTTACTTTTATCCTCCATCAGGACAAACAACTGCGATGAAGAGACTTTCAAGATAACATAGTGTTACCTCCAGATCAGTCAGTCCGCAACATGCTCCTCTGTGCTTTGGCATATATTGGCATGACACAGCTTTATGCTAAATACGTTGCGGCAGATTTTGACACAAGGGATTACTACCCTACAGCTACACAACGTATGAGGGACTCAAGGCAGGACAACCAACATACACTGTTGAAGGGCAAAGAGGTCCTGCACATCCTTGATGAGTGGCGTGGTACCCCTACACTCAACCATACGAAACGAGCGTCGCACGCACGATCCGGTCGAACTCCGCAGATGAACTAGTTGTGGAACCTAGATAGTTAGCCTTAGGTGGTAGTTCACTGTCTTCCCACCTAGACTAGTTTTGCATATGTCACGTATGGTTTAGTCTAGATGAGGTGTATGATGTGTTCTAATTCTAATGCTACTCCTAAAGGCAGTGGAAAAAAATATTAACTAAGCTAAGCTAGAAGGAAAATGGTAAGGAAATCTAATCTAGCCTAAGTGCGACAAGCAACCGATTCCTTGATCAACCATACACATCTTGGACTTCGTGCACGACTACCACTGGGACTACCAAGCGTAGCTCCGAGGTACGCCACTGGGATTACCAAGCACAGATCCCAAATACGCCACTGGGTTACCAAGCGTAGATCCTGGATACGCCACTAGGCTACCAAGTAGTCACACTTAAATGCTCGTAA